>VDFB02373365.1:225784312-226016136 GCA_007258455.2 Sequoia sempervirens
GTTAAACAAGAGCCTTCACCATCCCAATGTAATGCTCAAATTTTTGATAATCGTGAAGCCAATCTTGGGAATCAAATTTTCTCTAATACCATAGATAAACCTTAATCAAGCTCACAAAATCCATTCATGAAACCAAAACCTTTTTATATATCATTATACATTGTTGGTTTTAGACTGAGTAATTGTATTATTGATTCTGGAGCTTTTGAAAATGTGATGCCTGCTCAAATAGCCAAAGCCCTAGGTTTGTCTTATACCTCTTCCTAAGGAAAATTTTATTCCATGGATGGGTCCCCAGTTCCTATTATTGGTCAAATCAAAGATACTCAAGTAGCCCTAGCTGATTTTCCTAAAAAGAGGATAAAATTGACTATATTGGTTGTTGATATTCCTGCAAGTTATGGTATGCTCTTGAGTAGAAGTTTTTGTAAAGATTTGGACAGATAAATTCAGATGGATTGGTCTCATGCCTTAATACCTTTGGATGGAAAGAAAATACATTTGAATCCTAAACCTAAGGCCAAGTTCACTGTCTTAAAGTTTGGCGATCCAAGAGAATATATTTTGTTTGTTGAAACAGGACCAGGAACCTATATGTGCACTTCTAATCAAGGGGAAAATTTGAATCCTATTAGCCCTGATTTGGTAGATGAATTGTGGACACTTGAATTTGATGGAAGTTGTGCTAGTGTTGGGTTAGGTGTTGGAGTAGTTTTTATTTCACCTAATGGCTATAAATTCCCCTTTTCTTTCAAACTAGAATTTGCTAATACCAATAATACGATCAAGTATGAAGCTCTTTTACTTGGTCTAAGTGTAGCCAAAGAAAAAGGTATCAAACAATTAAGGGTTGTGGGAGATGTAGAATTAGTAGTGAAGTAGGTGAGAAAGATGTACACTATGAAGAATGCTCAACTTAAGCATTATAGGAATAGAGTTTGGGATTGTATAGGAGATTTTGATGCTATTTATATAGAGTCTATTCCCATGCAATTGAATGCTAGGGATGATTCCTTGGCAGTTTCAACATCATTGCTTTTGTCGCATCTAGATTTCAAAAATGAGTCCTACAAAATTGAAATTGTGTACAGGCCTAGGGTTCCTGATAATGTAAATCATTGGCAAGTGTTTAATAATGATCAACAGATTATTGAGTTTTTAGAGAAAGTTGAAGCCTTTGCTCATTTATTTTGAAGGCAACGATGAAAAAATAATGATGTTTTAGAAGGTGACATTGTTGCTCCTGATGGAAAGGAAACAAAAGTTATCCAATTGAAAGGTAATAATATTCCAAAATGTTTCATTTCTCTTGAACATTTATTCAACAGACATGATCAATATTTAAAACAGAAGGGAAAGGTCTCTGTTGAAACATCTATTGAGTATGATAAGGTGAATATTGGTACAAAAGATGATCCTAAGATTGTTTGCATTGGAAGATGTTGTTCCCATGAAGAGAGGGAGAGACTGATCTCTCTATTGACACATTACAGGGATGTTTTTGCATGGTGCTATGTAGATCTAAAGAAGTTTAGAAATGGAAAATTCCAACATAAAATTCCATTGAAACTTGGTTCTATTCCTTACAGGAAGAAACAACAAACTTATAATCCTAAGGTTACTGAAGCTATTTTCAATGAAATTGATAAAATGCTCAAGGATAGGATTATTTATCCCATCCATCATTCCACTTGGGTAGCCAATATAGTTCATGTGAGAAAGAAGAATGGGGAAAGAAGGATATGTGTTGACTTCATAAACTTAAATCAGGCATCCTTGAAAGATAATTACCCTCTACCTATGATGGATCATATTCTACAAACAGTTGTTGGCTCTGAAATGATGTCCATTCTTGATGGCTTCTTAGGCTATAATAAAGTCAAAGTAGCCCTGGAAGACCAACATAAAACAACATTCACCACACCCATTAGTGTTTTTTCCTACAATAGAATGTCATTTGGCCTTATTAATGTAGGGTCCAGTTTTCAAAGGGCTATGGACTTATCTTTTGGTAATCTCAGGAATAAAATTATAGTAATTTTTTTGGATGACCTAACATTTTTTCTAAAAGGAGAGCCAACCATTTACATGATCTAGAAGTAGTATTACAGCGTTGTAGAGAAGAAGGTATATCTTTAGACCCTAAGAAGTCTATCTTTGTTGTAATTGAGGGAAAACTCTTAGGTCATATTGTCTCAAAGGATGGAATCAAAATAGATCTAGAGAGGGTAAAAGAAATCATGCAGTTGGGATTACCTACCAAAAAAGATGGTATCATATCTTTCTTTGGTCAAGTGAACTTTCAAAGAAGGTTTGTTCCTGATTTTGCTAAGCTGACGAAGCCCATTTCTGATATGTTGAAGGATCACCCAATGTTTAAATGTAGCAATGAAGGGAAATAATCTTTTGCAGACATTAAGACTGCAATTGCAAATGATCCTACTTTAGTTCATCCTGATTTTACTAAAGATTTCATCATATATAGTTATGCCTTTGAGCATACCTTGTCAGCCATCCTACTATAAAAGAATGAGTAGGCTATAGAAGCCCCTATCTTTTTTATGAGCACCCCTCTAAAGAAGTATGAGCTTAAATATTCACCACTTGAGAAACATGCATACGTTATTGAGAAGGCACTCAAGAGTTTCAAGTTTTACATTCTTCATTCTCATACTACTGTTTTTGTTCCTGAAACTGATGTGAAAAGTATCCTTACTCAGCAAGATATTGGATGCAATGAAAGAGGATCTTGGATAGCCCAGATCCAATAATATGATCTAGATATTAAACCCACTAATATAGTAAGGGGAAAGGCTCTAGCCAAAATTATTGCTGAAAGTAAACTAGTTGAAGAAGAAGAGTTACCATTAGTGTTGTTCACAAGCACAACTGATGATTTGTTTTCTAATATCTCTTATTTTTTGGCCTATGGTGATTTCCCATCACATTTTTCATCAAAAGAAAAAAAAAACTTGAAGCTTAAGGCAAACAAGTATGTTCTCTGGGAAGGGAATTTGTATAAAAAAGGTGTGGGTGGGACTTTCTTAAGGTGTGTTTATAAGGAGTAGCAAAAGAAACTATTGGAAGTCTTTCACAGTGAGGCATGTGATGGACATTTTTCTACTTTTGTGACAGCTTTCAAAATTCTACATCACATATTTTATTGGCTAGGTATGTTCAAAGATGCTTATGATTGGGTATCAAAATGTGAGTAGTGTTTAAAATTTAATGTAAGACCATAGCTTGTTGCTTTACCCTTGAAACCTATGGTAATTGATGATCCCTTTCAGCAATGGGGTCTAGATTTCATTGGTCCAATCAATCCGAGTTCTATTGCAGGACATACACACATATTTATTACTACAGATTATTTCACCAAATGGGTGGAAGCTATTCCAGTGAAACAAACCACCACTAAGATTGTATGTAATTTTTTGAAGGAGAATATTTTGGTAAGGTTTGGAGTACCCAAGAAAATTGTCACTGACAATGCTAGCTCTTTTTCCTTTGTTGAAATTACTCTTTTCTACTACTATTATGGAATTAGTCTTGCTCATTCATCTGAATATTATCCTCAAGGAAATGAGCAGGCTGAGTCGAGTAATAAAAATTTAATCTCCATTATCAAAAATTTGGTGGATGAAAATAAAAAAGGATGGCATAAAAAGTTATGCAATGCTCTGTGGGTTGACAGCGTTACTTATAAAAGAGCTATTGGAATGTCCCCCTTTCAATTAGTATATGGCATCAATAGAACTTTTCCTACACCATTGGAGATTTCAACACTTAATTTGCAAAAGGCTATAGAAGAAATTTCAGGCTGCTTTGGAATAGCAGATTATGTATTTGAATAAGCTGGAGGAAGAAAGGGAGGTCATGGTGGATAGAATTACCAAACATCAGCAGATGGTGAAAAAGGTTTTTGATAAAAAGGATAGACAAAGGGATTGTGCAGTTGGTGATTCAGTTCTTCTCTATGATAGGAGAAGGGAGGAAAAAGGAGCACATAAAAATTTTGATTCTCTCTGGAGAGGACCTTTCCTAATCAAGTAGCTTGTTGTTGATCATGGTTATTGATTGGCTTATCCTAATGGTAATGTTCTACCTCTTGCCTATAATGGGCAAGATTTGAAATTCTTGAATAATTGTTCCATCAAATCCATCCTTGTACATAGTTTTTGTTTGTTTTGTTTTGTTTTGGCTTGTTTTGTTTTGACTTCGTTGCCCAATGAATAAGGTTTTATGCCATGTTTCTGGATTCTTTGCGTCATGTCAGTCCTAGTCCCCATTCAGAACCAATGTTACTTGTAGGTATTATATGTATCATCCTTTAATTTTTTCTTCCCTAGACTTTAATATTTCATTTTCTATCCAAGTCTAAAGTCGTTGCCTTCATTTTAGTCCCAGTCGTGGGTTCCTATAAGTTTTGAAACCTAAGTTGTTGGCGCAATGTGTCTTTAACCTTATCGTCGAGTTTGTTTTTTTCCTAAATTCCCAATAGCCAGACTTGTTCTTTAGTGGCGTCAAGTGAGTCGGTCCATTGTGAATTTGAGGAGTCAGAGGTTTTCATAACTTCATAATTCATGAATTTGAGTTATAGAGTTTCCGTTTTCCACAACAAGGCAATATGTTGTTCACCCGCTTGTTTTGAGGTACCACCTATGCATTAAATAAGGCATATGGTACAACCTATAGATGTCTTATCAAGGATTTTGGTAAGACATGCAAATCTTAGGGTTTACTTTATCGAGGATTAAAATAGAGTGCCATATTAGTTCAACACCAAATGCACGTCCTGTCATTTGCATGACTTAAGGTGGTGAATATTTATGTGTTTGAACCAACAATAGTACCTCTATCATCTGAAATTATTTCTTCAAGTGTACAAGTGTTGCTCTGTGTACTGTGAGCTCATGCAGTCTAGAATTGAAAATCATTGGCTCAGCGTAAGGGACACAGAGCTGGGATCCTTTAAGCTAGAAGAATTTTGGGCGTGTCTGGAAAGTGACAAGAGAACTGCTATCAATGAAAAACTCTTAGAAAGTGGATTAGCTCATGCCGATGGTTTTCCAAAAGCTCCTCTGATCATTGACCTAATAGGTGCATGCTCGAGAAGATAGATTCCAGAAAAATAGGAAATCAAAGTCGTGGATGGGACTATTGTTGCTAAAATTTCTCCTGGAGCTATTTCTCATGCGCTAAGGATCCTTGAGAGAACGCCAATCAAGGACATGTCTGTTAGAATGGCTAGTGAGTTTTTTGAAGTCAATGAAAGTTGGTGCAAAAATTCTATGGCCAAAGGTGGTTGAAATCAGAGAAAAGAGGTAAGTCACAGCTGCCTATCAAACCTAAAAGAATGAATTTCAAAGAGGAAATTGCAAACGCTATTGCTTTGGTGCATCGCATTGTTGGGAATGCAAAAATTTAGTCTTTTGAAGATTGGATGTGTTAGTTCATTTTGGTTATCTATGATGAAAATGTGTTCATTGATTGGGCCAAAATAATTTGCTTCCATTTGAATGAACAATTAGTCAATTTTCAAAAAATTGCTACTTTCCATCTGTGTTCTTTCCTAACATATATTATAGCCAGTCAAAGGTCATTTTGGCCAGGATTAAAACCACAAATACCTCAAAATTCTAGCATGCTTGTGTATAAGTGCTACCCATAGTTTACTAAGCAAGTTAGAATGTGAGACTTTTCCCTTGTCAATGATCCATTCTTAATGGAAGTTGTGAGGAAATTGGATGGAAACCCTAAAGTGCATTTTTCTTCTAAGTCAATGTCTCTTGTATTAGAATTTGGAAATTTTTATATACAATTTGATAGGTTTTTCCTCCTTGAGGATATGAGGTTTTGAGAAAGCCCCACTAAAATTGCCTAGATATCCTGAAGATTTGTTGGTGTTCCTGGAAGTTTGTAGAGAAATGGTCATTGTGAATGTAAAATACAGGAATATGGGAAAGAAGGGGTATCCTTTCCCATTGACAACCCCATCTTTCACATGCAAAAATAATCAAATGGAAAAATGTGCTGAAGGACTTCTCAAAGAATATAATCTCCAACATTTATTCATGAGGGCCAATTTTGATATCAAGGGTTTTGTGAAATGGAATTTATATGGAAGAAATTCATATTAGCATCAACTGTTGATGGTGTTTTCGCATTGCAGCTAACCTCTGCATTTTGTGAATACATGATTCTATCTTTGAAAGGTAATCTTCAATAATAAATCAATCGCAACGCCTCAAGGTCTCTAAGCAATAAACAGCGCAAACAAACTCTGGATGCAAAATGTGAAATGCTGGTAATCACAATCGGACATTACTACAAGCAAACTGTATCTTTCTACTTATCAGATCTTGCAATATAATGATCTATAATCCTAAATCTAACCAAATGATAAAGAAATAGCAAAAGATAAGGGTGCGAGGATATAATAGAATCTAAACTACTCCTAGAATGAACAATGTAAACAACAGATATTTGGAATGGACCTATCTCAACTAACCAGTTCTTGATCAACCCACAATGCAATCTTACAAGAACGGTGCAATCTTCTAAGGTATTTAAATTTTCAAATCATAGACTTGCATCTACAATCGAACTTAAGCACATTGAATATATGGTCCAGGTTGACTTCACCAGCCTACTACAATCAGATAGTTACTGGGAGTATAGACCAGAGATAGCTACAAACATTCCAAATATGAAATCATAAACATCATGCATTCAACTGAAACTGATTTATTTCCGAATACTAAACCCTAGATTTCTGAGCAATTTGAAAGATAGAACAAAAGAACCACGCAAGATGAAATAACACAAGAGATTTCACCAGGAAAACCACAATGTCTTCAATTGTATTAATCACTCAAATACTGCAACAATTCAACTGTTCTGATACAGAATTTGCTTCAAGAAACTAAATATTACTTCTAAGGAAAATGCTCTAACTATTGCTCTCACTTCTCTATTACTGTCTAGCTAATGTCTAACTCTTACAATGAGGCAAGAATGCCCACTTATAGTAACCCCCAAGATATGTCGGCCCAGCCAAACATTTTTACAAAATAATAAAAACCACCAAAACAGGTCAGCCAAGGAAAAACAAACTAAGGCACACATTAAATGCCATCATTCAGGTCAGCCTCGACACAATCTTCAATGCAGTCCCGTCCAATGCATGCCCCGTGATAATAGGGAAGCACAAATCTCAAAATAAGCATTAACCGCTTCTTCCCTTATCCTCCCTTTCCAGATGAACCCTGCACCCTCAAGAACGTTCCATCCAGCTCGGTGATAGGTGGCAAAGGTAATACCCTAAGCCGGCATTTAATAGCATCAATCTCTTCCTTGGACCGTTCAACAATTTTATCCCAATCTTCCCTGCTGGCCATATACTTATCCATTACAGCCAAATAGGTAGCTGCATCATCAAGCTGGTGAGCAGTTACAACTCCTTCTGCATCTGGGGCATAAACTTCATGCCACCATTCTTTTAGCTACTCAAGACTCAGGTACTTCGGGGCTATCTTCCTCCTGCCGGTCATCACCTCAAAGAATGCAATGCATCCATCGTATACTGCAGTAAGATCCCCATCAATCTGCTTCTTTCTTTTCAAAATCTTCTTCATGGCCTTCTGCCTAATCTACAGAGCCTCGAACCATTCCCAAGGTTCATCCAATCTGGAGGAAGGAAGGATCCCATCTGCCAGCAATTGTTCTCTTCCATGTCCCATGATAACCCTTGATTTCTGCAACAAGATGTCCATGTCATCCTTGTCCTGGGACAGTACATACTCTAACAGCTCTTTAGCCCAGACCGCATCCTTTCCTACCGATAGAATATCCTTGATGGTATCATCTCCTTTAGTTTGCACACTCATTAACCAATCTATGGTGGCTTGAGCTGAGGCTTTTAACTTCTCAATTCCAGAGATGGTCTCCTTAGGTAGAAAGCCAGGAGTGGCAGAAGAAGAAGGATTAAGGGACTGCAAAGGCTTCATTACCTCTTCCAAACATTTCCTTAACCTTTCATTTTCTTTCTTCAGTTCACGTTTGGTCTGAGTTTCCCTCTTCAATTTGTCAAGAATCACTGCACTGGACCCCTCAAACTCCTTAATATCCAGCTCCATGGAGGCTGGCCCGAGGTTGATAGTCTGAACATTATAATCCTGACTTGTAACATATTCTCCCATTTTGTCCATGGCAGGAGTAGCAATGTGGATAACCCTGTTATGGGTTTCATCCCTTTCCACCTTCGAGACTACCCTAGCTGTCTTCTTCTTCTTTCCTTTACCGATCTTTGACAGCATTTCATCCCAGTCCAAGGGGGTATCCTCAACAACCACCCGCTTCTTTCTTGCAAGCTCTCTCTCTAGCCAGTCCGGAGCTACAGGGTCCACCCAGATTTCCTCTGTTCTAACATCCTCCGGCTGCTCTGTCACCTTTTCTTCTTCCTCTGTAGTTGCCTTATCATCTTCCTTCTCTGGAAGCTGCTCCCCTTGATCAATTTCCTCGAGTTCTAACTCTGGATGCACTGGTGATGGGGTCTTAGTAGGGATATTTTCCTCCAGCTCAGGCGATCCGCGGTCTTTGTCACTTTCCAGGGAGTCTTCATATTGTACCAAAGGAGAAGTATGTCGTTCCTCCTCTTCCACCTCCAGCTCCCTTGCTTCACTAAATAGAGTCCCCTCCTTGAAGGGCTCTGCTTCTCCGCTAGTTTCCTGTTCCCCCAAAATTTCTGGCTTGGGTGGCTCCACAACTGGTGGCCTCGGAGGAGATTCCTTCTTCTGCACAGTATCCTTTGGGGAGGGAGTTCTATATCTCCTAGTATAAACCTTGGCTTTCTCCCCTCCTGAACTCTCCACATCAACAATTGGAGGCTCATCACCTGAAGTACCCTGACCTTTCTTCTTTGCAGTTCGAGTTGTTCTCGCCTTCTTCGGTGGTGGAGGAGCATCTTCCTCTTCTGCCTTTTCCATTTCCTCCTCATCAGAGGACTTGCTAATCATCAAAGTCTTCCACCTCCTTTTTCCTTTTGGTTTCCTTTTCGCTTCGGGCTCACCTCCCTTAGGACCTCTGACCTTTATCTTAAACGGTGAGGTTTTTACAGCCTTCCCTTTGGGGTCATCTTCTCCAGATTCCTCAGAAGTCGACATGGGATTGAGATTCCCCATCAATTCAAAAGTACAAGTTACCTTTGCGCTTTCCAATTCCCAAATTATATGTTTTATCCAAGATGAGGTGAACTTCATGACAAGAGCCATCAAGTCTTCCAGCTCTGTAACTTCATTCTCATTCTAGTCTATATCCCCGACTGACCTATCATTTATAGCTTCGTAGGCATGGTCCTGAACCAGGTTTCCGTCATCATCCAGTTGATCCGGAATCAACTTAACATTATACTGCCTAATTGCCTCCACAGGAAGCCTAGAGTATCTCTTTTTTCTGGCCTCAAGATCATCTTTGATATTGACCCAATAATCTTCTAGGTCCTCCTTATGCCTGTACTCCATGGTAGCCCTCTTTTGTGCTTCTCCAGTTATGTCAAAGTTCATCCTTTTGGAGTGGAAAGAGAAACCATACGCTGCCAGTTCTTCCCCTGCAGTATGGGTTGATTGAATAGAAGGGCACATTTTTGCCACACCAATCCCGAGAGGGAAGTCTCCGACAAAGCCTATCTTGTGCTTTTCCCTTTTCACAACGGCATCAAATTCGTAGATCTGCCTCACAACCTCCAACAAAACAAGGCGATCAGTAGGGTACCGAGGCAACCTGTAAGGGGCAACTGGGCATCCATCAATTCTGAGGTAGGTGAAGGTGGGGAACTGGATGAACCAAGCTCCGTAGTTCTTTACTAGCTCCTTGGCTCCATCAGACAATCTCATGTGCTCAGCATTCTGTAGCATCCGGGTGATATGCATTGTGAACGCATCGTTAGCCCTTTTGTAATCCTTATGCCCGAGATGCAATTCTGGATAGACCTCGTAGATTATATCCTGTCCAAGCGTCCCCTTCGGATTCAGACCCTTGTATGGGTAAGATATGGCTAGTATATACACCACATATGAGGACATGATGAACTTCTTTGTTTCCAGGACATTCCTTAACTGTCTATCAATTTCTGCACTGATGAGCCCTGCCCAGTGATAATTGGTCCCTTGTCCTATCTTGGTGATTACGTGGACCATCCAGCTTTCCAACACCCCTGCACTTTTCAATCCTGCCACCCTGCTTAGAAATGTGATGGCATCATATACATCTGATCTGAACTTAACCCTATGCAACTGTTTGGGCAATTTGGAATGATGGGATTTTGGCTTCTCTAACCAGGAGTTGACTATCTGTTGAGCCTTGATGGGCTCATTCTCATAATACGTTTTGGTAGTGTGTATGTTCAGAGCACACACAGAAGGTTGATCAGGCATGCTGAAGGCTTGTGCAATAGAGGCCGGACTGAAGTTGGCCAAGACCCTTCCCTCAGTGCTAACCACCCTTTGTGTATCGAAGTCATACTGTCTGGGGCACTCAAAAATTAGCTCATAGCACTGGACTGCCGGAGGGAAACCTGCCACATGCACCAGTCTGGAGTTCATCATTCCTTGCCTCAAGGCTGACAGATCCTTCTCAGTTGTCCGCTGCTTGAATTCCTCATATCTCCAGGCCCCAACATTGAGGTATCCGGATGCTTCCGGCCGAGACACTTTTTCTCATAGAATTTTTGCGACCCTTCATATCTGGTAAATGCTTGGATTTCTACCTACGAGGATGGATGACCCTCACAGTACCCACCCTTAGACTTCCCGGCCCGGCGGCTGCCGATTCGCTGCATCCAAAATCATCATTAGTATTACAATAGTTTATTTCATAT
This sequence comes from Sequoia sempervirens, assembly GCA_007258455.2. Taxonomy (NCBI): domain Eukaryota; kingdom Viridiplantae; phylum Streptophyta; class Pinopsida; order Cupressales; family Cupressaceae; genus Sequoia; species Sequoia sempervirens. The sequence goes on from VDFB02373365.1 coordinate 225,795,189, forward strand.
TTCAATCCAAAAGGTTAGCATAAATCATATAAATCAACTAAAATCCATCACTACTGCCAATCCTTTGAAGATCCCGAAAAACATAGCAATCTGGGAAAATATCGCCATCCGGAAAAATACCATCGAGGCAGAATTTCAGAGAAATCTGACCCAGACGGAATCCTATCGTCAAAGCATCATTAGTCAAATGGATCGTTAGTACGGATGAAAGATCAAAAGATAATCATGGAATTCACTCATTGGCAACGAGAAATAAGCATTTGACAATCATTCCATTAATCCTATCATCGAAACATCAATTGAGACGAAGCCAGATAGGAAAATCGGAGAAATCCAGATGGGACGGATTTTCGCGGACAACTCAAAATACTCCGGAAATTACCCCGGCCTGCGGAATAAGCCCAAACCAGGAAAATCCGGAAGCGAGGAAATTTTGTGACGACCTCGAAAACCCAATAAACGATGAAATGCGAATCAAAGGCCAAATGATCATGGGATCTCCTCCACCTGAGTTCTAATGGTCTCAAAACCGATGACAATCAATAAAATTCAGAGCGCAAAGGATCCCAAAGTCTCAAAAGCTTGCAAAGGACAAATTCTTATGCCAAAACAACGATGCCCTAATCTGGATGAATAACTCACCCACCATTAAAACCAGGGGAAACCTTAAGGTTCAAAATATCGGCTAAGGATTCACCTAAGGCATCTGAATCTTCACAGGATGAGGCTAGCATGATACAGGGACAAGACAGACAAATCATCCCAAATCTGCCATTCTGGGCTGAGCACCAAGAAAACCCTAACTTCGTCGATAGCAAATTTCGCACTAAAAAGGGCAAGCAATCTAACCCAGAACCCCATCTAAAGGATACATACGCCATCCAATGGATAAATAGAGCTCATAGGGCATGGGGAATAGGTTTCTACAACAAAAATAGGTCAAGCCCAGACTCAATAAACGCGGAATCAAGACCCGGCAAAGGCTGACCCAAATGATTAACATTAAAAATAGAAGAACCCAATCGTGGCGTAAACAAACAAGAGGAGTCATCGACCACCTACCATGGATCAAAGCGGACAGAATTTAGGCGCGAGGAGGAAACCAAGAAGCAAGCACATCCAAGCAATGAGAACTTTAGCCAGTAGCACTCCAATCAATCCACACTCAAATAACTCAAATCAATCTTCAAGGCGCAAATGAGAATTTCTAATCGTCAGAGCAAAAGAAGATGAGTGAACGAAGTTAGAGTGATGCTCAAAGTGCCCTAAATCCATCCATATACCCATCTAAGCAAAGGTACCTTAGTCATTAATGCGCGACAAGACATTTCTGACAAATCTAGAAACCCGAGCCTAAACGAAATTTTGGAAAATCTGGGAATACGCGGAAATTCGAATGGACAAGAATTTAGCGGAAATGCAGAAACTAGTAAAATAACGAAGATCGAGATTTTGGCCAAGTCCGGGAAAATCCACCCGGAACGGAAAATCCCGGGATCAAGCAGAAACCTGGATTCAGAGAATCCAGCCAGATACAGACAAAGGGCCAAGCCCGGGAAAATCTGCCAAAGCTGGAAAATCCCGGGGTCAAGTGAAAACCCGGAGTTTGCTTAGGACTCAATTTCAATCAATTCAAACCTCAAGGCAAGGTCAAAGCCGGCAAGATCAACACGCCAAGACCCTAAAAAGATAAGTCCCCTAAAAACAAAGGTCAAATACACCAGAAAAGAGGGTCCCTACTCCAAGTGGGGCGTGTGTGCAAAAAACTGCACAACAAATGGCGACTCTGCTGGGAAAATGCTCCTGAGCATTTCGATGACAAACTGGAATCAAGAACCCAGAACTCATGGTTTCAACTCAGATACCTAGCCACCATCCTAAGTTAAAACAAAGAAACTCTTAGCCATTCAAACATTCCTATACCCGGGTCTAAGTGTGTGCACATGCATTTGTTACCTACCCTTAGTTGCAAGAAGAACCAAACTTGGTATGAACAGGCTACGTAAAGATTCTTACTCTAAGAGTGACCTGGATAGAGCCTCGCTGCCAGTTAGGCATCCATAGCCTCGATGAGGTTATCGTTGTGATCCTCCTGAACATAGCTCTACTGCCAGCCAGACATTTATAGCCCCGGTAGAGATATTCAGATCCCCCTGATAAGTTGAAGTCAAACCTCATGATTTTCAATATATTCTTTCTTTTTTATTTTGCTGATGTTTCTTTTCTTTTCACTCACTTCATTCAACCTGTGAATAGTGAAGTCCACACTCAGGGCTAAGAACCACAGTAGCACTAGAGCAGAAAAGGATTTTTCACCTGTTCAGAACTTATAAGGATCTTTTACAACTTCAGGTATATTAAGGATTAAAAGTATAAGACCCCCATATATTCCTGTTCAGACTGACTGGAAAACCTTTGCCTCAGCGTAAGGAGAAATGACAGAAGGTAAAGAGTTCATACCAGGGTGTCCTGGAAGGATGATTGGAGTTTGTAAGGGAAATACCAAGAATAGTAGTCATGTTTTGTCACCATTGCCATACAGGTGCACCCAAAGATCCCTAAAAGGAAAGGAACCAAGAGCAAGAACAATGCAAACCAAAACAAACAAACCAAAGCAAACCTACCCTAACCAAAGAAAAGCAAGCAAACCGAAAGGGAAACCTACTCTAACCAAATAAGCAAAGCAACCTAAACTAACTATGTACAGAGCAGGGAGCTACAAACAGCTCAGGACTGGAAATAATGTTTCAGGTACTGCCCATTGAAAGGCAGTGGTATGTCTTATCCTGTGAGAGTCCTCAGACAGAAGGCATTATCTCCTAGTATTTTGGCAATCTGATATGGGCCAAGCCACAATTTATCAAATTTTCCATGGTTCCATTTCTGATCATGAGGTTTATCCCAGTATAGGACAAGGTCAGAAATCCTGAAGGCTTTGACTTTAGCTCTCCTATCAAACCACCTCTTGACTACCCTCTGATGTTTGGAAAAATTCTCCAAGGCGTTGTCTCATTTTTCCTCAAGGTGCAATAATTCTGTTAACCTAGCCTCCCTTCTATCCCCTTCATCGTAAAACTAATTTATAAACTATAGAGTTGGGATCTTGAGTTGGATAGGGAAAACTGGTTCCAAACCGTACACTAGATGATAAGGAGATGTACCAATGGAGGACTTAACTTTGGTATGATCTGCCCAAAGAGCAAACCAAAGCTGGGTGTGCCAATCTTTTGGGTTTCTCTCTAACAGTTTGTGGATGACAGTCAACAGGTTCTTATTAGAGGATTCTGCTAAGCCATTTCCCTGGGGATAATAATTAGATGCAAACTTCACAATTATGCCATGATCAAAAGCCCAGTTTGAGAATTTCAAAGATGCAAAGGCAATACCATTATCACAAACAACAGCAATAGGACATCCAAACCGATTAAGAATGGCTGACTCTAAGAAATCAATCACCACATCTGATGTGCATTGTCTACAAGCAAAAGCTTCAGTCCACCTTGTAAAGTAATCAGTGATAGTGAGAATGTACCTGTGTCCCGCAGAAGATGGTGGGTTGATGGGGCCTATGAAATCCATACCCCATTGAGCAAAAGGTCTTACCTCGGTGACCGGTTGGAGTGGGAGTGCTGCACACCTTTCTCTTGTTGCTGCAGTCTGACAAGTGTGATAGGTCCGTACATGTTGATGAACATCCTTGAACAATGTAGGCCAGTAATACCTTGCCCTCAAAATCTGATTTGTAGTAGCAATAGCTGAACCATGACCAGTACCGTACTTCTCATGGAACTCGTTCATCACTCTCTCAGCCTCCTGTTTCCCAAGACACCTTAAATAAATACCTTCATGATTCTTCTTATACAAAACAGCTCCTTTCAACATGAAACCATCACTTTTCAACCGCAAAGCTCACCTCTGAACTGCATTAAGATGGCCTGGAGCTCGTTGATTCAGCAGATAATACACTATATCATCATACCAGCCGTCTGGGGAAACCTCTTCAACATTATAGTTCTGAACAGATAATTCAGGGCCTATCTCTGCCATAGTCTGGGTGAGTCTTTGCCCTCTTACCAGCTTCATAGGCTAGATCTCAATGTCATACTCTTGTAACATGGTCACCCATTTAGCTCTACGCTCCCCTAATTCATTCTGCATCAGGAGTAACTTAACTACAGAATCAGGAACAATTGCAAACACCTTATTTCTGAGGATATAATGCCTAAATTTCTTTACTACTCGAACAAGGGCATATGCTTGCTTTTCCACACTTAGGTATTTCAACTCGGCATCCTTTAATGGTGCACTCATGAAAGCAATGGGATGCTCATTCCCCTCGTCAAACTTTTGAGTGAGCATTCCAGCACATGAATGGTCTGAAGCAAAGGAATAGATATAAAAGGGTTTGCTATAATCTGGGCTCACCAATACTGGAGCATCAGCAATGGCTCTCTTAATCTCTACAAAGGCCTCCTTCACTTCTGTAGTCCATTCGATCTTGGCATCTTGTTTCAACATGGCATTTAATGGCTTCACAATTTCAGCAAATCCAGTGATGAATTTTCTGACAAAATTAATTTTCCCAAAGGACTTCATCTTATTTTTGCTGACAAGCGGCTGAATTTTCAAGATGGCCCCCACTCTCTCCGGATCAATAGCAATTCCTTTCTCTGATATCACATGCCCTAACAGCTTTCCTTCTATTACCCCGAAGATACACTTCTTGGGATTCAAGGATATGCCAAATTCTCTGCATTTTTGGAACACTTTGTGCAGATCTGAGATATGATCCCCTCTATTTTTGGAGAAAATAGTTAGGTTATCCATGTAAATGATGATGCATTTCCCTATAATATCCTTAAAGGCGATGTCCATAGCCCTTTGGAATGTAGCTCCAGCATTGATGAGTCCAAATGGCATCCTCCTGTAGGCAAAGGTACCCCACTTAGTTGTGAAAGTTGTCTTATGTCTGTCCTCATATTGAACCATCACTTGATTGTATCCTGAATAACCGTCCAAGAAGGACATCATCTGAGAACCATTAACCACTTGAAGCACCTCGTCCAAAGAGGGAACTGGATAGTTATCTTTTTCTGATGATCTGTTCAGATTTCTAAAATCAACACAGAGCCTAATTTCTCCATTCTTTTTTCTTACTGGAACCAGGTTTGCCACCCATGTTGAATGCCTGACAGGGAATATGATTCTAGCAGACAGCAATTTCTAGACTTCCTTCTGTATTAGTGGTTCCAATAATGCATTGATAGGTCTTTGTCTCTGTCTGAAAGGCTTGGCATCTAGCTTCAGGGGTATAGTATGAGTTATGATGGATGTATCATAGGTCTTCAAGTCCTCATAACTCCAGGCTACTATATCTGGAAAGTCGTGTAGGGCTTTGATTATACCATGTCTTTCTTCTGGAGTGCATACCTTGCCAATGAAAATATTGTTAATATTATCCTCAGTTCCCACATTGTGAGTGTCACACTGTCCACTGATGGACTCCTTCTTTGACTCTTATTCCTGACCCCTAATCTTATCCATATCGAAAATTCGTTCCAACTGCACCATTCCCTTGGGAATAGTATTAGACTTCAGATTTAGTACACCTTCTAGATCCAATTCTGCTTCCTGAGGTTCTATTTCATCAATGATCTATGAAGCAAAAACATCTGTATTTATGATGAAGTCAAGAATATGTTTATCATCCTCAAATACTTGAAAGTTGGTCACATTGTCTGGGACTGATGGCACAGGAGTTAATTCAACAGTAAACTTCTTCAATTCTGACAGAGATAGAGGCTGCAGAGTGCTTGTTGCTTGAGCCAGAAAATCAACAGTTTGATTCCTCTTCCATGGGATCAGTTGAATATTAAAAGTGTCAAATTCTTCAATGAGGTCCCACACTCTATGTCTGTAGTTGGTCATTCTCCTATCATGGCATGCATATTGCCTCCTTACTTGTTTGACTACTAATTCTGAATCACCAAAAACTTGTAGAACCTTGACCTTTTTCTTAAGGGCCATGAGAAGCCCATGAATTAAAGCTTCATACTCTGCTACATTATTAGTGCAATGAAATTGGAGCCTATGGGCTACAAAGAAATTCTTACCCTTTGGGCTGATCAGATCAAACCCTGCTCTAGCACCATGCTTGGATTTGGATCCATCAAATCTGAGAGTCCAACACTCAGCAGTGGTAATATTCTTTATTACATCCTTTGGCTCAATATTGCTACGTGATTCTTTAGGTAATGCAGGCCTCTTGCTTTCACACTCTTCCTGAGGATTCTGCTTATCTGTCTTAACTGCCTGAATTTGACTCATGCATTTTTGTACTTGTTCTACTGTTGTTTGGCATAAACAACACTCCAACTCCGAATGGGAAGCATTATGAACTCTACACCAATTAGGTAAGAGTAATTCCTCAAAGCGTGTCCTTTTCCCTAGGTGGGTCTGATTCTCCATACATTGCTTGATGAATTCTTGGAAACTGTCCAACAAACTGATCTGATTATCTTCAGGTTCCTTTTCTTCCTGAACTGACTCCGTCAAAACAGTAACAAGGCTAGATCTCGTTTCTGCATCAATAGGCATTGTGTGCAGCATCAATATCTCCTCTGCATCTGATTCTTCATATTGAGCCGATAGCAGGTAATTTTCCATTCCAACTTATGATATCAGTACTTCTGTTGAAGTCTTTTGGTATTCTGTAATCATGTACTTCATTCTGGGCTCTCTCTCAATCCTGATCTGATTAGGCACTCCTTTCTAGGGAAGCCACATGTGAGAGTGATCAGTGGACACATAACCATTCAGAGCCTTCGTAAAATCTCTTCCTAGAATTAAACCATACGCATCAGGAATATCAGCTACCTGAATATTGATAACCTGCTGAATCTTTGGATCAGAGGCTATCTGCATTTGGATCATGTTTAACTCTCCCACCACATTTACTTCAGTTCTATCTAACTGAGTCACCTTCTTCTGAGAATCAGCAGGTGTAATTCCTAGAGCTCTACAAACTCCAAAGGGCATCACATTGGTGGAAGCACCAGAATCTAACAAGCAGTTATGAAAATTCTTACCGAATATACGAACAGAGATTAGAAATGGTGGGGTTTATGTTTTCTCTTGGAACAAGGTAGGCTGAGTATCTACTTGAGCCACTTGAGTCTTATCCTTTTCTTTTCCTTTATCTCCAGGGGGTATGTTAGTCCTATTTTGGGTCTGATTTTGTGCACTCACAGACTGAGAACTGGAAGTTTGGCCGACATGTTCACCAGAAGACTTATCCAATAACTTTGAATTTGCATCATAGGTACCTAAGACAGCCTTCCTAATTGTAGGGAACCTTAACAACTCAAATGCAGAAAGATTTACCTTTAGTTTCTTGAACTCTTCTGCAACATATGAAGCCATCTGCTCCTCACTTATATTGGTAGAGACTTCCTTAGATGATTCCTCCACCTAATCCTTGCCAGCTTGGATAGCCTTTCCTTCTATGGGTCGGTTTGAGCCTGTCTCTCCTTTGAAAGATACTGCTTGGAGACATGTGAATAAGACGGGTTGTTACTAGCATTAGGATCTGGAGGAGTACTGAAGTTGTTGGGAGGAATGGAAGTGGTGAAAGGTCCTCCAGGTTGTGGACGTCTATGAGGCATATCTCTCAATCCTTGTCTCTGAAACATCTGAACTTCCTCAACATAAGCTTCCTCTTGATCGAGAGGGCCATTGTCATTCATTATATCTTCATTAAACAACCGAGCTACTTCATCTCTATTACAAATATGATCTATTTCAACTTCCAGGGAATCAGGTTCTTCTGGTACATTTTCCTTGCTGGCTAGAAAAGGAGCATGATTTAATACCAACACAGGAGAATCATAGGAGTTGGAAGGAACAATATCCTGTCCATTCACATTGTTCTCTACCTCATACTAAAAAATAGAGGCAGCAGTTTAGAACTCTGGATATTCTAACTCTGAATGTTGACTTGTCTTATGGAGCCTACACCATCCTGATAGAGCCGCTTCAGCCAAATAGACACCACTAGGAGGTTTGTCCTGACCGACTGGCTAATTTGCAGATTGATTGACAACTTGATTAGCTGGCTGATCTAATGGGGTAGGGACTCCTCCGTTGTTAGGTCATGTGTTCCAGGTTCTATTCTGCCCTTGTGATTGCCTCTTATTAAATCCAGATCCACTACCTTGACTTCTATCAAAATTCTGCCTCCTTTCATTATTGAACCCTCTATCATTGTTGTAACCCCTATCCTGATTGTATCCTCTATCATTATAGAATCCCCTGTCATTACGTTGTCCCCTATCAAAGTTCTGGCCTTGTGAAAATTCTCTGTTCTGATTGGACTGCATGCCTTTCTAAGCAGCTTGTAACTAACTATTTTGATTCTTGAGGTAAGTCACCTCTAGGTTTAACTTATTTATCTGCTCAGCCATTTCATCAATCCTTTCTTTATTCGAGTCTACAAAAGGGGGCCGGTTTGGGTTACTCTGAGAAGGGACAGACATTGTAGCAGATCCCATAGACTGATGTAATACTTCAGAATTTTATAGATAAGCAGGGAAGCTATTCAGCTGCGGCTGATACATGGGCTGGTTAACTTGTTGTTGAGGGAAGTTTGTCATAGGAGAGATCTAGCTCATGGGATGACCAGGGTGTAGTACCATAGGTAATTAGGGAACTGGATTCATGATTGGGGTATGATTGGTGAGAGCCTGATTTACTGCCTGAATTTGGTTGGGATGTGCAACTGGTCCCAGAGAAGGTAATGGCCCAGTCAGGTGTTGTCTCAGATCTGTACTAAGCTTGACAGCCTCTGTATAAGCATCAGTCAGGGTACCTGGAGGGTTGGGTCTCCATTTCAAAAAGGTTGTTGTTAGGCTATCCAGAGCTTCATAATAGACTCCCAGGGCAGTACCATCGTCCAAAACATATGGGTCTTGTAATCTGGTGAATGCACGGTGGAACCTATTATTGAAACTAGCTATTGGTTCATTAACCTCTCTCTTAACCTTGATGAACTGAAGGTATAACTCATTGGCACTGATGGGAATTCTAAATTTCTGTAAAAAGGCTTTTTCAAGATCATTCCAATTAAGAATTGAATCGACAGGGAGATGGTTGTACCAGTAAAAGGCTTCTTCTCCTAGCGAATAAGGGAACAACCTACAAGCAACATCATCATGAACAATCCCTCTATCTTTGAGATAGGTTTGGAAAATTCTTATGTGTTCTTCCACAGTCCTATTTGGGTCATTTGCATGGAATTTTGAACAGAAATGCTCAGGGTTTTTGGGCATTACATTGTAAGCCTGGAAGAACAATGGTGATGGATTATTGGCGAGGAAATCTATTGGTAAGAGTGGGGGTGGTGGCGGTGGTTGGTTAATCACAGGCTGATGCTGTTGAATGGGAACCTCTTCAGGGATGGGTATAGCCTCAACTTCAGGATGTGAAGATATGGGTGATGTTGGTGAAGGGATGGGTGATGACGATTCTCCCCTTTCTCAGGTCCTTCTTGACCTAGTGGGGAACTATAGCTCTTCTAAATCTTCCTCCCCTGTGGTAGATCTGGTATTTCTCCTATATCTCTCTCAAGAGATGGCGTTCAAGAAATGATCTAGTGTGCTCATTCAGGATCTCCTTCTAGCGCCAATCTGTTGATGGTGTTTTCTACACAGCAACAACTCAGACATAATGCAATATTCTATCTCTCTTGAAAGGTTATTTTCAATAATAAATCACTGAAAATTACCCCAACGTCTCTCAGGTGTTAGGTCATAACAATGCATAAAACAACTCAGATAAAATGTAAAATGCTGGTAATCACAATCGGACCTTACTACAAGAAAACTGTATCTTCCTGTTTATCAGATCTTGCAATATGATGATCTTTAATCCTAAATTTATCTAACCAAACGATAAATAAATAGCAAAAGATAAGGGTGCGAGGATATAATAGAATCTAAACTATTCCTAGGATGAACAATGTAAACAATAGATATTTGGAATGGACCTATCTCAAATAACCAGTTCTTGATCAACCCACAATGCAATCTTACAAGAACGGTGCAATCTTCTAAGGTATTTAAATTTTCAAATCATAGACATTCATCTACAATCGAACTTAAGCACATTGAATATATGGTCCAGGTTGACTTCACCAGCCTACTACAATCAGATAGTTACTGGGAGTATAGACTAGAGATAGCTACAAACATTCCAAATATGAAATCATAAACATCATTCATCCAACTGAAACTGATTTATTTTTGAATACTAAACCCTAGATTTCCAAGCAATTTGAAAGATAGAACAAAAGAACCACACAAGATGAAATAACACAAGAGATTTCACCAGGAAAACCACAATGTCTTCAATTGTATTAATCACCAAAATGCTGCAACAATTCAACTGTTCTGATACAGAATTTGCTTCAAGAAACTGAATATTACTTCTAAGGAAAATGCTCTAACTATTGCTTTCACTTCTCTATTACTATCTAGCTAATGTCTAACCCTTTACAATGAGGCAAGAATGCCTATTAATAGCAAATCCCAAGGTATGTTGGCCCAGCCAAACATTTTTACAAAATAATAAAAACTGCCAAAACAGGTCAGCCAAGGAAAAACAAACTAAGGCACACATTAAATGCCATCATCCAGGTCGGCCTTGACACAATCTTCAATGCAGTCCCGTCCAATGCATGCCCCGTGATAATAGGGAAGCACAAATCTCAAAATAAGCATCAACCGCTTCTTCCCTTATCCTTTCTTCCCCAATGAACCCTACACCCTCAAAAACATTATGTCCAACTCGGCAACAGGTGGCAAAGGCAAAATCTTAAGTCAGCATTTAATTGAGTCGATTTCTTCCTTGGACCGCTCAACAGTTTTACTCCAATCTTCCTTGCTGGACAGATACTTGTCCATCACTGCCATGTAGGTAGCTGCATCATCAAGCTGGTGGCCGGTGACAATTCCTTTTGCATCTGGGGCATAAACCTCATGCCACCATTCCTTCAGTTGTTCCAAGCTCAGATATTTAGGAGCTATTTTCTTCCTACCTGTCATTATCTCAAAGAAGGCGATGCATCCGTCATATACTGCACTAAGCTCACTGTCAATTGATTTCCTTCGTTTCTGTATCAGAGCCTTCTGCCTAATTTGCAGAGCCTCAAACCACTCCCAAGGTTCATACAATCTGGAGGAAGGAAGGATTCCATCCGCCAGCAATTGATCCCGACCATGTCCCATGATAACTCTTGATTTCTGCAACAGGAGGTCCATGTCCTCGTTATCCTGGGACAGTACATGTTCTAATAGCTCCTTAGCCTGAACTGCATCCTTCCCAACAGACAGAATGTCCTTGATGGTATCATCTCCTTTCGTTTGCACACTCGCCAGCCAGTCTATTCCAGCTTGAGCCGAGGCTTTTAATTTCTCAATTCCGGAGATGGTTTCCTTAGGCAGAAAACTGGGAGTAGCAGATGAAGAAGGATGGAGTGACTGCAAGGGTTTCATCACTTCCTCCAAACATTTCTTCAGTCTCTCATTCTCTCTCCTTAGCTCATGTTTGGTTTGAGTTTCCTTCCACAAGCTACCCATAATTACTGTGCTGGACCCTTCAAATTCTTCTATATCCTGTTCCATGGAAGCCGGTCCAAGGTTGATAGTCTGAATATTGTATTCTTGACCAGTGACTTCCTCTCTTGTTTTATCTGCGGCAGGAGTGGCAATATGGACAACCCTGTTATGTGTTTCATCTCTTTCCACCCTTGAGATCACCTTTGCTACCTTCTTTTTCTTTCCTTTACCGATATTTGACAGCATTTCGTCCCAGTCCAAGTGGGTATCCTCAATAATCACTTGTTTTTTCCTTGCAAGTTCCTTCTCTAGCCAATCTGGGGCCGCAGGGTCAATCCAAATTTCTTCTATCATAATTTCTTCTGGTTCTTCTATCAGTTTCTCTTCTTCCCCTGCTGTTGCCTTATCATCCTCCTTCTCCGGAAGCTGCTCACCTTGATCAATTTCCTCAAGTTCTACCTCTGGATGCACTGGTGATGGGGTCTTAGCAGGGATATTTTCCTCTGACTCAGGCGATCCGCGGCCCCTATCACTTTCCGAGGAATCCTCATACTGCACCAAAGGAGAGGTATACCTTTCCTCCTCTTCGACCTCCAACTCTGTTGCTTCATTAAAGAGTGCTCCCTTCTTGAATGGTTTTGTCTCCCTGCTAGTTTCATGTCCTTCAGGATTTTCCGGTTCAAGTATGCTCAACGGAGGAGAAACAGACTTAGATGGCTCCTCAACTGGTAGCCCTGGGGGAGAATCCTTCTTCTGCACAGTATCCTTTGGAGAGGGAGTTCTTGATTTCCTCGTATAGACTTTTGTTTTCTCCCCTCCTGAGCTTTCCACATCAACAATAGGAGGCTCATCCTTTGATACCTCTTGACCCTTCTTCTTCGAGGTCCTAGTTGTTCTGGTTTTCTTTGGTGGTGGAGGAACATCCTCCTCTTTAGCTTTTCCAGACTCTTCCTCATCAAAGGACTTGCTAAGCATTAAGGTCTTCCACCTTCTCTTTCCCTTCGGCCTCCTTTTCGCTTTGGGTTCTCCTTCCTTAGGACCTCTGACCTTGATCTTGAAAGGGGAGCTCTTCACTGTTTTCCCTTTGGGGTCATCCTCCCTGGATTCCTCAGAAGTTGACATGGGATTGAGGTCTCCCATCAAGTTGAAGGTGCAAGTTACCTTCACATTTTCCAGCTCCCAGATTTTATGTTTTACCCAAGAAAGAGTGAATTTCATTATAGGGGCCATTAGGTCCTCCAATTCTGTAACCTCGTCCTCATTCCAGTTAATATCCCTGGCTGGCTTGTCTTTCACTGCTTCATAGGCGTGGTCTTATATCAAATTTTTGTCATCCTCCAGTTGATCCGGGATCAACTTGACATTGTACTGCCTAACTGCCTCCACAGGGAGTCTGGAGTATCTCTTCTTTCTCACCTCAAGGTCATCCTTGATATTGACCCAATAATCCTCTAGGTCATCCTTATGCCTGTACTCCCTTGTAGCCTTCTTCTGTGCTTCTCCAGTTATGTCAAAGTTCATCCTTTTGGAGTGGGAGGAGAAACCATACGCTGCCAGTTCTTCCCCTGCAGTATGGGCTGATTGAATAGAGGGGCACATTTCTGCCACACCAATCCTGAGAGGGAAGTCTCCACCAAAGCCTGTCTTGTGCTTTTCCCTTTTCACAACGGCATCAAATTCACAGATCTGCCTCACAACCTCCAACAAAACAAGGTGATCAGTAGGGTACCGAGGCAACCTGTAAGGGGCAACCAGGCATCCATCAATTCTAAGGTAGGTGAAGGTGGGGAACTGGATGAACTAGGCTCCATAGTTCTTTACTAGCCCCTTGGGTCTGTCGGACAATCTCATGTGCTCAACATTTTGTAGCATCCGGGTGATATGCATGGTGAACGCATCATTAGCCCTTTTGTAATCCTTATGCCCGAGATGCAATTCTGGATAGACCTCATAGATGATATCCTGTCCAAGTGTCCCTCGTGGGTTCAGACCCTTGTATGGGTAAGATATGGCTAGTATATACACCACATATGAGGACATGGTGAACTTCTTTGTTTCTAGGACATTCCTTAACTACCTATCAATTTCTACACTGATGAGCCCTACCCAGTGATAATTGGTCCCTTGTCCAATCTTGGTGATTACGTGGACCATCCAACTTTCTAGCACCCCTACACTTTTCAATCATGCCACCCTGCTTAGAAATGTGATGGCATCATATACATCTGATATGAACTTAACCCTGTGCAACTGTTTGGGCAACTTGGAATGATGGGATTTTGGCTTCTCTAACCAGGAGTTGACTATCTGCTGAGCCTTGATGGGCTCATTCTCATAATATGTCTTCGCTGTTTCTATGTTCAGAGCACACATAGAAGGTAAGTCAGGCATGCTGAAGGCTTGTGCAATAGAGGTCGGACTGAAGTTGGCCAAGACCCTTCCCTTGGTGCTAACCACCCTCTGTGTATCGAAGTCATACTATCTAGCGCACTTGAGAATTAGCTCATAGCACTGGACCGCCGGGGGGAAGCCTGCCACATGCACCAGCCCAGAGTTCATCATTCCCTACCTCAGGGCTGACAGATCCTTCTCAGTCATCCGCTGCTTGAACTCCTCATATCTCCAGGCCCTAACATTAGTATCAGATACCTCAGCCCACACAGAAGACACCCTGCTCTCGAGAAGTTGACCCTTCATATCTAGTCGTAACCGTTCTGCCTCAGAGATGGATGAACCTCCTGTGCCACCCTTAGATTTCCTGACCGCAGCCTTACTTGATTCGGCCTGCACATCCAAAAATCATCATTAGTACTCAATTGTTGTTCATATTTCAATCCAAAAGGTTAGCATAAATCATATAAATCAACTAAAATCCATCACTACTGCCAATCCTTTAAAGATCCCGAAAAACAAAGCAGTCTGGTAAAATATCGCCATCCGGGAAAATACCATCGGGGCAGAATTTCGAAGAAATCTGACCCAGATGAAATCCTATCGCCAAAGCATCATTAGTCAAATGGATCGTTAGTATGGATGAAGGATAAAAAGATAATCATGGAATTCACTCATTCGCAACGAGAAATAAGCATTTAACAATCATTCCATTAATCCTATCATTGAAACATCAATCGGGACAAAGCCAAACAGGAAAACCAGAGAAATCTGAATGGGACAGATTTTCGCTGACAGCTCAAAATGCTTCAGAAATTACCTCGGCCCGCGGAATAAGCCCAAATCGGGAAAATCTGGAAGCGAGGAAATTTCGCGACAACCTCGGAAACCCGATAAATGAATGAAATGTGAATCAAAGGCCAAATGATCATGGGATCTCCTCCACCTAAGTTCTAATGGTCTCAAAATCGACGACAATCAACAAATTCAGAGCGCAAAGGATCCCAAAGTCTCAGAAGCTTGCAAAGAACAAATTCCCATGCCAAAACAACGATGCCCTAATCTGGACGAATAACCCACCCGCCATTAAAACCAGGGGAAACCTTAAGGTTCAAAATATCGGCTAAGGATTCATCTAAGGCATCTGGATCTTCACAGGATGAGGCCAGCGTGATATAGGGATAAGATGGACAAATCATCCCAAATCCGCCATTCTGGGCTGAGCACCAAGAAAACCCTAACTTTGCCGATAGCAAATTTTGCACTAAAAAGGGCAAGCAATCTAACCCAGAACCCTGTCTAAAGGATACATACGCCATCCAATGGATAAATAGAGCTCATAGGACATGGGGAATAGGGTTCTACAACAAAAACGGGTCAAGCCCGGACTCAATAAACACGGAATCAAGACCCGGCAAAGTCCGACCCAAATGATCAACATTAAAAATAGAAGAACCCAATCGTGGCGTAAACAAACAAGAGGAGTCATCAACCACCTACCATGGATAAAAGCGGACACAATTCAGGCACGAGGAGGAAACCAAGAAGCAAGTGCGTCCAAGCAATGAGAACTTTAGCCAGCAGCACTCTAATCAATCCACACTCAAATGACTCAAATCAATCTTCAAGGCACAAATGAGAATTTCTAATCGTCAGAGCAAAAGAAGATGAGTGAACGAAGTTAGAGTGATGCTCAAAGTGCCCTAAATCCATCCATATACCCATCTAAGCGAAGGTACCTTAGTCATTAATGCGCGACAAGACATTTTTGACAAATCCGGAAACCCGAACCTAAATGGAATTTTGGAAAATCTGGGAATACGCTGAAATCCGAATGGACAAGAATTTCGCAGAAATGCAGAAACCGGTAAAATAACGAAGATCGGGATTTTGGCCAAGTCCAGGAAAATCCACCCAGAACAGAAAACCCTGGGATCAAGTAGAAACCCAGATTCGGAGAATCCGGCCAGATACAGACAAAGGGCCAAGCCCTAGAAAATCCGCCAGAGCTGGAAAATCTCGGGGTCAGGTGAAAACCTGGAGTTTGCTTAGGACTCAATTTCAATCAATTCAAACCTCAAGGCAAGGTCAAAGCTAGCAAGATCAACACGCCAAGACCCTAAAAAGATAAGTCCCCTAAAACCAAAGGTCAAATACACCAGAAAAGAGGGTCCCTACTCCAAGTGGGGCGTGTGTGCAAAAAACTACACAAGTAGAATTAGGGTTTTTCAGGACTTCCTCAAATAAATGGAATTTATTTAATTCGTCAAAAATGATAAAAAAAGTGAATTAATTAAATAATGTTGTATTATTCAATTAATACATGAATTTAGGGTTTTGGATGCTATTTGATATTGTGTGATGTTTTAGAGATGTTTTGAGATGTTGCGGGATGATTTTGTTGTGAGATGATTCTGAGATGTTTCAGGATGATTCTAAGATGTTGCAGGGTGATTCCAAGATGTTTTTGAGATGTTGTGAGACATTTTGAGATGATTTTGAGATGTTGTGAGACATTTCGAGATGCTTTTGAGATGTTTTGAGACGTGTTAGGATGATTCTAAGATGTTCTAAGACATTGCAATATGTTGTTCGATGTTGTTTAGGGTGTGTGATAGGTGTTAGGTCAATTTTACATGTCTACACCTATAAATCAATATAATTTTGTTCCACCTTCTTCTAGCCTCCCATTTACTTCTCAAAATATCAATCCACCTATTTCCCAACATTTTTTACAACTCACCAAAATTCAAACCACCTTTTGCTACCACTAGTCCTTTACATTCTACCAATTCTCGAACCCCCTCACCAACCAATCCTATTATTAATGAATTCTTGCAAAATGTCAGTTCCTTACAACAACAAATATCTAGTATGAATTGAAATAAATCCTAATCCAATCCTCCAACATACCTCATTTGTAGCCCATTGTCATTTGCAATCCTAAGAACTTCAATACCACAAAACATTAAAACACCATTTTGAGAAGTACAATGTAAAATGGGATTCTAATAACTATGTGTTAGCATTTATCTCACTATGAGTGATTTTCTCTTTGAGGATTCTCTTTTAGCCAAGATCTTTCTTTGGTCACTAAATGACCTTGGATTGGTTTTTTTATTACTTAACAATTTAATCCACTCTTTTCATAACTTTTTAATCAATTTCTTCAACATTACCAAGCTAATAGTATACCTCAAGTCACACTAACTGATTTGGTTGATTGTAAGCAAGGAGCTAAGGAGAAAGTGACTAATTGTATAGGGCACTATCAAACCCTCTTCTCTCAAATCCCCTATTCCCTTCTGGATGTTGATGTGCAACAATTATTCATTGGAAACCTACAAATGCACATTGAAGATAAGATTTTATTGATCTAATATTTTTCATTGACACATCTTTGCACAACTCTCCACGATTACTAATTGTTAGTTAACCAAAATTAGGGTCATTCATTGATAGCTCCTATTGGTCAATCTAAGGTTGTTACTCCTAATTATCAATCATTCAAGAAACCAAAAAAACTCATCAACATAAATTATCCTTCTTACAATAGTATCCAAGCACAATTTGTGATTACAACACCTTCTACTACAATCCCCTATCAATCTAGACAAAACAACCAAAAATTATTAAATATTTATGAATCCTTTCATTCTATTATGCTATAATTTATTAACAATAACTTGAATCAACTTCCTCCTATTCATGCCATATACACTACCAAAAATTTACCTCCTTTTGACTTGAAAGCCTTTTGTCAATAAAATCGAACACATAGGTAGAATATTGGGTGATTCATGTGTCTTAAGAACCAAGTGCAAGACCTCATCAACTCTAATATTATTCAGTTGACTAATATGAATGATAAAGGAAATACATTTGTTACACCTTGAATCAAAATTTATAAATTTATACTAATCCTTTACCCACCCATTATGCTAATCATGTAGAGCCATCTATTAATACATTACCCACATCTATAACCTATGATCATAAAGACGCATCATTAGATAATATGGTTTTCATTATATATGTTCACCCTCACCAAGAATAGGCTAAGATTCTATGTGATATTACCTTCACCCACATCAATGCCTCTATTCATGCACCTAATGGTCCTATTTACATTACTACTAAAATTAATGATAAACCCACATGGGGAGTACTCATTGATCTAGTATGCTTGGTAAATGTAATCACATAGGAATTATTCTATGTGCATGATTTATACCAAGAAAAGTATAAGAAATCAAAAGTACAAGTTAGAGTGCATGATAGTTCCACTTTTCCTACCATTGGAACCTTGACCCTTTGTGTCCAAGTCAGATCAAAAATCTTGGATGTAATGTTTTACATAATTCCTATCTTGAATCAACTTCATGTGAATTTAGGTCTCCCATCACTGACTTCCATGAGTGTAGTCCCTCTCATCATCCATAAATACCTAAAGTTTCCATTTGAAGGAAAAAGTGCATGGTATACATCATAGTGGTTTTAGGTCCTTGTCTCTTCATGGGAACTTTTCACTTGATTACTTTTAGCCACAACCATCCCTACCCATTCAACTCCATTATGATGTTCTTTTCCCATCTTATCAAAAATTTAAAGCTAGCCACATTGTTGAATTTTCTCTCAGTAACACCTTGTCTACCATTTTGGCTATTACACTTGAGGCTCCTTGATCTCCTATGACAATGGTATATGTTCCTCCTATCCCACATGTAGAAAATGAATCATAGACCAAACAAGGTATCATCCCCTAACCTTGAGTGTTTGGTGTCTATATTGTGGTTCCACCTTTGCCATACTATCCAAGACCATGAGAAAAATGTCCAACATAGTCTAGACCTCCTTGAACTCTTAGGATTATTTTTTTCCTCCTATCTCTTTGGATACTAGAGATAATGAATTTGGTGAGCGAAAACATCCCCCTCCAATTGTCTCCCAACCTTTGGTGGTTCCTTTTTTTCCTCTTGTAAGGGAATAAATTGAGTCAATTATTGAGAATACCCAAGTTCCCCCTAAACTAGATTTGAATCATACATTATCAATTAAAATATAAAAGAATGTAAGAGACAACATCATGTTACGGCTAACCAACTTGTTGTAGGTAGTGAATCCTTTCCTAATGATCCTTATCATATATAGTTGAATCTTGACAAGGTCCCTCTCCCTCATCCATCTTCACCATCCCTTCACTTCACCCTCATCATCAAAAAATGAACCTAAGATTTACCTTTCTCAACCAAGCCAAAAGATTAAAAAAATTCCACATTCACCATCATCAATCCCAAGAGATTCTTCTATCCCTCCTCTTAAATACCCTTCTTCTCCTATGAGTGATAATGTCTATGGCCATGCTAGTAGCACTATCATATCATTCATTATGGTCTATTTTGACATTGATACATATGGTAATATTGATGAACCATTAGAATATCATTTAGAATTATCTTTGAATATTTTAGAATAAATGAACTTAGCTTCTAGGGAATGTGTGATGATCCTTCTCTAGTGAGTGATCCACCATGTGTCAAACTAGGAAATTCTCCTTCTACCACACTCATTGTAGTCCCTTTAGCATTTGTTATGTCATCTATATATGATGATAAATATTAGGATGGAAACAATCTACTAGAGACTGACTCACAAGTGTGGCACCCTTTTCTTTGTGCTATGTTTGTATATACTATTATCCCATAACATTTTTCATTGTGTATAATTTTTTTGTTATTTCTCTTTGGATGGACCTTGATGTTCTCATTAGAACAAGGATAAAAAGGAAACAAAATTTTTCATGACATTCATCTATATGTATTTTCATTATTCCATTTATCATAAATACACTTTTTATGCCCTTAAAGGGATAATACAAAGTGTTGAGACATTTAGGTCTCTTTAATCTTGACCCAAAATTCCCTTTTGTTTTCATGTTCTCTTCCTCCTTTGTACTCATAGTTCCACCATATTTGGGGAATGATGTCAATTCAAACATTTCAATTTAATATGAATTATTTATCATTCATATTGACCCCAGATATGTGGATCCCTTATGTGCTATTGCATGACATTGATTGTTATTTGTGGCATTTTTTACTTGTTTTCCTTGAAAGGAAACCCTTTGGTATGATGTAGCTTTTGGAAACATATCGCTTCGCATATGGCTTTCGAAAATCTCTCGTACCTATTTTACATATATAACTCTTTCTACCTAAAAGTTCATTGCTCTCAACCGGTAATAGACATTACTTTAAGGTGGGGGAATACATTCCACTATGTGCTTCAGTTTGTTTACACACCATGAAGTTGTTTGAGCTATCATAACATCTCTTGATCATCTTTGTATCACTTTATCAAAGTTACCCAACAAACTGCATTATTTTTGGCTTATAATTTTTTATGTTGTTGACATGAAACTCGCCTATAGAACAACAAAATTTACTATCCTATGTTTTTTTCACTTGCCACTTGTGAGATTCACTTAGTAAACAATAGAATTTACTATTCTATGATTCTTTGACTTATTCATGAGCTACCTAGCATAATGCAACTTGCTTTTCCTATGGACTTTTATTTGTCACATCCATGGTCACTTGAAATAACACAAATTTCTAGTCTTTGGTTCATGGGGGCTTTATAATGTGCATGATCCCTAGTGATATAGAAAGCTAGTGCATGAGTCATGTACCCTTCTCCATGTGTATTGGTTGCTTCCTATATATTTGTATGGATTATTCCCTTGATTCAATCAATCAAATCACTACATTCTAATCTCCTCTTTAGAATTACTCTATGATTTGGTGTATTTAGGAGATGTCACTTGGTATTGAGACAACCTTTTATATCGAGGTCTTCTTACCTTTATAACTTGAAGAATTTTTTCTTTATATAGTGTGTACTAACATTGTTATATGTTTTATACTTCATGTACATGCTTAGTGTATGATTCGTGTATACTATGTGTATGCTTTATGTACACTTTGTGCATTTTGGGATTATTTTATGCCTTCTTGAATTATGTCTTATATGTGTTTGTGTCCTTTTATCTTAATATTTTAGTTTGGTAAGATCCTAAGACAATGGAGTTGTTGCATATCTCAGCTTAGTGTTGTCTTTCCTCTCTAGTATTTTGATGAAATGACCCTTTGGATTCTTCATACTAAATGTAGTGTCATAAATTTGAAAGCATAGACCTAGGTTCCAAATGCCCCTTTCTTCGCCTTTCATGCTTGAAGTTTGGAATTTGAATGTCGAACTCAATGTGTTTAAAAAATAAAATATATTCATTAGCCTTTCAAAATAATTAATTTTAAATAGGTTTAGACTCATATAATTTCTTCCCTCATTTTCAACCCCTAAGAAATTTTACAACCTAAGACAATTAATGCACAATCATAAGAAGAAAAAGTAGATCATTCATATAATTCAAGCCAATTATAATCCACAACTCATCAACAAATTCATGTTCAAGAATTATAAGATGTTTCTTATTTATGTTTATTATTATCATATGCAATAATAGTTGAAAGATCTTAAGGATACTTCTTCATCCTCTGTGTGTGAGATTGGTACAACTATATGAGCTCAACAATGGTTTCATATCATAGTGGTGAGATTCCATTATGTTTCATTATTATTTATCATTTATTTATTTTCCTTTGTTCCATGAGAGCACATGCTCTTTATTATCTATTATCATAGCCATTGTGGAAGTGGGAACACCAACATGGGGTTTGACCAAGGAAAACTCCAATATAATACAACCATTTTCCCTCTATCCCCATTGTAGGTTTACAAGTTTGTGTTGTGTGAATTAGATTTGACCCATCAACTCATTTTAAGGATCAAAACCTTAATTCATTTTCTTCAAGGACTCATTATCAAAAATTAGGGTATGTTGATTATTCAAACACTATCAAACTTTAGAACCTAATTTTTATAGGCAAGGACCTTCAAACACTACTACACCTATAGAGGATCTGAAAGCCTATATTTTTGCACTTCTAGACTAGGAAACCCAACACCCTTTCCCTAAAAGTTCTACTCCATATTTGAGTGATAGGTTTTTCTTTGCATCTCTTGTCTAGATTTGCTTTCTATTTTTGACTTCCTATTCTATAATTTCCAAATTTTGGTGCACTTAGTAAATTTTATCCTAATTCACCTAGTTCATAACATAATTACATCAATCATTTATACTCACAACAAAAGGGACCAAAATCTTGACCAACTTGTTTGGACCTCCCTTGAGGATAATAACCAAACAACATCTCTTGGTTAATTTTGGCTCTCAAATGTCAAAGGTGTGAAAGGATTTATTTACATTATGAATTTTGGCCTAGATCTCCCCTTTCACCTATCTTATAATTTCTTTTTTTTTAATGTTATTATCTTGTTTTCCTTTCATTGTTGAGCTCTATCTAGATGTTTGTAGTAGTTTGAAATAGTAACTTTCATGCTTGGTTAATTTCCATTTACATTTTCAAATTAGTAGTGCAATTAAAATTCTTTGTGTGGAGTGTCAAATTTCTTCACCCATTAATTAGTATTGATAGGTCTTATACTAGGAGAAGATGTAGATAAACAACCTAGAATTTTATGGTCCAATATATTGCATCAAAATCACCTTAAAGTTAGGCCCTTCAAATTTTTGAATTGGATCCAAGTGCATGTATATGTACCTTGATTGATTTTATCATAAGCTTAGATAAGTCAATATACATGAAAAGCCTAAAAAAAATCTTTTTTAAATCTCCAGATGTGAGTTTTATTTCGAAAAAGCATCCACCTTATCAATAATTTTTTTAATTTACCTTGGATCCCTCATTATTAGAGGAAGGTAAAAAATACACTATAAAATTGAAATAATTTTTGTGGTGGCCATTTCAAGATTGAAGAAAGGTGTTCCTTGAGTGAAAAATATTTATTCCTTCGACTAAACCATGGGCCTTAAATTACAAAATAATGCTACAATACTCAATCATGAAAAAATGCAAAAGGAAAATCCATGATCTAGAAGCTTCAAAAAGGGAACAATAAAGTTTTTCCATGTTATTTTAATCCATATCACAATATATTCATAAAATGGGCACTTCTTGAGGCATCTTGAAAAAAGAGAGTGACTACCAAAGTCCTCTATTGTAGTGTGAATTCACTCATCTAAAGCATGGAAATCTAATTGCTCAACTTCTAGAGTTATAGAGGTGTCACCAAAGAATAAATGCACTAGATATTTTTCATTCAAAGAAGAAGATGAAGTTGAATTTGAGGTTCCAAAAATCACATCTAAAGGTGGAGTCAATTTATTTGCTATTGTGACACATTTAACCATCAAAAACCTATGGAGATTAGGGTTTTCTAATAGAATTTGGTCACTAAAAAATATCCATAGTAGTAAAACACATTTTTAAGGAACTATTGTAATGTTTAAATAGTAAATTTTCCATTGATCCCTATATGTTTTCCTATTTAGGTGTCATCACTATAGTGGGAATAGAGGAGAGAGATTCCTTGTTGATAGTACTTGGAGTAGTCTCATATGACTTCTAAGAGTTATCCTTTTATTTAGTTTGGTCATGTTATTAGTTATAGGTGTCAACATCTACCTTATTTTCTACTTGATTAATCTTCTACTACTACTTCACTTATTCACTCATTACTTTGCTCATTCTTATTAATCCTTTATTACTTTATTTTATTTTCCTAGGATTTATTTTATTTTACTTTAGACTTAGCTAAAAATTATTTTATTTTTATTTACACATTTAAAATTAATGCTTATAATATAATTAATTCTACTATACATTAGAATTCCATTAGACCCACTTCTTCACCATTAACTTCCTTTTTTTTCAGACTATGAGAATCGGTTGGGTATCCATCCCGCTATAAACTATAGTGCACATGGTAAACTTTTTTCACATGACCGGTGATGCTGGTGTGACATGCCCTCCAGTACCACGAGGAAGATGGGGAGACTAGACCTCATGTCCTCTTGTCTGCAACATGATGCTTTAGCCAATCGAGCTAGGCCCACTGCCCCTCTTCACCATTAACTTGGCCAATAGGATCTATTTGCATTATTTTAGGGATATTATAATTAAATGTGTTTCACAAAAACATTATACTTTTCCTATGAGATTTATTACAACTAGGAGTTTAATGTGAATATATAAATTGCAAAGTTAAGATTAATTAAGATATAAAAATATTACTATTTGAATGGATTTTTAGATATAACAGTAACTATACTAAACTATAAGAATTTAAAATTAGAAGTATTGTGCAAGATAAGGGATGTGAACTTATACAATATTATTTAAAATTTATATTCCTTTTAAGATGATGCAATATGCAAACTCGTTAATAAAGATAAAGAATTTGAATTTATATAGTAATATTTAAAATGTATATTCCTTTTAAGATGATGTAATAGGAAAACTCGTTAATAAAAAAATGATTGATAAAAGGTGGTAAACCACCTATAATATATTATATTTAGTAAAAAAGAGAGTACATGAGAAAATTAGTATAGTAAACAATAGAAAAAACCTTTACACGGGTCAAATACTGCCTTAAAAGGTGAGATCTTAATCAAAATTTAGTAGGTGACATTAGCATATTCAAAGGTAAGTGTTTATTTAAAAAAGGTATTCAAGTTTTTTGGGACCTATGGGACTCCACCACATTCCATTGGAAATCATGGCTCATTCTTAAAATGCAGTTTCACCTTTCTTCCTATGATAAACAACCAATCCATGAAATCCAACTTGTTTCTCCTAAACTTAGTATCCTATTATCCTTGGATTGTCATGCTAACTTTTTGAATGATTGGTGATAGACTAATGCTCACAACATCCACTTCTTTCCCCTATGATCCATCTACAAAAAAATCCTTCCTTCTATCACCATCACACCCCATCTTAATAAGAAGTGGCATTGTTCTTTTCTTCATTCCAAGTGGAATAAACTCAGCCACCAAATATAGAAGTCCAAAGCACATGCTTAGCCTCAGCTCCTAGCATGGAAACTTCTTCATGTGAAACTCCCTATTGGAAACCACCTTAAGTTTTTTTACCCTCAACTAACCTATCCATTTTGTGATAGAATGAAATCCATAAAACATTCCTTTTGGATTTTCACTCATACCCCTAAATTATGGCACTTGTTTACCTCTTTTCCTTCTTTCTTTCCATAAATATGGATATGTAAAACAACCCTTCTATGTGCTTTTCCATCCTTTGATGTCATATCCCACACCTATAGATAAGTGATTATCAAACACCTCTAGAAATTTTTTTCTTGTTATGTTCTCTAACACTATCCTCCCTCCCCAAATAAAATTGCTAATGATTTTTACTAATTTGTCCCTTCAAATTGTGAATCTACAAAATGTTTAGCCATTCATCACTCCTAAGGACACCTTACACAAGCTCCTATAGTTGCACATAATTATTGATATTAATGGATGCTAAAATTTTAGAGTGTTCATCTTTCACTTGTCTATAGAGGTTTGGTGATTGGTCTTAGTCAAGCATTACAACCATGGCTTGGAGAAATTCAAAGAAGGGGTACTCAAACTTAGGCTGATATAAGATGGATAGTGGACTATTGGATTTATTGGTGCTCTGGAGAGACACTTTCAACACCTCAGTGTTGCAAGATGGTGTTTCCCTTGGTCTTCCTTGTCTAGCACAATTCTTGGGTTTGTGACATGGCTTAACCACCTCTTGTGGATCTTACATAAATATGGAGGTTGTATCAGGCATTGATAGGTCGATCTTTTGGTGCAACGACAACCACCAATGTAATAATCAGTATTAGAGTTGAGGTCATAGGTTCAAACCCCTCGCTTGTGCTGGGGGGATTGTTGCAAGATGGTGTGTCCCTTGGTATTCCTTTTCAAGCATGATGCTTGGGTTTGTGACATGGATTAACCACCTCCTGTGGATCTTACATAAATCTAGCAGTTGTATTGGGCATTGATGGGTCAATCTTTTGGTGCAATAACAACCACCAATGTAACACTCAAATGAGAGGAATTTCTCCAGATTATGTATATTCCTTTGGTTTCAGATGATTTATATTTATAGACTGATCTTAGTTTCTATAATTTTCCAGTAATGCATGGTTAAATGCAATCTAATAAAATCTATTATTTGTTGAATGGAAAATTTTTGTTGTTTCTGATTTTGTTGTTGTATGTAGCTGCCATATTACTATTCTTCTTTCATTTTTGGGACTATGTTGTTGAAGTTTTTCAACAACTTTGTTGCTAATATTTTGATGTAAAAAATTTATTACTTTTATCCAATAAAAAAATTAGTATACCTTCTTCTTTTGGTGCTAATTTTGTCTTAGAAGTAGACAAGTCTATAGATGATCAACTATGAGATATGCAAACTAGATTTTAAGCACATGACAAAGTGAAAAATAGAAAGAATTATATATTTCACATCACACTTTCCAACAATATAATTACCATGTTCCTTAACATGAGATTTTATGGAATCTCATAATTCTCTTCCCTTGTTGAGTTACAATCCATCAACCATTGCATTGTCTACACATCTTGTAGGATAAAAATCAAATAATTTGTGGTCATAAAATATATAAAAAAATAGGTGTCATACAAATGTTAGTACCATAATCTTCATCATCTTTCTAAAATAATTCTTTAGCTAGTAGTTACAATTGAATATACTTGAAATAAAAATAATGTAGAATATATTTTTCTTGGATAAATCCATAACATTTGAGAAAAAAATAGGAACCAATTCAATATAATTTAGTTGAATAGGGCATTCTAGAAGCAATCTTTTAACAAAAATAGTCTTGATTGCTTTCTCAAGCAACTTATAGTCAAAGGAGAACACATAACTCAATTTTACAATGTTACAAAAATCTAGTTCCTTTAGGTCCTATTTGTAGGGTGGGATGAAAAAGTGGAGGTCCTTGTGAGCATAATTAATTTTATCTTCATAACAGATAGAACTGTTAGAGGTGACTCACACTTTCATTATAAACAACTCATCAAACTCTTCTTAGTTCGAATTCATTTACAAATTTTTTTAATTGAATTGGACAAACAAGTTTGAACACATAAATTAATCAAGTATAGTATATTTACTTAAGAGTTGTTTTTTTTACTCAAGATATATTTATCTATCTATCTACCTATCTATTTGTCTATCTATCAATCTATTTATCTATCTATCTATCTATCTATCTATCTATCTATCTATCTATCTATATATGTGTGTGTGTGTGTGTGTGTGTTTTCATGTCTATATATTTAATAGAAGTTTGTGTTGTCAATGATTTCAATAGATATTTGTTGTTACATTGATGTCAACCTATAGAGATGCTTTGATTGGTTGCATTATGTTGTCATTAGCAGTTTCACTGATGCCAACCTCTAGTGTTTCTTTGATGAGAATATGTTTGTGGATGTTCAACATCTTGTATGGTTGAGATGTTGAGAAAGTGTTGCATATGTTGAGATGGTGTTTGTGGTGCTTGGTTTCCAAGTTATTTTGAGAAAATTTGAATAAAAGAGAAAAGTTTGGTAAAGAGTGTTCAGTGTGGAAAAGTAGTGTTCAATGTTTTTCTCCACATTTCTTCATGGTTAAAGATCTTCTTGTGTGGTTCCAATATGTTGATTAGAGGTGTTCATATGTGTTATATCCAAAGTTTTAGGTTTTGGATTGTTAGTCAGAAGTTGTGTTCACCAACACGTGTGAACTATGATGCAATGTTGTCTGGGAGAAATGGTTTTTCTTTGTGTTTTTATGTTGTGATTTCTAGTTTTGTGGATTTGGGAGTGTTCTTATATTATTCATATCTATCTTCAGTACAAGTTGTTTGATTTTTGGTGCTCCACAAGGTTGATTTCATGTGTTACAATGTGTGGAAGGTTAATTGGGTGTACAAAATGGGTATGTTCTTCAGGTGTATGATGTTACAAAAGAATTTGTTGGATTTCAGGATGTTGATGGAATATTCTAGATTATGTTTAAGTTTTTTTTTTGGTTTGTGATTCATCTTTGGATTTAAGGAAGTGTGTAATTAAATGTTTAATGGTGCTAACATAGGTTCAACTGACCTTGGTTTTTTACACTGATTATGGATATGCTTCGGTGTTTGTGGAAGTGTGGTGTGGCATGTATATGTGGATATAGGTCTAAGTTAAGGTTTAATATGGTAACATTCATTTCTCTCCACCATAGGAATGTTTTGGTGTTGACCTAATTTGAATTTTCATGTTTGAGGTGCATAGTTGACCTTGGAAAATGTTTCTAAGGTTGTGAATGATATAAAGGAAAGGTGAATTGTTGGAGAAGTTTTTGTAGATGTGAGGATGTGTTGAGATGTGAATTTAATCATATGTAGAGATCTGAAGCATGAGCCTAATTCCTATCACTCCAGTGCAGTGAATGGAAGGGTCTACATTTGTAGAGTACCTAAAGTTTTTGATAGCAGTGAGCTAGAGGATACTGATGATACATAATTGTAGTGGTGGATATTCTTTGTTACTCTGAGATATATTTCTCATTGTAACAATATTCTATCTTCCTTCTAATGTGGTAGTGAGGCATTGGTAGTGATCCCTTTTTTCCTTTGGGTAGTGAGCCCTTCAGCAATGAGCCTATTGTATTTAGTATTGCAATTACTTTATATTGTGAGCTAATCCTCATTGTGATTTTTCCTTCTTGGGTTTTCCACATAAATATGGTGTTCTCATGTTTATGGATGTGTTTAAATTATTTTTTCTCATGTTTATATTTTTCTAATACATGATAATGGTTTAAATATTAATATATATTTGAATGTTATTGAGGGTTTTGATGTTCTAATGTACAACTAATTCACCCCCCCTCTCAGTTGTCTTATGCATTCAACAATTGGTATCAGAGCACGGATCCTTAGAAGAAAGCTTAATTGCTTGAGGTAGATATGGGATGGTGCACAAGGAGGATCCTCTATTTTTTGGCTTAGATTATGTATTTTGAAAGACTAGGATGGAAGGTTTCCTTGTTTCTCTAGGGTTTGGAGTTTGGAAGTCTGTTGAAACTAGATATATAATTTCTACAAATGGTTTAAGGATTGATGATGAGATCAAGGCCTATGAGAACAATGGCTAAGCAAGATATGATATTTTTAGTGGTCTTTCTAATTCAAAACATGTGAAAGTTGTGAGTCTTAAAATTTTTGGTGAGATCTAGAAAAAGCTAGAAAGTATCTATGAAGGAGATGATAAGGTCAAGCAAGCAAAGATGCAGAATTTGAAGACTAAGTTGGAAACCCTAAGAATGATAGAAGATGAAGATATTATAGGCTACATACATAGAGTAGATGAATTTTTCAATTCAACCAAAGGTCCTAGTGGAAAACGTGAAGAAGATGAGGTGGTAAAGAAGGTATTAAGAACTCTTTCAAAATCTTATATTCATAAGCTTTCTACTATTGAAGAAACTAAAAATTTAGATCATTATTCTAGAGATCAATTGTTTGGTGCTTTAGCTAATTTTCAGGAGAGAGTTTGGTCCAAGTGATTCAAGAAAAGAGACTACTTTTAAAGTTGGAAAATAAGAGAAGAATGAGGAATCTGACTCAGAGGAGTTTGATGAGCTAGAAGCAAAATTTGTGAGGAGATTCAAAAAGGGTACTAGAAAATACAGAGGTAAGTTACCTTTCAAATGTTTCAATTGTGGAAAGATTGGCCATTATACTTCAAGATGTCTAGTCAAAGCTTCAAATGAAATATTTAAAGAGAATAAAGGTAAATCAATTAAGAGAATTTATTATGTTAAAGAAGATGCGAGTATATTTGATGATGGGTCTGATTACCTGGATGATGAAAATGATGAATGCTTGTTTATGGCTCTATATGTTGTAACTAATTATGTTAACTCTAAGATATGTATGTGTTGGTGTAGGTTTTTTAATATTTATTTTTCCTGCACATTATTAAGCATACTTGGGTAATATGAGACATGGTTTATGTGAGGACACGTGGTGTAATCCATCAATTACATGTGTCACTCTCACCCACACTTGGGTGGTTGAGTCTCACACCCTCTTTTGTCCTCTTATGCCACCTCACAAAACCACTCTCTTGTCTCTTTCTGAGTAGGTTATGCCACCTATTTGGCATTTTCCAAGTAAGCATAACTCCCACCAAATTTGGTTATTTGGGAGTTATTACCCCTCTTGGAATTATATGCCCATATTGTACTATATAATCAACACTCACCTCTCCCTCCTAGCTAGTTCAAATGAGTTCATATTAACTAAATCAGTACAAGGGAGTGTTGATGCATATTGTATCATTTTGAGTGTGATAATATCATTACTCAATTATTGCACCATATTTCAGCATTTCATCCTCTTCCTGCTCTCGTGTAGAAGGTTAATCTTGGTTTTGCAGGTGATCCTGGATGCTTGAGTTCATCAGCAACTCTTATAGTATAAAGGAAGTTGCTAAAAAATTAGGTCATAATATAACAATGGCAACTACTTTTCATGCTAGAGAGGACAAAAACTATTGAATTGTTGACAATGAATTCTCAAATCACATGATAGGTGATAAGAGTAAGTTTGTTAAACTTGAGAAGTTTGAAGGAGGTCTTGTTAAGTTTGGTGATGATACATCTGCTAAGATATGTGGAAAAGTTTCAATCAGTTTTGATGGAAAGCATAATATATATGATGTTATTTATGTTAAGGGTCTCTGACATAATATTCTAAGTGTAGAACAAATGTGTAGCAAAGGATACAATCTTGTATTTTAGGATGAAGGTTGTGAGATCAGGAAAGGCTCCATAACTTTGGTTGTTGTAGGAAGGACATATGGAAATGTTTATTAGCTTAAGGGTGCTAATGGTATGTGCTTTATTACTCAAATCAATGAAATTTGGATATGACATAGAAGAATGTGCCACATCAATTTTGATATCCTAGTTAGGATTAGCTCTACTCAAGTTGTGAGAGTTCTACGAAAGATTAGAAAGCCTATAAATGTAGTTTGTAAGGAATGTCAAGTTGGGAAGAAAAAATAAAAAAGGTTCATTGTCAAATAATATTCCATCATAGGACCTTGGAGTTGGTGCATACGGACCTTTTTGGACCTACAAAAACAAGAAGTTTTCAAGGTGATATGTATTTCATGTTGGTAATTGATGATTACTCTAGAATGACTTGGGTAACTTTTCTCAAAGAAAAATTAGAATATCTATAGATTAAGGAATTTAAAGTTATGGTTGAGAATGAAATGGATATGAAAATCAAATGTTTAAGATCTAACAAAGGTGGAGAGTTCACCTCCAATGAGTTTAACAATTTTTGTGAAGATTGTGGAATAAAGAGACATTTGTCTGCTCCTGGGACTCCTCAACAAAATTGAGTGGTGGAAAGTAAGAATATGATTGTTTAGGAAGTAGAAAGCACAATGATGAAGGAATAAAATTTATTGGATATCTACTAGAGAGAAGAAATTCATAAGTTACAGTCTACATACTTGATAGAGTGCAAGCAAGGACAAATAGTTCAAAGACTCTATAATTTGTGGTATGGAAGACATCCTATCATCAAATATTTCAAAGTTTTTGGAAGTGATATATCAGAAGAGATGAAGAAAACTTAGGAAATTTTGATGCAATATATGATGAAGGAATCTTACTTGGATATTCTACAAAGAGGAAGGCTTATTGTTGCTACAACAAGAGGCTAAAATGGATTGTTGAAAGTGTAAGTATCAAAGTGGATGAAGACTTACATAAAAGCTCGGTGTTGATAGAAGGATATGAATCAAATGAGTCATCTTACATAGAAGAAGAGAAGAATGATGGTAAGGAAAAATAAGTGCAGGTTGAAGAGGAAGAAGCTCTAAAAAGGATCCCTCAGACTCTTAAGTATGTGCAGAAGAATCATTTTGAAGATCATATTATTGGTGAAAAAATCAAAGGTGTAGTGACAAGAAGAAAGGATACTATCACAAAAGAACAAGAAAATTTATGCTTACTTTCTCAAGACTAGCAAACAAGAATTTGATTGGAACTAAGTGGGTATTTTGGAACAAGCTAAATGAGAATGGAGAAGTTGTTAGGAACAAGGCAATGCTTGTGTGTAAAGGTTACTCACAAGTAGAAGGAATAAACTTTGAAGAGACATTTGATTTGGTAACAAGGATGGAGATAATTAGGATGTTTTTGGATTTTGCAGCACACAAGCAACTAAACCATTTTTCTTAAAGCTATCATTGATTATACTAGGAAAGAAAAGTGTGACTTCAGATATAATTGTTGCTTATCTAGAGCCATTATATGATGATCTAATATAATTATGGAAAGGAATTGAAGAAATTCAATCTTTAAGGGATGGTCATTCAATCAAATTAACTTTAAGAGATTTCTTATTTTTTATGATTCACGGCATATGGCACATTTTCTGGTCTTAGTGTTCATGGATACCATGGATGTCATGCTTGCAACTTTAAGGATTTTTTGAGGCACTCAAAAATTTTGTGTAAATGTATTTATTGTGGATATCATGCTTACCTTAAAATGGATCATCCATATCATCAACAAAAAACATGGTTCAATGGTCAAGTAGAGAATTATGAAGCACCATTGTTAATAACAGGTGATTATATTGTTGAGAATGGACAAAAATAGAATGTCATTTATTGAAAATTATGGGATTTCTAGTAGTATATTTGATCCATGTAATGAAAGTAGTGTAAAAAGGTTGTGCATATTCTATAAGTTGTCATACTTTAAGGATATATCCATTAGGCATATTGTTGACTTTATGCATACTGACAAAAATATAGCCTATGCTATTATAGAAACTCTTTTTGGTGATTTTGATACTATTTCATCACATGAATACTTTCGACAACTAAAGATTCGTTGAAATATTTTGGTTGAAAAATATTAAAAACCTAGTGCTCCTTATGTTTGGACAAAGGAACAACATGCACAATTCTCACAATTGATGTCTCATAATCGCTTTCCCATTGGATATGTAAGTAGTAGTATTAGAAGAAAAACTAATATTAATGGCTTAAGAGGCCTCAAGACCCATGACTATCATGTCATAATGGAGAATATTTTACCTATTGTGGTAAATATATTAAGTTTGGAAAAGGGGCCAAGATTGGCAGTTATAAACTTGGGCCTAATATTAAAGAGAATGAGTTTACATGTATTAGATCCTTTGAACTTTGATAGTTTGAGGGAGGATGTTGTTGAAGTCCTTTTTCTATTGGAATGAGAATTTCCACCAACAATCTTTAACATTTTTATGCATCTTTTGATACATCTACAATATGAAATAAAGCATTGTGACTCAGTAAGAACAAGATGGATGTGTCCTATAGAATGATATATGAAGGTTTTGAAAAAAATTGTTCATACTAGGGAAAACCAGAAGGCAACATGTCTGAGGGATATTCAATGCAAAAGGCCATGAGATTTTGTATGGAATATATGAAGGATTATAAAATTTTAAATTGACATGTATGGGACAATGACGAAGAAGAGACAGTTGTAGGTGAAGTATTAGAAGCCAATGGATGTCACTTCAAGCTATCATATCAAGAAAAAAGTGTGATACATGCCTATATTCTTGAAAACACATCTTCATTCAATAAGTGGCATAGGTAAAAAAAACTTATAGAATAATTTATTTACTCAATTGCATTTACACATTTATATTATCAATCTTACTATTTGTACATTAATATTCTATGTAGAAAATATGAAGAAGACAGTCAAGCTTGGATGCAACATCGACCTCAAAAGCACAGATGTCATGCCGATTTGATTGGAGGTGATTCTTTTCCAAAATTTGAAGAATGGATTTCTAATGTAGTCAGTGATGCAAAAGAAGAACGTCGAGATATAACAATAGAGGAAAGTGATCTTTCACAATCTCCACATTTATGGGCTATGCATTTCAGTGGAATGTGGGCCTATGGTAGTCATTTAAGAGTGGAAGAAAAAGACAAAGGAAAGATAAATCATGATTGTGTTGTTAGTGTTGAATTTCTTCATGAAACTGAGAAGAAAATTTATGTTGGATTAATTCATCAAATTATTCTAGTAGACTATGGTGAAAATAGTCCTATATTATTAAAATTTAAGTGGATTCGACCATTTGCAGTACAATTTGATGAGTATGGATTTGTATGCGCAAATACAAGATTTTTTTTATTAGAGATGAATGAGTCTTATGTTTCCCCTCTTAAAATTAACCAATCATTTCTAATTAATGATATAAGAATCCCGGGATGGTCGTATGCCATTCAAAGAAAGTCTTGTTCAAAATGAAAATTCATGAAAGTTGTTGATATAATGTCTGATGAGCAATATGTTAATTTATAAGAAACATTCGAATAAGTGGATGAAGATGATGATGGAGTGTTTGAATACATTTTGATTACCAATGAAGAGATTGGGAGAGAGAATGCATTGAATGTCACAAATGAGGATGAGGAAGAAAATCAAGCAGATGCAGATACGAATGATCAGGATTATGATCTTGCTAGCAATGAAAATGATTATGATGATGTTTTGTCACCTTAAGAGGTTAGCTTGTCACCTAAACTTTGGCTATATGTATGGTGTAATTTATTATTGAATGTAATAAAGATCTGAGTATAGGTATTCTTATTCACTATTGTTTTACTGATACATTTTTTAATGTAATCATCATTATTCTGCTAGTACATTGTTACAAAACTTGAGATGTTCACTACTGATTTGAAGTGCATTTAAAGTTAGGTTCAATCATTCTTCTTAGTTTTCTTATTTTGGTTGAAAATTTAAAATTAATTTTGTTTAGTTAGAATATAATTTCTTGTATGTCCTATATGTTTTCTAGATGCAAACACATAATGAACATCTATGATTTAATAATACATATAGATATATTAACATTAGGTGAACTAAGCCTCCTCATTAAAAACAAAGAAATGATCTCCTAGGTTTGAATGACACTAAAAATCAAAACTGAGAGATTGCAAAATTAGAAAATTGTTCAATCTTTTCAATAAAATGATATCTAAAATACTGCATTCATAATAAAATCCAATATCACACTACCGCAACAGTCAATAGAGGTATGCACAGGATGAAAGGACATATAGGTCAATGTACAAATGCTTACCACAATACCACGACAACCAAATATGAATACCGCAGGGTGGTGATGTGAACATGTTAATAGCTAAAGTAAACTGCAGCCCCGCAAGGGGTAAACAGTGACACTACGATATGGTTGTGAACAATCACTCAACCAATACAATTAGCCTACTATCCCATGGGAGTCCAAAGGGGTGTGCATGAGGTGGTGTTACTACTAAACCTACCATACCACTACCCCACAACGGTCTTGATATGATAGAGCGGTATGGTGGTAAATAGTCACTCAATTGCTAGAATTAACCCATCATCCCATGGGTGTCCAAAGGGATGTACATGAGGTGGTGGTACTGCTAATGCTACCTTGCAGTGGTCTTGAAATGATAGAGTGGTACTATGGTACAAGTTGTCAAAGCATTTAATGATTACATTGTTCAATTTCCCAAGATCAAAGGCATGTATTCAAACTCGAAATATGGGTAGATTTTGAAATATTTTTCATGAATTGACATTAATAGTGAGGTGACTAAACTCAATAGAAAATATTACTTGGGACTCAACGAAATTTTGGCAATCATTCACACAGCTCAACTTACTAGAGGCAAGGGATTTCAAGTGGGAAGACCTTGTAGCTATTATTTTGCTGGGTAAGTTCACATAAACCCTTTGTAGCAAGTGTATAAGAATTGAATTTTCTTTTACAAGTAGACACTTAAATAAATCAAGTAGGAGTAAATTCTTCATCATTCCACCCAAAATAATTCAACTTGTGAGTAAAAGGAAGATTCCACGGTTTCTAAATCATAGAAGAGGCCCCTACAATAATCCATTTTAGATGTGTTACCTTATTCTATAGACAAAGGACTCAAAAAGGTGTTTAAAGATACAACCCATGGATGTAGAGACCCAATTATCCCTATCTCAAGGTGGGATCTGTTTTGGTACTTCTATGAAAAAAGGGATGACAAGATTCTAGTTTCAAATCCTTGGACCTTAGATTTGGCCAAATTGATAGTCCCAAATGTCTTCGTTGATCTTGAGTTTATTAAAGTATTGGTGCTTTATTATCACCCGGCTACCAAGACTATAAGAATGCCAAATGGTTCACCATTAGTGGTGTTGACTAAAGAAGCAATTATAGAGTGTTTTATGTTAAACAAGCAAGCTATCACTAAGATCAACTTGGAATAAGTGAGGAGGATTATAGGAGATTAAGAAAAATCTACATGAGTGATGAGATTCCTTTACACATGAAAAGGTGTGTAAACAATAGGAGGATACCTATCTCCCCCTCCCAAATTGGGCCATTTGACATAGAAGACTTCCAAGTATATTTCAAAAGAACTTATTTTTCTTTGTGCCAAGTGCTTGGAATAGATGTTGAAGAGACAATTCCAACCTATCTCATGATGATGACAATGAAGATACAAAATCCTAAAGTCAACATTGAGTATGGCTTTGCTGCTGAAATTGAGAAAGGGCTACATGAGGTACTTTTGCAAGAGAGAACTTAGCTCCTGTCACTTTCAGGAAATACTCTCTATTGTGTCATTTAATATTGAACCAAAACAGAAATAGATGGACTAAAAGAATGTGTTTGGGAATTACTGATGATGAAGGGAATAGGTTGCATGTACAAAACTAGTGTTACATCTGGGATAGTAGATGTAAAAATAGTGATTATGTAATATTTCATGATGATTTCATAATAAAAGTCATGGCCGCTCTTGGTCATATTTCACCAAGATTTCCTAGTAAAATCATGCAAGTATTAAGACCTTTAGCATTGAAGCTAGAGCAGGGGCACACTCACAATTCCAGTGACTAGTTCTTCTTAGTAGACCAAACAATAATAAGGATCTATGGGTGTCCTCAAGCCCCACATTTTTTACCTAAATTTATTTATATTAGAATTACATTTTTAGAATTTATGTGGAAAATGTTATGGATGGAGCATGATGTTATGAAAAGACAGAAAAAAGGGGGCATTCCTCCCTGACCTAACTGAATGTGAGGAACTATATATAGGGTCTGATACTCTTGAAGAAATGAAAAACTTTTTGAAGATGGGTTATTTATTAAATTCATGACGAGAAAGGGTCTTTGATATTGAAGGGAATATTAATTTTATAAAGTAAACACTTCTCACTAAAGTTGGGATTACCCATGTAATGGATTGCAAAGAAGTTGTAATAAGAAATTGCTTTACACCTAATGAATTTTTTCAAAGAAAGAAGAAGTGGGAAATCATAAAGAGGCTTGAGGAGGAGAAGGAAAGGGACACTAGAATCAAAGGATTCTATGTTGAAGAAAAGGATTATATCAAAAGGATGAATGTAATAATTGACAGCTTTGAAAGATTATATGTTGAACCAAAAAAGAAACCTGAGGGTCAGTCTTCAAAACCCTCCAAGCTTCCCATCAAACCAAGTGGTATTGTAATCACAAAGCCCCTACCAAACACTTCCATAATACAATCAGAAGTATCCACTAAGCAACCAAGTCCTAAAAGGAAAAAGACACATGGAGTGGACCCCTTAGTGACATATGAAATAAGTGGAGTAGGGGATATTGAAGAGGTAGTCGATGTACTTTTGAATTTTAAAGATTATGAAGTTGATCAGCCATCCCCTAAGCTTGCAACTAACGCTCACAAACCAAAAGAAAGAGTGGATGTACATGGGAATAATGATCAAGAAGTGCATGATGATGAAAGGGTGATTGCTACCCTTATTTTTGTTGAATATGATGAATTTATTCAAACTCTTTAGTTTAAGGATTTTTGGTTTAAGATGAAAATGAAATAATTTGAGGAGAGACTCCAAATTAATAAGATGGGCACTAAGGAGTCACAACATGACTAGATTGTTGCAAAAACTCTTGAAGAACTCAGGATTAATGAAATTATTGTTAGCCCCAAGAAGCAAGAAAATTGGTCTTAGAAAGCACTATACTAATTATTCCTAGGATGGAGTTAAAAAAGTGATGTAGGAGCATCCAATAGTGTAGGGAAATCTTGCATCAACAAAAAAATATATATATATTTATTTTATTTAGTTGTTTTGAGTCCCATGATGGCACTTAAGGGGTGTAAGACAGTCAGGCATCAAAAATAGAAAAAATTGGGCACTTACTATTTTTAGTAAGTTGGCCTGAATGAGCTCATATGGACCTGAAAATTTACCCCTAAGGAGCATAACTAAAATAATTTCTAGTTGTGAAAGAATCACCTCAATACCTGCATGATTTATGAGAAATTAAAGTTTTTGTCCCAAGAAATTTCTCCAATGCAGCTTCAAATTTAGATATAAAACTTTAGAGGCCCTAAAACAGCTCAAAAAGTGGTAGAACCAACCTTTGGTGGGTCTATGTGTTGTAGAGATCATCAAAATATTTCCAATGATATGCAATAATAGAAAATTGGACACCCAAATCAAAATTTATGGCCCCGTGAAGTTGGTTCTCTAAAAAGTGAACTTCATTAAAAAAATTCTTCCTAGGCTAGAAATCAAACAATAGGACTTTTGGTGCCAAAACAAAAGGGGAAATTTGAACTTTCTAGAACATTCTAGGATGGTTATTGAGGAAAATAAAAATGGTTAAGTGGGGGTTGTAGAAGGTGGCTCCAATAGTGTAGATTGTGGCTCTTAATAGTAGATTTTATTTTTAGAGTTGATTTTTTTGTAGTGAATCAAGCCCATGAAGTTGTAGCATGTAAGCTCTAAATTTGTAAAAAAAAAAATTGAAAATAATTGAAAGTGAGTCATTTTTCTATCTCACATCATTTGTGTTGGTATTTGTTGTTGTGATTTCTATGGGTTTGGGTTGGTGTGGCCCTCATCAAGTGGTATCAAAGCAGGAGTTCCTAAGCTTGTAACAGAGCATCGAACATGAGGTAGTTGCAGCAAAACCTGTGAGTGTGGGTTGAGTTCAAGATGCCTCCAAGACTTGGCTAGTATGCTGGAGGTAGAGGATGAGGTGGTGGAGGAAGAGATCCACCTAGAGATGAAATATGAGCCCTTAGAAGGCAATTAGAAACCTTGCAACAAGAGGTTAGAAGAAGAGATGTGCAATGAGACAGAGATGATAGTGAAGATGAAACAGAAGAGGAAATGGAAGAGGAAGAGTAGGATCCAATGGATCATGGAGAAAGAAGATTGTTGCAAGTGATCTCAATCATTGGGAAGAGACCTAAAATGGAGGTTTCAACTTTTAGTGGAAATTTGAATCCTAAAGAATTGATTGATTCGACCAATGACATGGAGGAACTTCTCATGTTTGAGGAGATTGAAGATCCTCATAGAGTGAGGTTTTGCGAAGACAAAATTGAAAGGTCACACCAGTATATGTTGGAAAGAGGTCCAGTTAGAAAGAGAAAGACAATGGAAAGATAACATTTCTAGATGGGACAAAATGGTGTCAAAATTGAAGAAACAATTTATTCTAGTTGATTACGAATTGGAACTGCTCAAGAACATGCAGAGCTTGAGGTAAGGGAAAAGGATGGTGAAAGAATACATAGAGGAATTTCACAAGGTCCTGATTTAGATAGGAAATTTTGAGGTGAATAAAGAGAAAGTTGCTTGTTATATTAACGGGTTGAAGCCAAGTATATAGGAAGAATTGGCATTGGTAAGAATAACCACCATTGGGGATGCTTATCAATTTTCTCTAAAGGTTGAAGAATGACTGAATAAGAGATTTGAGAACAAACAATGAGGTGGAGGTCATGGAGGAAAGACTGGTGGAATGTCATATGGAGGTTGAAATGAAGATCTAAAGAAGGGTGAAGGCTCCAGTAGCAGCTAGAACCGGAAAGGAGATAACACCTATTGTCCTCGTGATCATAATAATGGAACCAAAGAGGAAGGGGAAGATTTGGACGAGGACTGAAAAGAGGAGGCTTCTGTGGAACCTGTTTCCAATGTGGAGAAGAAGGACATAGATCCTATGAGTTTCCTCAACATCAAGGAAGGAAAAATAGAAGACCTGAGGGTAATGCACGAGTTGCACATGTTGACGAAGATGCTGAGTCTTCACATTTTGAGGATGCAAAAAGAGGAGAGGTTCTTGTTACTAGAAGAGACCTGCTGAACGAGGAGAAGGAACCAACTCAAAGGAAGAATTTATTTCGCACTAGATGTAAGTGTGAAGGTAAAGTTTGCAATGTTATTATTGATGGAGGTAGTACTTATAACCTTTGTTTAAGAAGAAATGGTTAGTAAGTTGTGGTTGGAGAGAAGGCATCTAAACCCATGCCGGATTGCTTGGATGCACAAGGACCATAAAGCCTTGGTAAATGAACAATATCTGGTAAAGTTCAAGATTGGAAATTACCTTGATGAGGTATTGTGTGATATTATGCCTATAGATGTTTGTCATATGTTGTTAGGAAGACCGTGGTAGTTTGATCAACAAACAATACATGATGGACATGCCAACACCTATTCTTTGACAAAAGATGGAGTTCATCATAAGTTGAAGCCCTTGAAAGAGGTAGAGGAAATGTATGCAGTAATGTAAGAATTTGTTTGGTTGATGGAAGAAATTTCTTAGAAGGTATGAAGCATGAACATATGTGTTTTGCATTGATCCCTAGAGTTGATAAAGAAGATACTACTAAGGTACCTGTAGAGGTTTCAGATTTGTTGAATGAGTTTCAAGATATTATTTTTGATAATGTACCTAAAGGTTTTCCTCCAGTAAGAAAGATTAGAGATCAGATGGACTTCATTCCTAGAGCTAGTTTCCTGAATAAGGCAACTCATTGTATGACTCCAACTAAGAGTGAAGAGTTGAACTGACAAGTGCAAGAGTTGTTGCAGAAGGGATTGATTCAAGAGAGTTTGAGTCCATGTGCAGTACCTATAGTACTAGCACCAAAGAAGGATGGGGAATGGCAGATGTGTATAGATTCTAGAGCCATCAACAAGATCACCATCAAGTATAGATTCCCCTTTCCAAGGATGGATGACATTATGGATTGTTTGAGTGGAGATGAGTACTTCACGAAGATAGATTTGAAGAGCGGATATCACCATATCCATATTAGAGAAGGAGATGAATGAAATACATCCTTTAAAACCAAGGAGGGCTTGTACGAGTGGTTAGTCATGCCTTTTGGGCTAACCAATGCACCAAGCACATTTATGCAGCTTATTAATGAGGTATTAAAGATTTTGTAGGAAAATTTGTTATTGTTTATTTGGATGATATTCTAATTTTCAGTAAAACATTGGAGGAGCACCTAATGCATATGCAGAAAGTTTTTGAGATGCTAAGGGAGGAGAAGTTGTTGATTAATTTGAAGAAATGTAGTTTTGTGAAAATGAAGTTGGTGTATCTAGGATTTGTTGTCTCAACAGAGGGTATTAAAATGGATCTAGAGAAGGTGAGAGCTATCATTGAATGGCCTACCCCAAGGAGTGTTACAAAGGTAAGATCATTTCATGGTCTAGCAAGTTTTTACAGAAATTTTATTAAGAGTTTCAGTAGTATTTGTCCACCTCTAACTGAAGTAATGAGAGGGGATATAAAAGAGTTTATGTGGACTACAGGAGCAGCCAAAATTTTTGATATGTTAAAGAAGAAATTTATAGAGCAACCTATTTTGGCACTTCTAGATTTCAATAAGATCTTTTAGGTAGATTGTGATGCTAGTGGCACTGTCATAGGAGTTGTTTTGAGTCAAGAACGTAAGCCTGTTGCCTATTTTAGTGAGAAGTTAAATGATGCTAAGAAGAAGTGTTTTGTCTATGATCAAGATTTTTATGCTATAGTTCATGCTTTGAAAAAATGGAGACACTATTTGTTTCCAAAAGAATTTGTTTTATATATTGATCACCAAGCTTTACAGTATCTCAATAGTCAAGGAAAGTTGAATCAAAGGCACTTAAATGGGTTGAGTTTTTGCAAATTTATACTTTTGTTTTGAAGCACAAGAGTGGAAGGTCAAATAGAGTTGTAGATTCCTTAAGTAGAAGGCTAAATTTGTCGATAGAGATGAATATAGAGGTTGTTGGGTTTTATGAACTCAAGAGTTTGTATCCAAAAGATCTAGATTTTGTAGAAGCTTGGAAGGCTTGTTTGGAACTTATTACATTGGATAGGATGAGATGGTTGGATTTCTTAATCCAAGATGGGTTGTTGTTTAGAGGAAGCCAATTGTGCATTCCAAGGAGTTCTATGAGAGAGAATCTAATCAAGGAGAAGCATAGTGGAGGATTGGTTGGAAATTTTGTTCGATATAAGGCCATTTCTCTTGTCAGTGAGAATTATTATTGGCCATGGTTACAACAAGATTTGAAGAATTTTGTACAAAGTTGTAGAGTGTGTCAAATGGTAAAATGAATAAGTTAGAATATTGGATTGTATCAACCATTACCTATACCTGAGAGGCCATGGGAAGATATTAGTATGGATTTTATTCTTGGCTTTCCAAGGACACAGAGCGGGAATGATTCCATATTTGTGGTGGTGGATAGATTTTCAAAGATGGAACATTTCATTATGTTTCATAAGACCAGTGATGTTGTTCATGTTGTAGAGTTATTTTTTAGAGAGGTGGTGAAACTACATGGTCTACCAAAGAGTATATTCTTAGACATAGATACCAAATTTGTTGGTTATTTCTGGAGGACATTATGGAAGAAGCTGAAGACCGATTTGAGGTTTAATTTT
This sequence comes from Sequoia sempervirens, assembly GCA_007258455.2. Classification (NCBI taxonomy): domain Eukaryota; kingdom Viridiplantae; phylum Streptophyta; class Pinopsida; order Cupressales; family Cupressaceae; genus Sequoia; species Sequoia sempervirens. The sequence goes on from VDFB02373365.1 coordinate 225,838,021, forward strand.
GCACACCATCCATAGACTGATGGAAAAAAAAGTGGTGAATAGGAGTTTGGGCAACCTACTAAGATGCTTAGTTGGAGATAAGCCCAAGGGATGGGATTTGATTATACCACAAGAATAATTTTCTTATAATAATTATGTCAATAGGAGCACTAGTAAATCACCATTCTAGATTGTATTTGGGAGTAGTCCAAGAACTGCTTCCATACTGAGAAATATGGATAAGGGGGAGAAGAGTAGTGATGAGGCTGAATATTTTGTTGAGCACCTAAAGAATTTGTAAGAAGAGGTGAAGAACCATATCAATAAGATGAACTCACAATATAAGGCTCGGGAATATCAGAAAATGAGGTATAAGGAGTTCCAAGTAGGAGAAAAAGTTATGGTTCATTTGTGAAATGAAAGGTTTCTAGTTGGTACATACAACAAGTTAAAAGATGAAAAATTTTGGACCATGCAAGATCCTAAAGAAGCATGATTCAGGAAATGCTTATGAGGTAGAGTTTCCTAGTGGACTAAACATTTCTCTCATGTTCAACATTACAAATTTGATAGAGTATTATGAAGGTGATATAGAGGAGGGGTCGATAAATAAATAGTTGAAAATTCCAACACCTACTTTAGAGAAGGAAGAGATAGAAGAAATCTTGGATAGTCGTGTGGGTAGAAGCACGAGAAATAGGCAATATTCAAAGTACTTAGTGAAATGGAGAGGAAGTCTTGTTGAAGATTCATCATGGTTTTCTAAGGTTGAGGTTAACCATCTTGGTTTCCCTCTAACTCTTGAGAAGTGACAGGGTCACTTTTCAAATTACCCTAGGTGTCTAATATAGGAGCATCTAGTAGTGTAGGGAAATCTTGCATCACCCAAAAAAAATGTTTTCTTTATTTTCTTTAGTTGTTTTGAGTCCCATTATGGCACTTAAGGGGTGTAAGACAATCAGGCATAAAAAATAGAAAAAATTAGACACTTACTATTTTTAGTAGTTGGCCTAAATGGGCTTATATGGACCAGAAAATTTACCCCAAGGAGCATAACGAAAAAAAAAATTGGTCGCAAAAGAATCACCTCAATACCCTACACGGTTTGGGAGAAATTAAAGTTTTCGTCCCAAGAAATTTCTCCAATGCAGCTTCAAATTCATATATAAAACTTTAGAGGCCTTGAAACAGCTCAAAAAGTGGTCAAACGACCTACAGTGGTTCATGTGTTGTAGAGCTCATCGAGAGATTTCCAATGATATGAAATAATATCAAATAAAACACTCTGATCAAAATTTATGGCCCCGCAAAGTTGGTCCTCTAAAAAGTGAATTTCATTAAGAAAATTCTTCATAGGCTTGAAATCAAACGACAAGACTTTTGGCACCAAAACAAAAGAGGAAATTTGAACTTTCTAGAACATTCTAGGGTGGTTATTGGGGAAAATAATAAGGGTTAAGTGGGGGTTGTAGAAGGTGGCCCCAATAGTGTAGATTGTGGCTCTGAATAGTATATTTTCTTTTCAGAGTTGATTTTGTTGTAATGAATCAAGCCCATGAGGCTGTAGCATGTAAGCATTGAATTTGTAATTTTGTTTTCTGAAAATAATTGAAAGTGAGTCATTTTTCTGTCTCACATCTTTTGTGTTGGTATCTATTGTTGTGATTTCTATGGGTTTGGGATGGTGTGGCCCTCATCAAAAAGATATTCTTATCGGATCAAGTAAGAAGGCAAGAAGATCCCATGTTGGTTTGTGAATTCTATTTGGATGAGGAAATGAGTGGCATAGGTTACAAGCCAAGACTTGAAACCCTAGCCTTTTGGACAAAACAAAAATGAACAAATAAACCAATATTGCTTGATGTTATAAAAGAAATGAGAGGGATTTTCATGGTAAAGACACTTCAAGACACATCAACATTGGAGGAAGCTACTATGACAATGCACTCAACAATGTTTACTAGGGATGTGGTTAAAGTTATGGAGCTTATTTTGGCAGAATATGAGAAAACACAAATTGATTTGAATGATGAAGTGAATAGGTTATTCATAGAAAATGTGAAATTGAAAGAGTGGTTGAAGAGTGTAGGTCCTTCCCAAAGCACAAAATTAATAGTATACCAGCCCCTACCATCCAGATTGATACAAATGCAATCATTGTTGAACAAGTAAATGTACTAAAACAAGAAATTAAGAAGTTGAAAAAGACTAATGAAGAAACAAAGGAAAGAGAAAAGAGAGAAACCCTCAAGGTATTGGAACAGATCTTAGAGCATAGGGTTAAACTAATTGTGGACAAATTGGAAAATGTGTATGAATGTTATCTCTCCTTGTCACAAGCAGATGATTATATAAAGGCTCATGTACCTATATTGGACCCCTTATTCAAGAAATGACAACCTGTACATCACACCTTAATGACTTTGTGCATAATTTTACAAAGGAGTGTTGAGGTCCCCATAGCTTTAAAGCCTACTGAGCAAATGGTCTAAATGGTCACAAATGAATTTCAATACATATCTATAGAAGACCAAAAGATCAAGGGAAGAATGGATTCATTTCACACACTAAAGCAGTGGTTCATGCCTAAGATACTAAGGGATGATGATCAACTGAAAGGATCCAAGGATTGGATAGATGAGTTTAGCAAAAAATTTCCCAAGTGCCACACTAATTTATGGAATAATTGCACTGGATGTTGGATACTCAAAATTCATCACAAATAGCAAAGGGTTATTAGACAACAAATGGAAGAGTCACTTGGCCAACACACAAAAAATCTAGGAGTACAAATGGCCTCATGATTGCATGGTGTACCAATGGGAGTAGACATATCTAGCTCCCCTAGAAGAATAGGCCTTGCAGTGAAGTACCAAGCCTTGTAGATACTATCATGGAGAGAGGACCTTGCTAGATCAGAAAGTTCATAGGTACCTTACAATGACTAACAGACTTCCCTATCTTGCGAGTGCTCTAGACTTCAACATATGATCATTTCTCTTTGCTTCTCATCTTTCATTTATTTAATGTAATCCTATGTAAACAATGATAATTAATACTTTTTGATTTATGTTAAAAGTGGGTAACTGAAAAGACACTTTTTGACATGTCAGTCAGGACAAAATTTTGAAACGTATTGTAAAATATTTTTGAAGATCAATAGAATGAAGTTATAATTGGTGGTTGAATTTTGGTTGCAATTGTTTGTTGAAGTGAATTAATGAATTTTATCCTGTTATCTCTAGTTTGATCTTTCCTTGTTATTTAAATCAATATATCAAGGGTATATCTGGTTTATTAAAACACATTTATTGTCAAAAAATTCATTTTGTACTACATTTTGGTGTCAAATCTTTGATTTATGGTTAGTTTCATTACATTCAAATTCTAAATTCTAGGAAATTATATACAATAAATAGATTGAAGGTTTTTTCGATAGTGAAATTAGATCTCTTAGAAACTAACTGAAATATCTTGTCTTGAAATGTCTAGAAGAATTATTTTAATTAAAGAAGATTTTGTGGTTATTTTTCTAATAATGATTAACAATGATTTTACAGTGCAACTAGCTTGTTATTTTCATTCAAGATACAAGTCATGATCAAATTCAAGCACATACCAAGAAGATGGTACTCTACTTCAAACCCTCAACCTCACTTAGTTTAGTCTACTTACATATGGATATTAAGGAATTTTCTAAACAATTAATATATATCATTTGTTGCTTGTGAAGGAGAATCATGTGAGATCCAATATGGCAGTGGATCAATATCTGGTTTCTTATGTAAAGATGATGTCACCATTGGGAAACTTGTTGCGAAACATTAGGTTAGTATTTTTTTGGATGTTAAGGATTTCTAGTTGGATATCAAAGATCTTTTCTCATCAACTTAATTTAGAATTTATGTATAAATGGATTCTTTCATGGTGCAAGTCTTTACTGAGACAACACATGAACCAAGGTTGACATTCTTGTTATCCAAGTTTGATGGAATTCTTGGGCTTAGTTTCTAGGAAATTTCTATTGATAATGTTGTTCTAGTCAAGTTAGTGTTGATAGCCTTCATTCTATAATATGTCAAATTCATTCTATAATCTAAGTGTATCACCTTTTTAAATTTTGAACAAGGTTTTGAAATCAAGGGTTCAATATGCATATTTCAGGCCTATATTGAACATTTTATTTAAGGAATTTGTTGACAAGGCTACAATTTTTTAATTGATTTATCTTTTTGTTGTGTTTGGACTTACTTTTGTAAATTTTCAATATACAATGAACTTTTATTCTTTCTAAATTGATACTAATAGTAATTTTGTTGATTGTATTGAGGCACAGCTTCATTCATGGAAAAAAAGGCAGCACCCTATTGTGCATATCAGATGGCACGTTGCATATAAAGGAGGAAAGATTCTAGCTGGGTTATTATTGACTGCATTGAAGGAGAGAGCTTCATATATGGGACATGAACAAAACTCTCCTTAGATTCTACACATTGTAGCTTGCTCCAGGAAGATTTCCCACATTGTACAATTTTTAAGAGATGAAAGGGGCATGTGCTCACATTGAAGGGCTTCAAGCATGTGTTTCCATCATTGCAAAAGTTTTTTGGAGAAGTGTCTTTCTTGCAGTCATTTTTGTGCAATCTTGTAACTCAAATTTTTAGTCTTGTGATTGAAAATAATAATTGTAATACTTTATTTCTAAGCTGTGACTAGAACAGCTTTATTTTATTAATAAAGTTCACTAATTTTGTCTTCTTAATGGCTATCTTATTGTGTGCAATTGATGATTGATGTGTATTTCTATGTTTTATGATTAAATCCTCAAATATCAGTCAATTAAAATGACTAAATATACTACTAATTGACATCAATTAATAATTAAATTGACTAAGTATACTACCAATTGATAGAAATTAGTGAATAGTGAATAAATATGACTAGATATATGACCAGTGAATAAAAATGACTAAATATACTACCAAATTGATCAAAATAATGATTAAAATTAATGACTAAATACAATACCAATACACAGAAATCAATGAATAAAAATGACTAAATAAATGACCAAATTACAACAATCAATGACTAAATCCACAACTAAATAAGTGACCAATTAAATATATCAGTGAATAAAAAATGACTAAATAAGTGACCAAATTACAACAATCAATGACTAAATGTATCAGTGAAAAAAAATGACTAAATAAGTGACCAAACTACAACAATCAATGACTAAATCAACGACTAAATATACTACCAAATAGATCAATCAAAACAACCAATAAGTGACTAAAAATGGTTTAGTCATCAATTTGGTTGCATTATATATGACTGGCAATAAACTACTAATGGTCATGTGACCAAGTTTAGTCATTTATAAGTAGTTTTTAGTAGTCTTTTTAGTAGTTTATTGTTGATTCTATACTAGTGGTGAGTTGGAAGAATCTAAGTTTATATTGAACAACTAGAAGGCTTTCAGTTATCAGACAATCCTAATATGGTCTGTAGATTGAAGAAGACATTATTTGGACTCAAGCAAGCACCTAGAGCTTGGTATGCAAGATTGGATAAGTACTTGTTGCATTAAAGATTCAATAAAGGTTCCATATTTAGGAATCTTTATTTTAAGGTTGAGAAAGATCAAATTTTGATTGTGGTTGTGTATGTTGATGATATAATATTTGGAGGAAATGAAGCAATGAGCAAGATATTTATAGAATAGATACAAAATGAGTTTGAAATGTCAATGTTTGGGGAGATGAATTTCTTCCTTGGACTACAAATTAATTAGAAAAAAAAGATATTAATTTCACAATCAAAGTATGTTAAGGAAATGTTGAAGATGTTTGGAATGGGATACTCTAAAATGATATGTACTCCTATGGTTACTAGTTGCAACCTGAGTAAGAATGAAGAGCCTCCTAAGGCTAAGGCTGATCAAAGCAAGTACAGATCAATGATTGGAGGATTGATGTATCTAACTACTAGTAGACTGAATATCATGCATGTTGTTTGTCTTGTGGGTAGATTTCAAGAAGATCCCAAAGAGTCACATGTGGTGGCAATAAAAATAATATTTAGATACTTGAAAGGAACTCCAAAGCATGGTTTATGGTATCCAAAGGATATTGATTTCTCTCTAAGTTCTTATGTACAAATACAAATTGGGTAGGTTTTGTGGATGATAGGAGAAATACAAGTGGTGGTGCTTTCTTTCTTGGAAGTAGGTTAGTGTCTTGGCTAAGAAGTAGGACTTAGTGTCATTATCTGTTGCAAAGGTAGAATACATTGTTGTAGTATCATGCTACACACAATTGTTGTAGATGAAGAAAAAATTAAAGGATATTAGAGTCCATATGATGAACCAATTCCTATCTTGTATGACAATACAAGTGCTATCAATATTTTAGAGAATCTAGTAATGTATTCAATGAGAAAGCATATCTCAATCCGATATCACTTTCTAGGAGAAAAGGTTGTAAAGAATGAGGTGAAGTTGGAGTAAGTGCATACTAAATATTAGGTTGCAGATATCTTCATAAAGGCTCTTCCTAAGGAAAATTTTGAGTATCTTTGAGATAAGTTACAAGTTATTGTCCCTCCTTTCAACTATATGGATATGGTTATGCATCAGTCGAGTGCATTTCATTATTCATTCTTTGTTTTGGACTGATGTTGGTGGCTACCTCTCAAGGGGAGTAGGTAGTGGCATTTTTGGTTGTTGCAATTAGGGGGATTAATTGTTGTCATTGTGTTTTATATCAATGTTTTCAAAGAGAGTGAAAGTTGAGGTTGTAGAGAAGTTGTTATCCCTATTTCCCTTGGAGGAGAAAAAGTATATATGATTGATGTCAAAGGAGAAGCAAAGTAAAGAAGATATGTGTTGTCCTTTTACATTGATGTCAAATGGGGAGAGAAAGTTAACTGAAAATCCATATGAAGAAAGGGGGAGAGAAGTCCTGTAAAAGAGAAAGTGTTGGAAAGAGTTGATGTTTGTGTAAGGGGAAGTAGTGATGCACTAATGTGTAGTATATGCTGCTTGATCAGAGTTGTTGGTTTTTGTTGATTTTTTTCATATCATTTGTTGCCATCAATGACAAAGGGGGAGATTTTTGGAAGTTTGTGTTGTCAATGATGTCAATAGATCTATGTTACTACATTGATGTCAACCGATGGAGATGATTTGATTGGTTGCATTGTGTTATCATTAGTAGTCCCACTGATGTCAACCGATGGAGATGCTTTGATTGGTTGCATTGTGTTATCATTAGTAGTCCCATTGATGTCAACCTTTAGTGTTTCTTTTATGAGCATATGTTTTTGGATGTTAAACCTCTTGTGTGGCTGAGATGCTGAGAAAGTGTTACAAATGTTGAATGGTGTTTGTGTTGCTTGGTTTCCAAATGCTTTTGAAAAATTTTGAATAAAAGAGGAAACATTGTGGTAAAGAGTATTTAGTGTTTTGCTCCACATTTCTTCATGGTTGAAGATTTGCTTATGTGTTTTGGATATATTGATCAGAGGTGTTCAAAGGTTTTATATCCTAAGTTTCAGGTTTTGTATTTTTCAAGAAAAGAAGTTATGTTCACCAGTGTGTGAGTTGTGATACAATGTTGTCTAGGAGAAATGGTTTTGTTCCACATTTCTCCACATTGTGGTTTCTAGTTTTGTAGATCTAGGATTGTGCTTATATTGTGTATATCTATCTTCAGTCTAATTTTTTTTTATTTTTGGTGCTCCACAAGGTTGAGTTCATGTGTTACAGTATGTGGAAGGTTAATTGGGTGTATAGAATGAGTATTTTCTTCAGGTGTATGATGTTGCATATAATTTGTTCGATTTCAAGGTGTTGATGGAATATTCTAAATTGTGTTTAAGTTTTTTGTATGGTTTGTGAGTCATCTTTGGATTTTAGGAAGTGTGCAAATAAATGTTTAATAGTGTTAACATAGGTTTGATTGACCTTGGGTGTTTACACTGATTGTATATATGATTTAGTGTTTGTGGAAGTGTGGCATGGCATGTATATGTGGATTTAGGTCTAAATTAAGGTGTGATATGGTTTTCCTTCATTCCTCTCCACTATGGGAATATTTTGGTGCCAACCTAATTTGTATTTGCACGTTTGAGGTGCATAGTTGACCTTGAAAGATGTTTCTAAGGTTGTGAATGGTATAAAGAAAGGTGAATTGTTGAATGTGAGGATGTGTTGAGATGTGAAAGAAGAAGGGTCTACATTTTTAGAGTACCTGAAGTTTCTAATAGCAATGAGCTAGAGGTTACTAATGGTGCAAAATTGTAGTGGTGGATATTCTCTATTGCTTTGAGATGGATTTCTCTTTGTAACAATCTTCTATCTTCTTCTTTCTAATCTACCAGTGAGCCATTGATTGTGATCCCTCTGATAGTGATCCTATTGTATTTGATATTGCAAGGGTATGTGTAGGATCATCATGGAAAAAATAGGCCCTTAAGTGGCAAAAAATTCAGAAAAATCGGAGTTAGGCAACTTGACGTAAAAATTTGAATAATTTATCTTTATTATTTCAAAAATATGTAAGAATAGAATCTATAGCAAATTGAATGTAGTTTCTAAACTACAAGGTTTATTTTAAAAAAAAAACTACTTCGTGAAAATTTGAAATTTCAATGCAGAAGTACTTAAATTTTAGGAAAAAAATAAGTAGGTGTATGTCTGACCACCCTAACCACAATAAAATGATAATATATTTTTAAAAGATTTTAAATATAAGTAGAGGACTCATGTCCCGATGTGATGCATAGTTTTTGTAATTTTTTTCCAAGTAAATAATTAATTATGAATTTTTATTACAACTTTTAAAAAGTATAAAAACTTGTATGTCGACCACCTTAACTTGGTAGATTTTTTATTAATTCATTTTTTTAATCCTATAGTATGAAGCATAGAATGTGATGCATGTTTTAGATTCAAAAAATGTGATATCATTTGAAAGCTATAAATATTTTTCAATCAACCTATCAATCAGACTTTAGTCATAATTCAAATAGAAAATGAATAATAATTATTTATTAAATTAAAAGTAAAGCATAATTTATATTTGTGGAAAGATGAGAATCTCCTTTAAAAACCCTTTTTCATTTTATTAATTTTGGGTTAAAAAAAATCGTCAGCCACATACCCATCATATTGCCACTTTTCGGCCCATCATGATCATGCACATACCCGCAATTACTTTATATTGTGATCTAGTCCTCACTGTGTTTTTTCCCTTTTTGGTTTTCCATGTAAATCTGGTGTTCTCATGTGTATAAATGTTTTTACATTACTATTTCTCATGTTTATATTCTACTAATGCATGATAAGGGTTTAAGGATTAATACAGATTTGAATGTTATTGAGGGTTTTGATGTTTGTATAACAAATTCATCCCCCTCTCAGCTGTCTTGTGCATTCAACAATATATACCTATCTATCCATTCGTTTATCTATATATCTACCCAAGAGTAATAAATATGCATCTATCAACTTTGCCTCCCAAATCTCTACACAAAACTTTTAAAAAGAAAATAATATGAACCTTCAAAATTAAATTTATTATAATATATGAGTGCAATAATAGTTCTAAAGTAAAACTAAACTAAATCTTAAGTAAATAAGAAAACTATTAATTGAAAAGTCTCTACTATTTTAATATTTTACCTCTAAAATCCATCCTTCCTACCTTTAGTATATGTTGGCTTTTTTTTTTAATTTCTTTATTTGATTTGTTTATTTCTATAGTTTTATATATATTTATGTGTGTTATATTTCATTTTTTGTAAGTCATTATTTAGATTAATTTTTAAGTTGTATTTTTTAATAATATATATGTCATGTATAAATTTACATGCTCACAACATGAATTTATGTGATGTCATTGTAGAATGTCTCTCAATGTAATTAAGAGATTTTGATCTTGAGGTAAATATTATAGTTAAATATGTTTGAGTTTGAGTACTATTAGAATGAGTGGCTTCTAAGAAAGTCTTGACACTTAGAGACATAATATTTTATAGTTCATGTAAGTCAATCTAAATTCTTTTGAAAAAATATGTGCAATTTTTTGAATCAATGTTTTAAATCATACTATCCATTGTCAAAAAAACGGAGAACAAAGATGATGGATTATGTAATTTGATTTGAAATTTTGACTCAAGAAACTTGAACAAAACTTTTGCCAAAATTATTTAGATTTAAGTCCTAATATTTTACCCCTATGAACATTACCTAAATGTAATGAGTTCTAACCATATTATTCATACCAACAAAAGATGGGTTTTTATGAGCTAGTAGTTATAAAATATGAGTCAATAGTAGATCCTATATATGAGGAAGAATAAATTGCTACTAATGATGGATGAGAATTGGTGGATGGTGGTAGAGTTATATAATGTGGTGGATGGAATAATTATGTTTTAAACTATATTGACTTGACAACTATTTACATTTTTGGGGCCATAGACTATTTTGTGTTGTGACATTTTTATATTTTATGGCCACATATTTGCTTGTGTTATTCTCAACTTTACTAATTTATCTTTGATACATGATCCCATTACACCCATTTTTAAAAAATTTGGCTATTTACTCTAAAATATTTATTAGTTCCAAGAAAGAATAATAATGCATCAGTTTGATTTTATTAGTTGGTACCAAAAGAACCAATGAGATGTTAGAATTAAAATAGTTTTACCAAATTTCCTAATGTATTATTTTTATCAAATTTCTTTTAAAATATCAAAATTAATTTATCAATCATTGGATGATAGTTGTGAATAGTATTATTAGTATGACAAGCTATGAAATATTTTAGCATTTTTTTATTTTGACTATAAAAAGTTAATAGTGTAAACTTAATTTCATGTCACCATTTCATAATGGCATTATTTTTATTAAAGGATTTGGACCAATGAATATAATTTTTTATTATATTTGAGTCAATTTTTCTTTTTTTTTTAATTTTTTTTTATAAAAGTGGTAGAGCCACTATATCGTATATTAAAGAGAAAAAGAGAGTTACATAGCTTTCAAAGAGAAAAAACCAGAGTTCTGCCTAGGAGACAAGAGAAAAAATACAATTGAACAAGACACTAATTTATGAAACTTTCAGAAGAACTAGCTAACTCTAAAACTGGAGGGAAAGACATACTAGAGTGATGGTCATCCATAGCTTGTTTGTACAAGAAATGCATTGCATTGAAAGTAGACATGGCATTACTATACATAACTTCACCAACATATGAGCAAAGACACCTAAGCTGAGCAAAAAAGACATGAGGATTGTCCCCCACCAAACTAGTGACCAAAAACTATAGTAGAGAGGAATTAGAACTGTTTGACATAATAACACTTAGAAGAATTTTACCATCTCAGAGCACCATGTTACATCCATCAAGTTTGAAACAAACATAGATGCCACCTTATTAGAAAGAGCCATAGGAGAGTTTGATAACCATTCACAACCAACTACACGTCTGAGAGCCTCCTCAACTTGATCACATCTAGACATGAATGTGCATCGAAGATTCATACTTGAGAAAGGGAGAGAGTCCCTTGCTTCCTATAATCTACATTTCATTTTTTATTTTAAATAATTGTAAACATGTCATTTATCTTTCTTTCTTTCACCTTCATAAAATTAACTTTAAAATTATTTTGTCTCCTTAAATGATATTTCTAACATCACTCAATTCATTAGACACAACAAAATTCACATGAACAAAAACTTACACAATGTGTCTCTTGTTTTAATATATCACCTTTCATAAAAAATAAAATGAAATAATAAAATCTGACTCAAAATTAAAACACATATTAATTACTTATAAAAATTCTGTCTAAAAATGTCCACTTAAACTAATAAAATTAACATAGAATGAATTCAATAATTAACCTTTATATATTTGAAAAAAAAAATTATCACAATTTACCAGATCAAACCATCAAGAAAGAAAGAAAAATGAAAAACCCAAGTACATATTTTCTACAATCCTTTCACATTTCTCTTGTCAATACAGAATCTTCCTCATCATTTCATACTGTCTTTGAGTTTTTTTTTTTATTCACTGTGCAAATATCCCCATATGACCATCAAATTTGACCCACAGATGGAAGTATGGAAGAATACATCATACTTTAAATCCAATGAGAAAAAGGAGAACGTCTTACTCCATCAACAACCAATGCAAGTCCAGCAGAATCTTCGGATAGAAGCCAAAACCAGAACTGTATCAGTCCACACAAGACGTAACACCACATGCAAAAGCTTAGCATGCAGAGAAACGTATTATAAAGCAGTTCAAATGGGAGGAGGAAAAGATATACCTTTTCTCTTTCACTGTATTTTTTTTTTTTTTTGTGGGCTCTCCTATTTTCACTTGAGCACTTCTCATGTCATTATATGTGGAGCTTTCATGGAAGCCTTACTAAAGGACTAGAATTTTCTCAGTTTGCCCGTGTATTGTATGCATCTCATGTAAAGTGAGCAATAATATCAATTTCACCATATGTTTTGTTGTGATGGAATCTTTTAAAATATAATGAGTATCATGCGAAATTTTATAGTTAGGTATTTTTATCTTTTTAATTTTGTATTTATTGGAAAGAAAGAAAGAATGATAACGATGTGGGTGTGGTTTTATTGGAGAAAGAGTTCACTAGAGGTTTATTCCTATTCAATTGAAGATCCGCATCCCAACAATGAATGTCATGAGGGAAAATTTAAAATGCACCACTTCCACATTCTCAACTTTGAATTTATTGAAAAGAAAAGTGGATGTGGGTTTCTTAGAAAGATTCCTTAATAATTAAAGACCTTACCAAAGATTGGTTCTTATCAAAAATTAAGACCCAATAAGAAAAAATGCAAATACCCAACACCAAACAAAAAAGATTAATTAGAATGATCAATTATACACTTAATACAAACGAAGATGATTAGTATATGGTTAAAAAACTAAAATTATATTCTAAGAGTTGAATGTCAGTTAAAGTATCTTGACATGACACTTTGTTAGTGATTGAAGTGACAATTTGGGGGTTCTAGATGACTTAATGTATATAAGAATGGGGTACAAATTAATGATAGCCTATTTTTACAACCATGTTTCATGTTTTCTTAGTGGGCCCAAATCATTACATAATACATTTAGTAAATTTTTACTTGATTATTAGCTACAATCACATGTAGATTTTATTTGATTGTAGATTTTATTGAACCATGTTTTTCATAAAAGAGATCTCATAAAATAGTCACCTACCTCTCCAAACCCCTCTATAAGATGGCTCTTTTTACACACCCACTTAAAACAACCTATGGTAAATGATAATATTTATCAAATTACTATATTTTAAAATATTACATTGAATGTCGTGATTTTGTTTAAGTGCATCTATGTATTTCATAGGTACTAATTATTTTGAAAAGTATTGTTAGTAGAAGGGAGATTTTGTCTCCATGAGGAGTATTGAGTTAGTAGAGGTGATCGTTAATCAAGTAATGAGAAAGGTGGCATCATTTTCAATCTACATTTGAATAACAAAAATGTAACTAGGAAAGAATTGTCAAGATGTCATGAACCTAGAGACAATTAGATGTTGGTATTCAATATTAAGATTTGGGAATACTTTCTTAAGAAAATTAATGCCTTGGGAACAAACTTAGTTCCTAAGTATAAGGTATTAATAGAAACCCATAAATAGATAATTGAGAACTCCTAAGAAAGGATAGGAAGAATAAGAAATTGGAAGAAATCACAAGGCCTAATGTGTATTCAAAGAGGACACTTGAACACAATCCGACTAAGATATTGGAAAGATCTAAAAGGAATTAGATAATAGTAGCACAACAATTATAAGCTAGATGGAAAACTTGAAGAATCTGGTGGGGTTTTTTGGAATGGACACTTGGGAAAGAAAAATAAAATATGATCAGTAGTAGAATGCAAAACATAGAATCCAAGGAAATTCAAAGTTTGAGAAAAACTTGAAACAATTATTACATTGGGAAGTGAAGCATGTAATATTATTTTTTAGAAAAGGAGTAATTATATTAATGAGAGAATCAAAGGAAAATTTCCCATGTAATAAGGTAAGGGAATAAGATATAAGGAAGAAGGATACATAGTGGAGAGGTTAGAGAAATATCAATGAAGCATTTTTTTAGTTGGATCATTGTTGGATTAGAGAGAAAGAAGAATAGGATGGACGTAGGAGATCTATGATAAAGAGAGTAGAAGGAGAAATTGGTTCATCTCATAAAAGTGTTTAATATATTCTATGTCTATGTTAATGAAAATACTTAATTCATCTCATTATAAACTTCTATCGTAGTCTCATTGTCATTATTTTCTTGCTCCTTCCCTTTGTATTTGGAGGTGTGACATGGTTATGTATGGTTTTGATCTCTAGTTTTACTCCAAGGAACTTTGTAGCTTAGGGTCAATAAATATATTTTGTGTTGGCTAGAGATGGTTGAATTGACACAAGCTAAATTATTATATGAACCCCTTGGAAATGGTTGGAATAGTAGTCAAGAAATTTCTTATATGATTAATTGTGGAAGTTAAACTAGTCAATAAATATTTTGTGTTGGCTAGAGATGGGTGAATTGAAACAAGCTAATTTATTCTACGAACCCCTTGGAAATGGTTCAAATAGTAGTCAAGACATTTCTTAGGTGATAGTTGTGAAAGTTAAACTATGTAATGTTATCCTAGTTGGTTTAGTGGATATATAGATACCAAATGATTGTAAAATTATTATAGATTTCTTTCCTACACATATTCCCTTAAATATATTTAGGAACAATATGTGAAGGAAAATTGAGTAAAATGTTAGTTTATTTCAAAAGAAACTAAAAATTTGTGTAGGAACACTTCTTAATACCCCTTATGTAACCACTAGGGGTAGTGAGTGTGGTTTGACTTATGCACACAATAATTTCAATCTATTCATGTTGCCATTGGAATAGGAGTCAAGACATTTCTTAGGTGATAGTTGTGGAAGTTAAACTATGTAATGTTATCCTAGTTGGTTTAGTGGATATATAGATACCAAATGATTGTAAAATTATTATAGATTTTTTTCCTACACATATTCCCTTAAATATATTGAGGAACAATATGGGAAGGAAAATTGAGTGAAATGTTAGTTTATTTCAAAAGAAACTAAAAAATTTGTGTAGGAACACTTCTCAATACCCCTTATGTAACCACTAGGTGTAGTGAGTGTGGTTTGACTTATGCACACAATAATTTCAATCTGTTCATGTTGCCATATATACATACTCCTTAAGTCACCTTTATTTGATAACTTCCTTGAGCCCCAAATCTTCCCTATTATCCATAAAATTATCTTTATTAAATTCCTAGATCATTCTATTGATTAGTGTGATTTAATATTTGAGCCATGCATGTCATGATTTTTATCAAGACATTCCTTTGACTTCTATCACATTAATGCCACTTGTAGTCCCTATTTTTATTTTGACTTAGTACATAGCCTCCCCTTCTAGAAAACTTTGTATGTTGTATAAAACAAATTGGAAACTATTTTTCTTGTGAGCCTCCTACTAATGTGGGCCACCCCTCTCTCTTTTGATTGATATTAAAACCTTTATTTTCCTCTCAAATTTAATTTCTCTCATGGGTCATCCATCACCCATCTGATGACACATAGAAATTTCTATAAAAACTATAGCCACAATAGGCCCTACCCCTTTATCTTTTACCTACCCCTTTATCTTTTACCTTTCTACATTTTTTCTAAACATTCACCTTGATAGCATCCTCTAAGATGTATCATCCATTGAATTTTGGTATAATTTAAAGTGTGGATTTCTTTTCATCACCACCATTGTGTTCTATTGGGATTTAATTGTGGTCCCCACCTTAATTTTTCCTCACTTTTGTTTGAGAATGTTTGGAGCTCTTGTGACACTAGCATTCTTATAGTTGTTCTAACAGTTTATGCTGAATATTATTAGACAATCTAGAGATTCTGAGGATCATCTTTATGAAATGAAGCTAGAATCTTTTTGAAACTTTTTTATCTAGGAAGCTACCTCAACTCCTAGTTAGATAAATTTATATATATCCTTCTACCATGGTTTTAAACCCATAGTTAAATGATATCAATATGATGTATTTCTAATCCAAGTTTGATTGCCCCTCCATCATTCTAATGTTAATTGATCATAACTACTTTTGAATTCCAATAATGATATTTCCTCCATATTCCACAAGCTCTCTTTACTTGGACATTATAGATAATACATGTATCTAACTAAGCCTATCATGGCTCTAAACATTGGTAACTAATTTCTTAAATTTTTGTTTGTGTCTCTTCTTATCCATTGATTTTATATAAACAAAAGATCATCTAGAAAATGGTGTGGTTCTTGTGACATTCTCTCTTCTCTTCCTCTCATAATCTATTCTTTTTAAATTCTTCTTTAGCTCCCTATGTTTCCACTATGCAAGGAGTCATGTTTTTCTATAAATACAAGTTAAAACCTTAATGTAAAACTATTTTGTACTTTTAATATATTTCTAATTGATCATTAATATTTTATATTTTGACTAATATAAGTTCATTTTTTATTTTTTTTCATAACTCATCCTAGAGAGTGCCTTGTTTTTTGAGTTCATGAATATATTTTCTTTTATCTACTTATACCCTTAGTTTGAAGTGACTTATTTGTGTATGTTTGAATTCCCATTGGTCGGAATGTTAATTAATGTCATTTTGTGCATAGGTAGGATTATATAACATAAGTTAAGGAAACCCTACTATAGGTGTTTTCATATTCATGGATAAGATTTGGCTAAGTGTGTAAGAGAATTATGATTTGCCACCACCTTTAGTGCAACTTTTCCCATATTTTTTACTTTTTTTCTCTATCATTATCCTCCTAACCCTATCTTATTTTAACCCTTATCCTTATCTTGTCATTTTTTCTTTACTGTTGCTAGCATAAGTTAGATTAGTTTCTATTATACATCTTTAAGAGAATTTTTAACCTAGTTGTAGTTTAATGCTAGAATAGAAAGGAAATATAGCTTTCTCAAGAGAATCCCACACACATTTATGAAAAAAATTCAATGATAGGTTCTCATCCTATTGGAGCTTTTCAAGAACCATACAAAAATGCATGAGTGCATATTTTCATTAGATTTGGTAATTAGTGGTCATATGGTGTACAATTTTCATACACCTAAGATAATTGATGATTCTAATATGTATATAATTTTCTAAGTCATCTGTCTATCTTCTTCTTGTATTTAAGAGAATGTTTAACCTAGTTGTAGTTTAATGCTATAATAGAAAGTAAATATATCTTTCTCTAGAGAATAGAACACACATTTATGAAAAAAAATCAATGATAGGTTCCCATCCTATTGGAGCTTTTCAAGCACCGTACAAAAATACATGAGTGCATATTTTCATTAGATTTAGTAACTAGTTGTTATATGGTACAATGTTCATACACCTAAGATAATTGAGGATTCTCCCCTGTATATAATTTTCTAATTCATTGGTTTATCTTCTTCTTGTGAGAGACTTCTCCCCTAATTCTCATGGTAGAAATTCTACTTCCAATATTTTTTGGCACTCCTAGTGGGACTTGACTGAGCTTCCCATTAGTTCTAATATTTGAAGTTATTTTTTGAGTAATATTTTATACAATTGCTTTAGTTTAATATTTTTTTTAGTTTTTATGAAGACCAAATGGGATTTTACTTTATGGAATATTGTACTCACTAAATAAATTGATCTTTGTATTTTATTATTTTTGTAGGCCACATGCAAACATATGAAACACATTATTACAAGTTTTAGGCATGAGAACTCTTTTATAGTATATTTTATTCTAAAATATTGCCTCATCTAACTTGATGTCATATAGCCTATATGCCACTAGCAATGGTTACACAAATCTTTTGTGACTTGGAATAATGATAGCCCTTTTCAAATCAAAATTTGATGATTCACCCATATTATCATGACTTATCATGACTTCTCTTCTCTTATTCAATGAGGAAAGTTTTTTACCTCCTATAGAGCATATCAAGGATCTTTCTAGTCCATGTGAGTTGCATAATGTTATTGATGAAGGTATTGAACTAAGGCTCTTGATTGTCCCTTTCAAAGGAAAAGTTATTGAATGATTCTTCTAGAAGAATTAATTGTTGGGATACTTCGAGGAAACTATTTATTATTGTTTCAAAGAAAGGAAATTTTGTGTCCCTACTAGAATAAATATATAACATTAATCACACTCCTACAAATATAATGTTTATTTCAACTTGAACATTTAGAAAATTTAAAAAAGTATTCCTCTAATAAATAGGCTATCGTTTATTCTATCCTTTGTTTTATACCTCATATTTATTAACTAAAATATTTATTCACTGATTCAAGCTCTTGGTGTGGTGGATATAAATTTTATTTCTAGTCTACTCTATAAGATAAAAATAACTTGATCCTAGTGGGTAAGATTTCCCCTACACCAAATATGCCTATCTACCTCAAGGCCTTTCATCCTTTTCCCCTAAAACCTTTTTGTATCAATTCAAGTGCAATTGATACCTCCCATTTTTCACTTTCTACTCCTATAAGAGAGCTATCATATTCCTCTTTCCTATTAAATAGAGAATTCCAAAATTCATTTATAGAAAAGATGTGAGGAATATATAACATGTTAATTATTCTTGGTAGACTATAATGCCCCAAGCCACACACTTAGAATGTTATCCTAGAAAATATTTTTCAAAGAAACACAATATGGACTATTAGCAACTAAGATCTTGTTGGAGTTGATAGTAAACCCCATAAATCCCAAGAATCACCTACAACCAAAACATATATCATAAAAAGAGAACAAGAAATTGATTTTCTATGCAATTATAAGAGAAGATCTAATCTAAAATTGCATGATGTCTTATATATTGATTATATAAATGAATGCATCTAAATTAAAATTAAAGGTGAATCCTTATGAAAAGGAAAAATCCCCTAGTTGAGGATCTGATCTGATTGTGGCAAGTGTCTTCATATTATACAATGAGACAATTATTGTTAGCTCAATCTAATAATAAAAATAAATTCCTAAGTTTAGCTTGAGTAATTAAAGTAAAAGGGGCCTAATAATTAACTAATCATTAGATGATTACCTATTTAATCCAATGCCCCTTAAGATCAACTTAGGGGGAAGCTAAAACCTAATGAAGAATGAAATGATGAATGTAGAATGGATCCAAAATAGAAGGATTGATGAGGTACCCATGAACAAACAATTGAAAAATCTCATAATTAAAGAAAAGGAGAGAGCCTAATGTTAGAAAACTCCTCCCCAAAATAGAGAGAAAATAAATGAAAGCATACACGTGGTAAATGAATGTAGGACTCAACATGTCCCCCCAAGTATTGCTTTGATCACATAAGTACAATCAAGATCCCCACATAAGGAAGTAGCTCCTCTGCCAAAAATGAATTCTTGAAGAAGAATACTAAAGATGATCCAAAATCTAGAAACATTGTTCCTCCATTTAGGAATAAAAATATATAATGGAAAATGTAGAGGAAACTCTCTCAAGAGAAGAGGCCGCATGATGGGTTCCTCAAAAAACTCCAAATGAAATCATGAATTGATGACAAGTGGGTTGTAGCAATCATAAAGAGGAAGTGAATATCCTCAATTATGTCCCCAATATCTACAATGTGTGACCCAAATAATAACATTGCATCATATGGCAAGAAGTCATCCCAAAATGATGAAACTGAAAGACAAGAAATGTCCTATTAAAAAGAGACAATCTCTAAAGATGTAGGAGAAGGAGGAGGTGGAAGCTCAACACATGTCTCATGAACCAGGGTGGATGATGAAAGTACACAATGGTGCAGGAGCACCTTGTGCATAGTAAGCCTCCAATAGGTAATTTCATGAAATTTGTATTTTCACCATGAAAACATGTAAAATGACCATCTGAGGGCCCATTCTAATGTAATAAAGTCTCTAATAGGTCCTTAGGAGGTCAATTAGGTAAGTTTGCAAAAGTGTCAAAAAGTTGCAAAAACTGAAAAAGATGCAAAAGTGCAAAAAAATGCAAAATTTCAAGAAGATGAAGAGTCATCTCATTGTAGAAGTTTGTTAGTTAGTTAAAGATGGAACGGAAGGTATTATAACTAATGTAAAACTCTTTAAAAGAGTATTGTAAGGCTGAGACAACATTCAAGTTTGTATTCTTGAAGAGTTTCTATTAATAAAATTACCTTGTTCTTGAAATACAATGTTTCTCTTTGTTATTTACCAGTTTGTACGGCCTTTACGGAAGCATTAGGTCCTGAACTTTGTTGTTTTAAGTAGGACACTAAAACAGCTTTCAATCAAGACCATTTTGGAGGGAATCTATTGAATATATTATCTGTTTGAGCAACTTTTTTGTACCTTGATCAGTGAAACCTCAAAATAGGGGTTTGAGAGTCTAGATAGTATTCAGTGACTAATCCATCGATTAGGTAGTGTGGATCAATGGAGTAGGTTAGATTATGATATTTTAAATGTTGTGTGTGATTGTAGGTGTGCGAACCCCAATCTAGATACCTGCAAAACAAAGAGAATAAACACCTCAAGTTAGATATTGCAAGCGTAAACAAGGATTCCCCATGAAATCCATTTACAACCTCAAACTAGGAAAGAAAATAGCAAAGAACACAATGAAAATGATAAAATATAGATTAAATCCTAATTAGATGTGCAAACTCATGATCCCATGGGGGAATTGGTGCCAATTTGATCCACTTTGTTGATGAAAGATGAGAACTCCAAGCCAAATCTGCAAAAGGCCTAGCTAAGAATTCAATGATGGATGGAAATGGCTAAATATTTTAGCATAATAAATTTGCAATATTTGTGGATGATGAAATGAGGATATGAGCTCTTTATTATAGAATTCCAAGATGGATGAATGTCTAAATTTGAGCAATGTGGGACTAACATTCATCCAATGATATGATGCCACTTGTCAAGCTATGAATGGATGGAGGATGTGCAAGATTTGGGGTTTGTGCCAATAAATGCCAATATTTGAAATTCAAATTTGTTGAAATGACATGCAAGAGGGAAGGAAAATGCAATAAATGCCACTTGGCTCAAGGCAAAGGACATGTAAGATGAATTTATTGCCTTGTTGGATGTACATGTTGACTTGGAATTTTTGAATTCAAATTGAGAGAATATTCCAAAAGATGCCTTGTGATGAAAATAGAGATTTAATAAATGAATTAAATCTATTTTCATGTGCAACTTGCATTATCTAGAGGATGGACATGAGATGAGATTAAATTAATCAAGGGTTAATTAATTTAAGATGATGTGACCTATTTGACTCAAATTTATGGATTTATTCAAATCAAGAGAGGAATATGACAAGAGATTAATTAAATAATGATTTTGATTTATTTAATTAAAAGAGATGGTGTTAGATTAAATCAAATAAGGTTTTAATTTATTTAATTTAATAGATAGACTTTAGATATTTAATCAAATAAATTGATTATTTAATTAAATAGGGATAATTAGATCAGATGGATTGATTTAATTAACAAAAGAGATGACTTGATTAGATAAAATGATTTATTTATTCAAGAGTAGAATATTGATAAATTTAATCAGATAGGGGAATTTGATTAAATGGTTAGACCGAGGGATGATTCAGGAAGAAACGATGTTAGTAAGTCAGGATCAGATGCACGATGTCAATCAGTATATTTTACATGTCTACAGTAGGTATAGAGGAAAGCAAGAATGCAAAGTTTGAGTGCTACTACAAGTGGTTATTTAATGGTTTCCATGCAAAAGAATGATGCTAAATACTAGGTTTTTGTAAAATAACAATGGAAAAGGTTGGGAGGATGTTAATTTGGTGTGTGCAGACCTTTTTCAAGGTGCTTGAGGTAGTGGCAGAGCATATGGAGGTCTGGAATGTTTTTTTCCTTCAAACCCTCACTATTTAGGCATTGTTAAAGCTTTAGGCAAAGGTTTATTGCTTTCTTGTATTAGTGGGTGATTACCTCATTAAAAATTGATGATTTGTGAGTTTTGCAACTGGATAAAGGAATTTTTATGGTTATTTGAAAATGTGAAGTTGTTTTAAAGGTACTTGCTTCAAAAATTAGGCCTAATTGGGGCCCTAATCTATGGCACAGTCAATTATTCTGGTGAAATTTTCAAAAAAAACCTTATCAATGCTTTTGATATGTTAAAATAGATCAAAATGGGTTCCTAAAAGTGTGTTTATTTTGTAAATATTCAAGGTGGTTTAGGTGAAACACCTGATTTAGAGGTTTGGAAACCTACTAGAAATGTTGTCTTGACTGTAAGAAAGAATGTAAAACAGAGAAAAAAATAATATGGGTGATTGATTCTATTTTGAAACTTTCAAAGTGATGTTAAATATGTCTCAAATTTTTGGAAAAGTTTAGAAAGAAAACTAATTGATTTGATGATTTGACCAGTGTGGAATCAAGAAGCAAATGGTGTCTTGGGTGTGTATGTTGATCAAGTTGATTGAGACTGAGTTTTCTCACAAGGTTTTTGTTTTGAATTAGTCAAAATGATGATGATAAAAGTTGTTTTAGGATCTAACCAGAGTTTAGAAGCAAGATTGGGTGATTGATGTCTTTTTTCCAAATAGAAACAAGTGAAAAAGAATAGATTTTGTTGAAAAGATAAGTGATTTTTTGGTGATTTGTTGACTGATCTTCTCAAGTTGTGTTTAGTTTCAGAAGTACCCTTGAAGTTTTGTTGAGTTTTGTAGATTCTCTACATCAATTGGTATTAGAGCTAGCTAATTTTGATAGTTGGTTGAGTTGTTGAGTTGTTGGTTGAAGGTACTTGATCCATCTTAAAGCTGTAGAGAGGAAGAGTTTTGAGAAGTTGTGTTTTGGTTATAGACAAGATGAGGTCTATGTTCACCATCCTCCAATGGGGATTAATCTGGGTAGAAGGTGCAAAGTGGGTGAGGCCAATAAGAGAAAGAGAGGTAGATGCATCTTCTAGGATCTATTGTTGGGTAAGATGGATGGTTTGTAAGTTTGTGTGGTGAAGTAGTGAGGAAGATGGATACTTGTCTGAAGAAGCACTTGAGTTTGTAGCCATTTGAAGAGTTCAAAGTCAGTTTGAGAGTACTCCACTTATGAGATTAGATGAGAAGTTGAAGACAAGAAAGTTCCAAAGAAGATTGAGGAAATATTGTTGAGAAAAGCAATGTGAAAGGACAGTCATGTGTCCTTTGTGTGAGAAAAGGTTAGAGGGAGGTTAAGTGTTGTGAAAGGACAGTCTTGTGTCCTTTTGAATGAGAAGAGTAATTGTGAACCTAATGAGCAGAGAAAGATAAAGGAAAATGGCAAAGAAAAGACAAGAGAAGACAAGAGAAGTCACAAATGAAGACAAAGTTGAAAGAAAAGGATGGAACCAAGACAAAGAAACAAGTTAAATATTGTAATGACACAAGAGATTATTGGGATAGAGAATTTGAAGGTAGAAGGTGGAATGAGATAAAGTGAAAAGCAAGGATAAGTTGGTGAGTGTAAGTATGAAGATGAGACAGTGTTAAAGTGAA
The DNA here is from genome assembly GCA_007258455.2 of Sequoia sempervirens. Lineage (NCBI taxonomy): Eukaryota > Viridiplantae > Streptophyta > Pinopsida > Cupressales > Cupressaceae > Sequoia > Sequoia sempervirens. The sequence goes on from VDFB02373365.1 coordinate 225,861,652, forward strand.
GACAAAGAGCATGATTTCAAGAAGCAGCATCCCAAGAAAAGATTGAAGAAGGTATGAAGAATCATGGTCAATGCAACACATTTCTAAAGGGACTTGGAAAGTTTTTTTTGGCTGGTTGTTTGGTGCAGGAGCACCTTGTGCACAATAAGCCTCCAATAGGTAATTTCCTGAAATTTGTATTTTCACCATGAAAAAATGTAAAATGACTATGTGAAGTTCCATTTTAATGTAATAAAGTCTCTAATTGGTCTTCAAGAGGTCAATTAGGTATGTTTTCAAAAGTATCAAAAAGTTGTAAAAACTGAAAAAGATGCAAAAGTGCAAAAAAATGCAAAACTTCAAGAAGATGAAGAGTCATCTCATTGTAGAAGGTTGTTAGTCAGTTGAAGATGGAAGGGAAGGTATTATAATTGATTTAAACCTCTTTAAAATAGCATTGTAAGGCCAAGACAACATTGAAGTTTGTATTCTTGAAGAGTTTCTATTGATAAAAGTAATGTGTTCTTGAAATATAGTGTTTCTCTCTATTATTTACAATTTGTACAGCCTGTACAGAAGTATTAGGTCCTGAACTTTGTTGTTTTAAGTAGGACACTGAAATATCTTTCAATCAAGACCATTTGGGAGGGAATCTATTGAATATAGTATCTGTTTGAGCAACATTTCTATACCTTGGTCTGTGAACCCTCAAAATAGGGGTTTGAGAGTCTAGATAGTATTCAGTGACTAGTCCACCAATTAGGTAGTGTGGATTAGTGGAGTAGGTTAGAATAGGATGTTTTAAATGTTGTATGTGATTGTAGGTATAGGGGAAAGCAAGAATGCAAAGGTTGAGTGTTGCTACAGGTGGTTATTTAATAGTTTCCATGCAAAAGAATGATGCTACATACTAGGGTTTGGTAAAATAACAATGGAAAAGGTTGGCAGGATGTTAATTTGGTTTATGTGGATTTTTTCAAGGTGATTGAGGTAGTGGTAGAGCATATGGAGGTCTGGAATGTTCTTTTCCTTCAAACCCTCACTATTTGGGCATTATTAAAGCTTTAGGCAAAGGTTTGTTGATTTGTTGTATTAGTGGGTAATTACCTCATTAGAAATTGATGATTTGTGAGTTTTTCAACCTGATAAAAGATTATTTATGGTCATTTGAAGATTTGGAGTTGTTTTAAAGGTACTTGCTTCACAAATTAGGCCTAATTGGGGCACTAATCCGTGGGACAACCAATTGTTCTAGTGAAATTTTCAAAAAAACCTTATCAAATATTTTTATATGTTAAAATAGATCAAAATGGGTTCCTAAAAGTGTGTTTAGTTTGTAAATATTCAAGGTGGTTTAGGTGAAACACCTGATTTAGAGGTTTGGAAACCTACTAGAAATATTATCTTGACTATAAGAAAGAATGTGAAACTGAGAAAACAATGATATGGGTGATTGATTCTATTTTGAAAATGTCAAAGTGATGTTAAAGATGTCTCAATTTTTGGGAAAATTTTAGAAAGCAAACTAATTGATTTGATGATTAGTGTGGAATCAAGAAGCAAAGGGTGTCTTGGGTGTGTATGTTGATCAAGTTGATTGAGACAGAGTTTTCTCACAAGGTTTTTGTTATGAATTATTCAAAATGATGATGATAAAAGTTTCTTTAGGATATGACCATAGTTTAGAAGCAATATTGGGTGATTGATGTCTTTTTCCCAAATAGAAACAAGTGAAAAAGAATGGATTTTGTTGAAAAGATAAGTCAGTTTTTGGTGATTTGCTAACTGATCTTCTCAAGTTGTGTTTAGGGTCAGAAGTACCCTTGAAGATTTGTTGAGTTTTGTAGATGCTCTGCATCTCACATAGGTTAAAGTGACCAAAATTCTCCTCAAATATCTAATTTACTCTAGATGCATGAGAGTGTAAACCATTCAATGATGTAATCTCATCTAGAGAAAAATTAGAAAAGACATACAATTGAGAGGCATGAACAACTTTACCAACTATAATAATCTCTCTCCTATGAAATTCTTTGATAAGCACTGAATTAGACATGAGCTCTATTGTCTTACCTATCCCACTATGTATAATTTGATAGATGGAGAGGAGATTGAAGGATAATGAAGGAACACATAAGTACATCATGAAATGTGCCATTATCAATATCTATAGAACCTCTCTGGCTAACATGCATAGAACTATTTTTCTCCATCAATATGTGCAGTGATGTGCAAGGATCATATAAAGAGAACATAATCAAAGATGAAGTCATGTTTTGTGAGGCTTCTGAATCAAGAATTCATTGGCTAGACTGAGGAATAGTGGATGTAAAGAGTGCATGGCCTTTTATCTTTTCTACTCCACATTCCATGGTGGTTGAACTTGATTGTGAAAGTGTCAAAGTGGAAGAAGAGGATGAACCAAAAGACATAGATGAAGGAAAATGAATATGTTTTTTTTTTTTCAGAAGGTGTTTTGACTCATCAATCTTCTGTGCATGACACTAATGCTCATCATGTTCTGATTTTTTGTAATATTCAAATTTTGGTTGATCCTTCTTATATAAGTTCCCCTTAAAAAAGGAAGAAGAATAAGAGGTATCCTGTGAATGTGATTCCTTTTCTTTCTCATTGTTCTTGGAATCCTTGTGTTTTTTTTTTCCATTGTCATCTGAAGCCTTCTAATCTCTAGTGCATGATGTTGTAATAAGAGAATTTAATTTGAAAGGATTCAATGAGTCCATTTATACCAACTTTTCCTACTCCTTATTCAATTGTGTAGAAAAATAATCAAGTGAAGGCATAGTGAATTTGGTACCAAGTGCATCTTTAGCGACATAAAAAGTAGGAATAAATATTGAATATTCAAGACAAAGCTTGGCAAGGATTGAGAAAATCAATTGAGATTCATGTTTATCAATACTACACTATGTCTAATGCAATCTAAGAGACTTTATTTTGGTGAAGAAGTCCTATATATTATCAAAATTTGAAAGATTCAAACTAATAAGTTTATTCTCCAACTAAAATCCTCTCAAGTGTATCTTTCTTCCCAAATAAGGAATCCAATTGAATCCAAATCTAATTGGGTATGGTGAAAGACTCAAAATAAAAGAGAATATCAAGAGAGATATGCATGCATAATGCCCCAAAAGCCTCATCAAACTTGTAAAACAATTTTCTCTTCTTTGCAACTCTTATAGGTTCAAGTTCTATACCCATGGTCACTTTGTATAATCCTTTCTTTTAGATGTATCTCCATTTGTTTTTAACACTGATAATAGTTGTATGGAGTGAGTGGAGTAATGTGGGTTGGATCCATGATTATTTTATTGAAAAAGTACAAAAAATGGAAAAAAAATAGTATAGACCCTCACTAAGCAATAAATACAATAAATTCTTTCTTTGATCCCAAAAAATTTGACCTTATTTGCACATTTTTCAAGAAAAGAACTAAAAAGGAAAATCTCATATCTCAAGGGATATTTATGAAAGGACTACACTTTTTCTCAAAATTTTCATGTATTGTATGCATATCATATAAAGTGAGTAATAATGTGTGTAACCTCAGTTGGATCAATTTTTCCATATCAACAATAAATGTTGTGTTGTGATGGGATCTTTTTGTTTTGTTCAATTTTTTAAAACTAATAAATATCGTGTGAAAATTTATAATTTTGTATTTTAATCTTTTTAATTTTTTATTTATTGGAAAGAAAGATTGAATGATAGTGATGTGGGTGTGGGTTTATTATAGAAATAGCTCGCTTTAAATTTATTCATGTGCAATTGAATATCATCATTCCAACAATCATGAGAAAATATTTAAAATGTAGGGCTTCCAAATTCTCAACTTTGTACTTATTAAAATTAAAAAATGAAGTACACTCATGAAGTGGATGTGGGTTTGTTAGAAATATTTCTCAATATTTTAAGAGCTTACTAAAGATTTATTCTTATCAAGAAAAAAGACACAATATTAGTTAAATGAGATAAAAAATGCAAATACCCAACATCAAGAAATAAATTAATTAAAATGATCATTATCTATACATTTAATATAAATAAAGTTGATTATTATATGATTAAGAAACTAAAATTATATTCTAAGAGTTGAATATTAGTTTAAGTACATTCTTTATTAAATTATGACATGACACTTTGTTAGTGACTAAAGCAACAATTTGGGGGTTCCATTTTAAATGACTTAATGTAAATAAGAATGGGGTGAAAATTAATGGCAACCTATTCTTACAACTGTGTTCCATGTTGTATTAGTGGGCCTAAATCAACACGTAGTACATTTAATAAATTTATACCTATTTATTATCTATAGTTACATGTAGGTTTTATTAAAGTCATTTTTTTCATAAAAGAGTTCTCATAAAATAGTATCATATCTCTCCAAACCCCTTTATAATATGGCTCTTTTGACACACACACTCAAGAAAAACTATGCTAATTGATATTTTTTATCACATTGCTATAGTTAAAGTATTACAATGAATGTTGTGATTTTGTTTAAGTGCATCTATGCATTTCATAGGAACTAATTATATCCAAAAATATGGTTAGTAGAAGTTAGTGTTTGACTCCATGAGGATTAATTAGGTTGAGTTAGTAGAGTAATCGAGTAATGAGAATGGTGGCATCATATTTACAATCCATTCTTGAGTAAGAACAATGTTACTAGGAAAAAATTATCTAGACATGAACCTAGAGATAATTAGGTGTTAGTATTCAATATTAAGATTTGAGAAATAATTTCTAAAAAAAAGTGAATTCCTTGGGAAAAAATGAATTCCTAAGTATAAGGTATTGATAGTGAACTATAAATAGATAATTGAGAAATCTTAATAAAGTACAAGAAGAATAAGAAATTGGAAGAAATAACAAGGCCTGATGTGTATTCAAAGAGGACACTAGAACACAATCCCACTAAGATATTTGAAATATATGAAAGGAACTAGGGACTAATAGCATAACAAATTTTAATTTAGATTGAAAACTTGAAGAACTTGGGGGATATTTTAGAAAGGACACTTGGGAAAGCAAGATAAACTATGATCATTAGTAGCATGAAAAAACATAGAATCCAAGGAAATTCAAAGTTTGAGAAAAACTTGAAACAATGATTACATTGGGTTCAAGTGAAGCATGTAATATTAATTTTTAGAAAGAGTAATTATATTAATGAGAGAATCAAGGAAAATGAGAAATATCACTAGAACATTTTTGTAGTTGGATTGATGTTGGATTAGAGAGAAAGAAGAATAGGATAGACATATGATATATGATAAAGAGAGTGAAAGGAGAAGTTAGTTTATATCATAAAGGTGTTTATAATATTCTATGTCTATGTTGAGGAAAATAGTCAATTAATATCATTATAGACTTCTATCATAGTCTCATTATCATTATTTTCTTGCTCCTTCCCTTGGTATTTGGAGGTCTGACATGGCTATGTATGGTTTTGATCTTTATTTTTACTCCAGGGAACTTTGTAGCTTAGGGTCAATAAATATATTTTTTGTTGGCTAGAAATGGGTGAATTAACACAAGCTAATTTATTCTTTGAACCCCTTGGAAATGGTTGGAATAGTAGTCAAGAAATTTCTTTTGTGATTAATTATAGCAATTAAATTGGTCAATAAATATATTTTGTATTGGCTAGAGATGGTTGAATTGACACAAGCTAAAAAAAAATATCAACCCCTTGCAAATGGTCAAAATAGTAGTCAAGACATTTCTTATGTCATTAATTATGGAAGTTAAACTATGTAATGTTATCCTAGTTGGTTTAGTGGATATATATAGTTATAGAATGATTATAAAATTATTATAGAAAAAAAAATTTAGGGATATAGATCTTCCATTAAATATATTGTGAATAAATATGGGAAGAAAAAGAGAGTGGAATGTTACTTTATTTCAAAAGAATGTAAAAATTTGTGAGTTGGAACACTTCCTGGCACCTCTTATGGAACCACATAGGTGTAGTGAGTGTGGTTTGTATTATGCACACAATAATTTCAGTCAGTTCATGCTGCCATATATACATAATTTGTAAGTCACCTTTATTTGATGAGTTCTTTGAACCCAAAATCTTCCCTCTTATCCATAGTGTAATGCCCCGCCACGCAACCCTAGAGGAAGTTGCAATTTGCTACTTAAACGTACCAAAAAAAAAAAATTTGTTTAAGTACAAATAACATGTAAGGTGAATACATATTGCCAACAACCTCTAACGCCACGAGACAAGGATTACTTAAAAACCCAACATCAAATAACATTAACATAAACTGAAACATTATGCACTTAAGGAAATGAGACAACATACATTCCAAGCAAGATAAATTACAACAAGGATATTAAATACCTCAAGATTCCACTTTAACATTTAAACAATAAGGTTACATCACTCATTCCCCGAATGAGGTAAATCCAACCAAATGATTACATAATATAAATTCCACCTCGATAACAACTGGGGGGTAATAAAATACAATAAGAACTGAGAGAACAAGGCATGAGAAGAACTGATTCCCACGAGCTCTCCAACTGGAAATCACGTACATATGAACATGAAGAAGAGCCAATGGAAAAGAATGCACGCCACCCAACCACGTGGAACCCAAAGGCCCCACTCCCTCCGTGCTAGGAGACAGTAACAAGGATTTCCTAGACAAGACCATCTACCTCTAGACACGAGCTAGCACACTGAACTGAAACAAGAACAAAACCCACAATACTTAACACAATGGTTACAATGCTTCCAGAGTACAAAATCGAGTACCATCACTGTACAAAATAAACCAACGGTACAGCACCATACCGACTGCTGTCATAGGAGGAGTGTCATCGCAAAGGCCACATGGGATCTCCTGGCAAGTCTTCCTAGGTCCCGGCCCCCCTCTAGGGATATCCTGGAAACCTCAACCGACTCCCGGCCCCACATGCATACCAGAGCTGAATCGATTATCTCTTGTAAAGACGAGATAATGATCTTGCCATTCCAGGCCTTCCTGACTCATCTCAAGTCTCGTACAAGCCCTTGAGCCAATGAGCGAGGCTAAATTATCTTATTAATGTTCAAGCTACTCTATCCCTAGAATAAGTTAATTTACTTTTCATTTAATTAACTGACTCTCACACGAGTTATCCTGGAACCACTTTGGGCCCGGCGCTCGTTTGAGAGCCACTCCCCTATCGACAACACAAAACTCAACCACATGCCAAGGGTAGACAATGCACTAACACTTAACTCAAATAATCAAACACCTCAATAGGTAACACATCACTACGGATGTCCAGAACTGAAACCAAGTGTGCACTACCCAAGGCTAACACAAGGTTGACTAACATAATGAAACCCACATAACAACTGATAACTCGACTCAACCATGAATCACAAGGTCATACAACCCGTTCACAGAACCAGGTAACCACTTGAGCTTAACTCACACATAATCCAAGATAGCCAAAGCAAAACATAAGAGACATAGCATCATCTCAAGAAAACACTGCTGGAAGACTTACATGATCAACAAGAACGACCTAAAGCCAACAATCATATAAACTCACGTAAACCACCCATAACAAATAAATGAACCCATATCTGGAAGGTTCACAAACATTCACTTTCATTTCACAACATCGAAGGCATATAATTAAGCACTGAAACATTTCAGACCAATAGGAAAACTAATGTTCAGATTTCCTAAATCCATTCAAACACAGATTTCATAACTTGCATTTATCTAGTCAATTGATCCCATTTCTAATCACGACATTGGAATATATAAAGAACAGATCATTTACTCTAAATTTTGTAACCATATTCATAAACAAACACTTTAATGATGCAGCTTTCTGGTTAAAATTTAAATCAACCGTTCTCTCTAAGTTTTACTAACATATTCAAAATCAAGGTATTTTAATATATAACATTTAATTTAAAACACTTAATCCATTTTGCAACATAAGACATTCAATCAACTAAAATCGATATTTCAAATAAGACATTAGATTTTCCAACCCCACCCTTGCCTCTAAAAGCACAACGATAATCATCTTAATACATTTGAATTATGACACCCCTTAACGCGTCTATTAAATAAAATACCATTGCGAAATCCATACAATTAAATATAAAAGCATGTTGACATGATTAGTTTACAAACAAATATTCAAAATATGAATATACCTTCATGTGCAAAGTTACTCAATTTAGCCAACTATTATTTTAACAAATATAAAAAGAAAAATTCCATTAATTAAAAATATATCAAATGACTTATATATTTCCAATTAATCATTTCTAAAAAAAAAACCTTTTGATTTAACAAATAGAATAAAATATATTTAATTTACACCAAATTTCATTTAATTTAATATATTTTAAATATATTATATTTTATATAATATATAATATTAAATATTATAAATATTATATAAAATATAATATAAAAAATTTAATATTCATTAAAACTCTAAAATGAAATTATATAAAAAAAGACAATTTCGAATTTGAACATTTATTGGAAAGAGGGCCCGGTGGCCGTGTGCATGCATCCTCCCTGCGGGCGGCGGTGGCTGTGTGTGAACACACAGCCCGCCCCCCGCCAGGCGGCGGCGGCGGCGGTGGTGGGGGTTGACCTCCCCAACCACCCCAAAAACAACCAAAAAAAAAAACATTTTAATAATAATTTAATCTCTGCGTTTTTTCACAACGAAATAACCAGGGTTTTTTTCTGGGTTAAACCCACATTTAAAATTTTCCAAAAGCACAAATATATATGTATATATTTTGTGGGTATTTCCATATATCAATATATATATGGTTGTATTCACAATACATATACCCAAATTTGATTTCATACACAAATTATGAAAATAATCTATCTAAATCCATTTCAAAAATAGAATTTTATTTCAAACAACAAGATGGGTTTTCAAAACTAGATCTCACATGGAGTTTTATTTTATTTTCTTTCAATTTCTAAATCCATTTACAATTTTTTTTTGTAAATTGAAAAGCTTTTCCATGAATTTTTATTGAATCTAAAACTATGTTTTCAATCATTCAAATGAGCAAGAAGAGGAAGGGAGAAAAGATAAAACCTTATGTTTTCTCCAAAATTTGCAAGCTTCCTCCATGGAGATTTTCAAGCTCTCCTTCAACTCCACCATCTTAGCCTCCTCCAAGCCTCTCCACCCAACATTCCAAAACCAAGAATTCCATGGAGAGGATTGAAAGAAAACCCTAAATAAAATATATCCTTTTTTCCAAACTCCCCAAATTCACATTCAAATTCAATTTCTAATTCAAATTCTAATTCTAATTAAATTCAAAATGCAAATGCAACTCACTTTCAAATTCACACTAAATTCAATTTCAAATTCCTATTCAACTCTTCAAAAATATCTTTCCCCAAAATAGTCAACTATTTCAGAAAATATCCTTTTTACCCCAAAGTCTTGCATAAGAAAACATTGAATTTTTTTAATAACTTTAACCCATTTTCTAATTCCAATTTGAATTCAAAATATTCTAGCATTTTATTTTCAACAAAAGAATTAAATCTTTTACACTTTTAATTCATAGGGATAATTTAATTAATTCACACAATTAATTCAAATTATCAATAAAATAAATCTAATTCAATAATTAGATTATTTTATTAATTCAATTAAATTAATTAATTAATCACTAATTTTCCAACATCTCAATAAGACAAAACATTCATCATTTATAATTTCCAAAAGCTATTTAATCACTTTTAGCTTGCAACTAAACACATTTAATCATTAATTAGACTACGCAAGTCATTTAATAAACTTTAAACTTGAAATCAAATAAACACTCAAAGGAACTGACCAAGTTAAAACAACTGACCCCGACGACAAACCAACAACATGCCATGACTAGGGTGACGACCTGGTTCGGAAACCCTAGCTACTATCTCCCAATTAATTTCCGTTGGTCAATGGACACGCTCAGACCTGGAAACCAGGTGGAGTCGATGTCATGTACCTGCCAACCTACAACAAAGAGCATGTCGAACGTGCATATATACATAATATGATCAGACACACTGTGAAGAGGAAATCTCAGAATCATAGGGCACTTGCAAGCGAGTGATACAACCCCATCCCCTTCACCAATACAATCTCACTAACTGACGCATCTAACATTATTAACATAATCAAAGCATAAAGCATCATTAATTCACATGTTAACATAATTGAAGCATAACATAGGAAAACATTGCCTAATTAATAGAGCACAAAAATGAGGGGTGTTACATCCTCCCCCCTAGGGTCAGGCTTACTCCTGGAAGCCTGCAAGTTCCCCTATTACAAACTCCATAAGATTACACATAAATCAATATCATTACAAGTTTACTCCAGACAAGATATGCAACATTATCACTTCAACATTCGTTCGACATTTTGCATTTTGAATCTAGGTACAATAATCTATTCATCAACATGATTTCTTAAGATTTAACAATGAAGTTGGGGACTATAGGCCTCACCAACAAGATGCACCTATTATGCAATTATCATTTTCATACTATGGTTTCACTAATCTTTTATTTTCTCTAAACTTTTACATACTACAAAATGGTTTTCTATTCAGATTATACATTTTCCATGATTATGAATGCAACTTGGGGACTTAGGTTCTTTACCCAAGGTTTGATCTAGGAAACAAACCTTCATGAATACATAAACATTTTCTCATAAGGTACAAACGCCATACTAAGGCACTCAAGGAAAGAGGTCTATGCCTATCTTGCCATATCAAGCACTTGGAATACACCCAACAAACACACTACAACCGCACTCAAGAATCCACTCAAGGGTCTCAACCCTTTACACAATGAAAAGGTCAAGCAACTAGAAGGAAGCCAAACAAAACACACCTCTTGGTAGGCTTGCGAGCCTAACCCTCACAAAAGCATTCAACAAAAGACATGCAAAGGTGGAAACAATGACAAAACTGATTGTTGTCCACCACACACAACACCTCAAAATCACACACTACACAATTGTCCATAATGCATTCTTCCAATAGAAGGGATATCGGTGCATTGCGCACTACACCGAGGATCCTATCCTTTCCACTAGTTTCCTGCACCATTGGACCTATACCATCTCACAACAACTTCTGGGCACACAAGAGAAATCAACCCAAAAGGAAAACAACACGAAAGAGAAAACAACTAGGTCAATACAATGGCTCATAGTGCCTAGAGTATAAACCTACACAACTTACAACAGAATGGGTCCAACATACTCCCAGAATTCCCAGTGTTTAAACCTAGGCTCTGATACCATGTGTAATGCCCCGCCACGCAACCCTAGAGGAAGTTGCAATTCGCTACTTAAACGTACCAATTTTTTTTTTTTGTTTAAGTACAAATAACATGTAAGGTGAATACATATTGCCAACAACCTCTAAGGCCACGAGACAAGGATTACTTAAAAACCCAACATCAAATAACATTAACATAAACTGAAACATTATGCACTTAAGGAAATGAGACAACATACATTCCAAGCAAGATAAATTACAACAAGGATATTAAATACCTCAAGATTCCAATTTAACATTTAAACAATAAGGTTACATCACTCATTCCCCGAATGAGGTAAATCCAACCAAATGATTACATAATATAAATTCCACCTCGATAACAACTGAGGGGTAATAAAATACAATAAGAACTGAGAGAACAAGACATGAGAAGAACTGATTCCCACAAGCTCTCCAACTGGAAATCACATACGCACGAACATGAAGAAGAGCCAATGGAAAAGAATGCACGCCACCCAACCACGTGGAACCCAAAGGCCCCACTCCATCCGTGCTAGGAGACAATAACAAGGATTTCCTAGACAAGACCATCTACCTCTAGACACGAGCTGACACACTGAACTGAAACAAGAACAAAACCCACATTACTTAACACAATGGTTACAATGCTTCCAGAGTACAAAATCGAGTACCATCACTGTACAAAATAAACCAACAGTACAACACCATACTGACTGCTGTCATAGGAGGAGTGTCATCGCAAAGGCTGCATGGGATCTCCTAGCAAGTCTTCCTAGGTCCCGGCCCCCCTCTAGGGATATCCTGGAAACCTCAACCGACTCTCGGCCACACATGCATACCAGAGCGGAATCGATTATCTCTCGTAAAGATGAGATAACGATCTTGCCATTCTAGGCCTTCCCGACTCATCTCAAGTCTCGTACAAGCCCTTGAGCCAATGAGCGAGGCTAAATTATCTTATTAATGTTCAAGCTACTCTATCCCTAGAATAAGTTAATTTACTTTTCATTTAATTAACCGACTCTCACATGAGTTATCCTAGAGCCACTTTGGGCCCGGCGCTCGTTTGAGAGCCACTCCCCTATCGACAACACAAAACTCAACCACATGCCAAGGGTAGACAATGCACTAACACTTAACTCAAATAATCAAACACCTCAATAGGTAACACATCACTATGGATGTCCAGAATTGAAACCAAGCGTGCACTACCCAAGGCTAACACAAGGTTGACTAACATAATGAAACCCACATAACAACTGATAACTTGACTCAACCATGAATCACAAGGTCATACAACCCGTTCACAGAACCAGGTAACCACTTGAGCTTAACTCACACATAATCCAAGATAGCCAAAGCAAAACATAAGAGACATAGCATCATCTCAAGAAAACACTGCTGGAAGACTTACATGATCAACAAGAACGACCTAAAGCCAACAATCATATAAACTCACATAAACCACCCATAACAAATAAATGAACCCATATCTGGAAGGTTCACAAACATTCACTTTCATTTCACAACATCGAAGGCGTATAATTAAGCATTGAAACATTTCAGACCAATAGGAAAACTAATGTTCGGATTTCCTAAATCCATTCAAACATAGATTTCATAACTTGCATTTATCCAGTCAATTGATCCCATTTCTAATCATGACATTGGAATATATAAAGAACAGATCATTTACTCTAAATTTCGTAACCATATTCATAAACAAACACTTTAATGATGCAGCTTTCTGGTTAAAATTTAAATCAACCGTTCTCTCTAAGTTTTACTAACATATTCAAACTCAAGGTATTTTAATATATAACATTTAATTTAAAACACTTAATCCATTTTGCAACATAAGACATTCAATCAACTAAAATCGATATTTCAAATAAGACATTAGATTTTCCAACCCCACCCTTGCCTCTAAAAGAACAACGATAATCATCTTAATACATTTGAATTATGACACCCCTTAACGCTTCTATTAAATAAAATACCATTGCGAAATCCATACAATTAAATATAAAAGCATGTTGACATGATTAGTTTACAAACAAATATTCAAAATATGAATATACCTTCATGTGCAAAGTTACTCAATTTAGCCAACTATTATTTTAACAAATATAAAAAGAAAAATTCCATTAATTAAAAATATATCAAATGACATATATTTCCAATTAATCATTTCTAAAAAAAAAAACCTTTTGATTTAACAAATAGAATAAAATATATTTAATTTACACCAAATTTCATTTAATGTAATATATTTTAAATATATTATATTTTATATAATATATAATATATAATATTAAATATTATAAATATTATATAAAATATATATAAAAAATTTAATATTCATTAAAACTCTAAAATGAAATTATATAAAAAAAAGACAATTTCGAATTTGAACATTTATTGGAAAGAGGGCTGGAGCCCAGGGCATGCAGCCCCTGCCTCCCGCTGGGCGGCGGTGGCCGTGTGCAGAGCACACAGCGTCGCCTCCCTGCGGGCGGCGGTGGCTGTGTGTGAACACACAGCCCGCCCCCCGCCAGGCGGCGGCGGCGGCGGTGGTGGGGGTTGACCTCCCCAACCACCCCAAAAACAACCAAAAAAAAAAACATTTTAATAATAATTTAATCTCTGCATTTTTTTCACAATGAAATAACCAGGGTTTTTCTTTTTCTGGGTTAAACCCACATTTAAAATTTTCCAAAAGCACAAATATATATGTATATATTTTGTGGGTATTTCCATATATCAATATATATATGGTTGTATTCACAATACATATACCCAAATTTGATTTCATACACAAATTATGAAAATAATCTATCTAAATCCATTTCAAAAATAGAATTTTATTTCAAACAACAAGATGGGTTTTCAAAACTAGATCTCACATGGAGTTTTATTTTATTTTCTTTCAATTTCTAAATCCATTTACAATTTTTTTTTGTAAATTGAAAAGCTTTTCCATGAATTTTTATTGAATCTAAAACTATGTTTTCAATCATTCAAATGAGCAAGAAGAGGAAGGGAGAAAAGATAAAACCTTATGTTTTCTCCAAAATTTGCAAGCTTCCTCCATGGAGATTTTCAAGCTCTCCTTCAACTCCACCATCTTAGCCTCCTCCAAGCCTCTCCACGCAACATTCCAAAACCAAGAATTCCATGGAGAGGATTGAAAGAAAACCCTAAATAAAATATATCCTTTTTTCCAAACTCCCCAAATTCACATTCAAATTCAATTTCTAATTCAAATTCTAATTCTAATTAAATTCAAAATGCAAATGCAACTCACTTTCAAATTCACACTAAATTCAATTTCAAATTCCTATTCAACTCTTCAAAAATATCTTTCCCCAAAATAGTCAACTATTTCAGAAAATATCCTTTTTACCCCAAAGTCTTGCATAAGTAAACATTGAATTTTTAATAACTTTAACCCATTTTCTAATTCCAATTTGAATTCAAAATATTCTAGCATTTTATTTTCAACAAAAGAATTAAATCTTTTACACTTTTAATTCATAGGGATAATTTAATTAATTCACACAATTAATTCAAATTATCAATAAAATAAATCTAATTCAATAATTAGATTATTTTATTAATTCAATTAAATTAATTAATTAATCACTAATTTTCCAACATCTAAATAAGACAAAACATTCATCATTTATAATTTCCAAAAGCTATTTAATCACTTTTAGCTTGCAACTAAACACATTTAATCATTAATTAGACTACGCAAGTCATTTAATAAACTTTAAACTTGAAATCAAATAAACACTCGAAGGAACTGACCAAGTTAAAACAACTAACCCCGACGACAAACCAACAACATGCTATGACTAGGGTGACGACCTGGTTTGGAAACCCTAGCTACTATCTCCAAATTAATTTTCGTTGGTCAATGGACACGCTCAGACCTGGAAACCAGGTGGAGTCGATGTCATGTACCTGCCAACCTACAACAAAGAGCATGTCGAACGTGCATATATACATAATATGATCAGACACACCGTGAAGATGAAATCTCAGAATCGTAGGGCACTCGCAAGCGAGTGATACAACCCCGTCCCCTTCACCAATACAATCTCACTAACTGATGCATCTAACATTATTAACATAATCAAAGCATAAAGCATCATTAATTCACATGTTAACATAATTGAAGCATAACATAGGAAAACATTGCCTAATTAATAGAGCACAAAAATGAGGGGTGTTACACATAGAGTTATATTTATTGAATTCCTAGGATATTCTACTAATTAGTGTGACTTAATACTTGAGCCATGAGTTTCATGAGTTTTATCAATCCCTTCCTTTGGCTTCTAGCACATTAGTGTCACTTGTAGTCCCTATTTTTATTTTGGCTTAGTACATAGCCTCCCATTCTAGAATTTTTTTTATGTTGTATCAGATTGGAAACTATTTTTCTTGTGAGCCTCCTATTCATGTGGGCCACCCCTCTTTCTTTTGAATGATCTTACAACCTTTATTTTCCTCTCAAATTTTATTTCTCTCATGGTTCATCCATCACCCATTCGATGACATACAAAAATTTAATAAAAACTATAGCCACAATAGTCCCTACCCCCTTATCTTTTAACTTT
The DNA here is from genome assembly GCA_007258455.2 of Sequoia sempervirens. Taxonomy (NCBI): domain Eukaryota; kingdom Viridiplantae; phylum Streptophyta; class Pinopsida; order Cupressales; family Cupressaceae; genus Sequoia; species Sequoia sempervirens. The sequence goes on from VDFB02373365.1 coordinate 225,877,606, forward strand.
CCACATTTTTCCTAAACATTCACCTTGATAGCATCCTCTATGATGTATCATCCATTGAATTTTGGTATAATTTAATGTTGTGTTATCTTGGATTGACTTGTGGGCCCACTACAACAAAACAAGCAACTAGCACCTAAAATAGTGCCAAATTTTAGTGTATATGAGTTCATAAATTGGGAACTTCTATTGGTGCAAAACTCGGTGCAAAATGCTATGTTCACTTCGGCGCCAGATTTAGCGCCAGATTTAGCATCAGGTTTAGCGTCGGATTTAGCGCCAGATTTAGTGCCAATTTTTTGTTGCTTCCAGTTAGGCTTTAGATTTTGCTTATGGTTTTGCTTCTTGTGTTGCTTCCAGTTTTGCTTCTGATTTTGCTTCTAGGTTTACCTCCGATTTTGCTTCCAATTTTGCTTCGGGTTTTGCTTCCAAATTTGCTTCCGGTTTTGCTTCCAATTTTGCTTCCAATTTTTCTTCCAATTTTACTTCCAGTTTTGCTTCCAAGATTGCTTTTGGTTTGCTTCTAGTTTGGCTTCCATTGTTGCTTCCCTTTTTGCTTCTAAAAATGCTTCTTGTTTTGCTTCCATTTATTAATTTAATATGTTTTATTTCAATTTAATTAGTTAAATATATCATGCATCTTAAATAACTCATATGATTATAGAGTAAGTAAATTAAATAATATGTTTTATTTCAATTTAACTAATTAAATATATCATGCCTCTTAAATAGCTCATGATTATAGAGTAAGCAATTTAGTTATTTAACTCATATGATTAAATAACAAGATAATTATTAATAACATGATCATCATTTATAATTAAAATGTGAGTCAAATATGTCACTAGATTAATAACATGTCAAAATGATACATGTCCAACAGTCAACATAAGTGAAAATGACACATGTATAAATGATATAAGTAAAAATGATAAATTATATAACTCAAAATGATACAAGTCAAAATGATACATGTCCAAATGATATATTTCAAAATGATACATGTCAAAATGATACAACTCAATAATATGGTACTGTAGGCCATGAAAACAATACATATGATAGTAACCATGAAAAGTGGCATCATGATAATGATATATTAGCAATGATCCATGATGCAATCTATATGATCATGAATGCCACTAGCTACTACCAGCAATTGCATCATCATCATCATCATCCTCTACCATGTGATATGTACCAAAACCAACATATGTTGGATCTATATATCATGAGGATCATCTTGATCTTCTGGAAGACCCGTGTTCTGCAAAAAAAACATTTAAAATAAAATTTTATTATTTATTTCATGCAATAATTTATTTTTTTGTTATATATCTAATATTACAACATGTGAAACAAAACCATAATCACATTGCATCATATCAAAGTGCACATACCATAATAAAATTTCATAAAAGTTACAGCTAATATGTCATTCTAGTGATGTAAAGCATGCAACAATTCTAATAAACATTAGCAAAATATGCCAGCATTTGGTGGAAGAGGAAGAAAGATGACTAGAACTCTGGAGGCCCACCATAATGGATTTCAATATTCAACCATGATAGCAAAAGAGATCTGATATCATGTATCAAAACATTAAGCATGCATTCTTCCAGCCAGCGGAGAAGGAGATGATTACTTTGCTTCATTTTCATTTGCATAACCATATCATGGTGTGAACCAAGAAGACCAAGGATGCCCAATTTTATGTGGAGGTAATGGATGTGGTCCAAACTTTAGGAGAGGGAAGAAGGTTAATGTATGATCTTGATGAAATTGAGGAAGAACAGCAAGAGAGGGACATGAAAAATAAAATCAATGTAGAGTTTCAAGGATTTGTCAAGCGAGTAACAGAGCTACGAGAGTAGCCTCATCTAAAAGATTTTGAAATTAAATTTTTTATACCATTTATAGAGCTTGGTTCTCATGGAGTTCCTTTCAAAGCGTATACTTTTATTTTTCCTACGGTAAACTGCTTGATAGAGTTGGTGGAATTACCTTTCTTAGTAATCACTATTAGTGAGATCGAGAATGTTAACCTTAAGAGAGTAGGACTTGGGCAAAAGGCATTTGATATGGCTATTTTTTTCATCCTATACAACCATTGCAAGAAAAGTTAAGCTAGCATCAAATAACCAACAATTTTGAAAATAACATGAAAACTCTTAGTTGCTGTAACGCCCCCCCGTGCGAACCCCAAAGGACAATTACAAAATAATTACAGCACAATTTTTTTTTTTAAGTAAACATAACATACACATTAAGTCATAACATGAATTTCATGTAAGTAAATTCACTAACACATACATCCTTTGGGGTACACGAGGAGTCATTACACGACTTAGATCCATACAACAGCAATAAAGAATAAAATCCAAGGATATAAAGTAAAAATTATCAAATGAAGCACAAACATGATAAATCATTGATAAGAACCATTTGCGTACATAAATACAACATATGCATAATTAACACATTGAATAACAATTGCCAATAGCCAAATAAGGTTTAACGTTACATTACAATACAATGATCAAGATGTACAATGATACAAAAGTGGTCCCAATCATAAATGGAAACCATACGAGATAACATGATACAAATGAATACAAAATATCACAACTAGCTCCAAGACAAATACAACTCTGGAGTCGCTGCATCCGCACCAATCCGCACCTCTCGATCCTCGACTGGGGACCCAATGGGGTGCTTAGCACGTTCCACCCGACCATGTGAGTCCGAAGACCCACCCCCCGTGCTAGGAGCTGAACAAGAAAGAACTCGCAACCAAGAACATCCAAAAATAGGGAACCACAGGACTCAACGCCATACAAAGGTATCATAAAACTCAAGAATTGCAACAACATCCAAGAGTCAACATAATAAATTAAGATCACAAATCCCATCACGTAAATCAAAGCAATGACCAATAAATAAGTAACCAAAGGATGATCATGAAACACTTCCAATCAAACTGAATTAATAAACATAATACAATTCCAAATTGCAATTAAATAATACAATAACATCATATCACCGTATCAAAAGAGTACAAGGCCATAAGTCAAATATCAACGAGATCATACAAGACCACAAAGTACACCAAAGATGTATCAAGACAATAATCATAAATCAAGATAAATTCAAATATCAACAATCTCAACCAACTCCCACAACCTACTTCCAGAGGAACACAATAAAATAAAACACATGGGCAACTAGGGGAGAGTGTCATCGCATAGCCCACATGGGTTCTCCTGGCCCTTCCTCCCAAACTGAGGCGCCGGCCCCCATCTATGGATCTCCTGTGCTCTTCCTCCCAACTGGAGGCGCCGGCACCATAGGGTAGCTCATGCGGAGCCGTAGACTTCTCGTGAAGATGAGGTCACGACCTTGCCAACCACGGCCTTCTCAGCCTTCCATTAGTCTGCGGAAGCACTAATGAAGACGAGGCATCCATTTTTTTTAATCTTGTAATGATATTACTACCCAACCCTCCTAAGTTAATTATTAGGTTTTCACTTGGTTACCAACTCACTCGTGGGTTCTCCTGTGCTCTTCCCCTTACACGGGGCGCCGGCCCCCATGAGGAGCCACTCTCCCTAGAGACCCAACAACATAAAAACCAAGGAACCAAGAAACCAAGGGTTGTACCATCAAAATAAGAATATAAGATCTCAACTGAGAAGCATGCGAGGCATTACCCATCTTGCTATAAATACAATATTCAAGTCTCAACAAATCTCGTACAACCATTTTAAAATCATGAAACCAAAACACTCGCCAAATCAAGGCACATAAAGAGAGAGAACATCAATTATCAATCATCTCAAGCCTCTGGAAGTCAAAAGAATGAAAACCCACAAACAAGGGTAAAATGAAGCAACACAGGTTTTTCCCAAATAATTCCAATACAAGGATAAAATTTCCTTCAAATATGAGATTAACTCAGAAAAGCCATAGAAAAGAAGATTCATCAAGACCCATCCACAACTCAACAATGGTGTCACCTCAAATAGAGAAACGCAAAAGAAAATCAACCTTGAATTTAACAAAATCACTTAATAAAACCACAAGCCACCAATTAGGTATTCCACGGGAGACCTCAATTTTCCCCTTACAAGATACCTATATAGTTGGTAAACAAATGACGTTTGATAAAAATCAACAAACATGACAACAATATAATTTAATGTTTCACCAAAATAATAAAAGAGGGAAGACCGCATTCCATAAGAAGCATAAACTTATCACAACCAAGCATCGCATAAGTATCCAATCAATTCTATCACAAAATCAACTAATAAGACTTAAAATCAACCACTAAAAGAGATCAACATTTGGAAGTTCACATCATTTTACTTACATAATGCAAGCACACATTTGAACAAGGCACCTCTTAACATGCAAAACTCCACTTTTCCAATATTTCCAATTTAACTATCCCACTTGAAACTAACCAAATTAAGAATAAACTAATCTATCAATATTTACACAATTATCAAAAATTTGACATAAAGAAATCTTCCTCTATATAACTCTCCAACGTAACTACATACAAATTTAATTTATTCTCTTTTTCTAATTTAATTTCAACTATGTTTATCTACTTTACCACATAATTATAAAGCACAAGTTATTCTATTTCTAACCCTATAGTTCAACACATGTATACCTTTATATAACAATAACTTATTACCAACACCATTTAGAACATATAAAGATCCCCTCAAAATCAAATCAACTCAAGAGAACACTACATTGGAATGGACTTACAAAAGATATTCAACCTTTAATTAACTAATACAATCTAATTAATAAATTTCCAAGAACGTTTATTACACTTTATCTTTCCAATTAGTTTAACGCAATAATAATCTAATTTTATCCTATTTACTTACATTTCCATATTCAACTATCTTATGTAATAAATATCCCAAATTATTTATTATATTTTAGTTTTAAAGAACATAAATAAATAACACAATTTACTTTTTCCTTCTATAATTATTAAAAGAAATAAAATCTACGAGAATATGTATATTTCTCTCTTAAAAACAAAACCAAAATACCGTCTTAACTTTCTACTTTGTTATAAAGCCAAGGAACACCATGATTCCAAGAACTACCAAAGAGACACCGAAAAAAAAATACTAAGTTATTTTATCTTCCTTGCTATTCAAATTTCTCATTTATTCATCTAGGAAAACGCTTTGCTACAAATCAATTCTACATGCACGACATAAATACAATATTCACTCCAATATAACTAAGGTGAGAAATGAGAACATTTTGTTATTTATTTATATATCTATGAAGAACAGATTATGGTTTGAAAAGCCTTCTACCAGATTATTACCTATATAAATATTTTATGACTAAAGGACTAAACTATACTTAGATCATTGCCTATGAATCCTACTATCACTTCAACTTGAACTTTTCACTACTTAAAATTACAACGAACTCAGCAATATCCTGGAACAGTGACTAACATCCAAAGCATATACACATATTAGTCAATTCATGAAACTAGAGAGATTGTTTAAACTATTTAATTTCCCATTTTGACCAGGTGAGAAGGCTGAGACAGATTTCAAACAAAATCAGAGAGTTTATTTAAATCTATACACTCTGCCACTGACAGGTTATCTATGAAATCAAAGAGATTGATAATTTTACTACACCTTTGCTAAACTAAAGTTGCAGCTGTGAAGGAAAGCCAATGATATCAGGGAGACTATTTAATTTTGCACAATGCCTCTACTCTAAAAGGTGAAACAATAACAGGTTGACGAGTATATCAGAAGGAGAAGATTGTAAATTGGAATTATCACTGTCTACTTGCATTATTTATCAATTTCCAAATGTTACAGCTGCCATAGATTAACAGGAGAATCAAACACGTTATTTAAAACTTTAAAAAAAAAACTGCCAAGGAAATTAGAAAGTTAATTTAATTTACTACATCCTTGAAAATCTAGAATATGCAGCTAAGATAGCTTGCCAATGGTTTCAGGGAGGTTATTTAAACCTGTACACTCTCCTAAGTATAAATGCTGCAGCGGTGAAAGGTTGCCAGCGGTATCAGGGAGGTTAAACAAATTTAGATTTCCAGACTATGCGAAGGAGCTCATCTAAATGCTGAATCCAATAACATCAATTTCTCTCAGCTTTGACTGAACTGAGGCAATTGGCAAAGGCTTGAACCATTGCATAGACCAAGAGAATTAAATAATCTGCTCACTGGTCCACAATTTCTTCACTTGAACAGTCTGCTCAATGACGGCATCAGAGAAGACACACGAACCAAGCTTCCTCCAAGTTTGAGATGGTTGTGGTTGCAAAAACGTGAGAAGCCATTTCCTCCAGCCTTGCGGATAACATTTAAATTCTATACAAAGCCTCAACACTAAGGAACAGGCTGCCAAGTACTTTAGAAAGTGAATATTGGAATTTGGAAATATCGCCATCTACTTGCATTATTATCAAATCCCAAATGTTTTCCCCCAAGACTAAAGAGAAGGAGTCAGGTGAAGTGCAAATACGTGACCTATGAGGAGGAGAAATAGTGTTCAACCTATCTTTTGAACATGACGCAAATCTGGTTGATGGCGAGTTCCCGGAAATATGCCAGTTGGACAAATTTTACTTTCAAGTGCTGCAACTGCGATAGATTCTCAGAGGAATCAATCAGGTAATTTAAACCTTTAACTTCCTATTATGCTCCTATATGCGACTGTGACAGGTTTACATAGAAACCAGAGGTTATTTTAACATTTACACTTCCTATTAAGCTCAGGTGCCGCGGCTGAGATAGGATGACAAAGGAATCAGAGAGAGAGATTATCTTAATCTTTTAACTTCCTATAAATTTCAAGTGCACGGCTGGGACAGATTGATAAAGCAAATAGAAAGATCATTAAATTTTATAGGCAAAGCATTTGCAATACCAAATTTTGAATGGAAATACACAAACATGCCCTCTGAAATAACTTGAAGATTCAACCTTAAATGAATACGCAAAATATTAAGAAAGAATGAAGGTTGTTTGGCCTAAGAGAAAACACTGCATGCATACATAAAAGAAAGAGGACCTCCAGAATAAATGAACGAGAGACACCAATTCCCAGTATAGACTAGATATGAGACAAAGTAAATACATAAGCAAATACCTCGACTAGAAGATGGTACTTTTGCAGCTATTAGTCCATATGGTATCGATTGCTTTTTGGATTTCTCTCCTCTTCTGTCCTCCTGCCTCCTCACGAACTAGATTCTTGTTTGTACGAGATCTTCTCCATTCCCCCCGTATCCCCCTTCCCAAAAGCTAGATATACTTTATTTATTTTTCATATTCTATAGTTCAGTTCTTTTCGACTTCCAATTGCTTGATAGGTGAAGTTTCTGTCCAGCTTCTCTTGCCTTTTACACTTCCCAAAAATCTTATCACAATTTATTTAATTAATAACTATTCACTTTCCATTTTCCAATGGCTTTCTTTTTATTATTTTCTTTTCCAGATTATTTTGTTCATTATGATTATTAAATCAATTTATCTAATAATATCATTTTGTGCTTTTAACAATTTAGTTTAATTTGATCATTTGATTTAATTTAATGGATTATTATTCTAATTTCTAATTATATTTTAAATAACCTCGCAGATTCACTCATGATTTAAATTAATTATTTAGACATGACTACTAACATTTGATATTTTTCCACACAATTAAATAACATAGTGATCAATGAAGCATGCACATATACTCACACACAAGACCAGAACAATCGAAACGGAGGGGTATTACAGTTGCTGCTATGTCAAGAATAAAATAAAAGGAAACAATGTTCCTTCCAATGGCTTGATGATTGCAAATGAGGATTCATGATGAAATTCAATCTAATTGGGTTAAAATCTTTTTTTTTGGATAAAATAGATCAATATATAGAACTTAAATGGAAATAGATACAACCTATCCTCATGTTGGTACCCATATGAAACTCATCTCTTGTGCTCCCTTTTGTCATCATTTGAATTTTGATCTTGTATCCATCCAATCAATTGTGGTTCTTGTATTCATTTTTTTAAGTCATCTTGTCATTGTCTTTTCTTTGCTAAGATAGAGAGAAGCGATTATCAACAAGTCTAATAAAAGATGACATTTAAATAATAGTATGCAAGAGAAAAAAACAATGAAGTTCTCAGTTGGTGTTGACTATGACGAAAGAAAGAGGACTATGGAATGGCTAAGGAATGAGGTTTGAATCAGAAATACTCTTTTCCCTTGGCACATTTTTTTTGGCCCAGCCATCATGAACCAAGAAGACCAAGGATGTCCAGTTTTATGTGGAGGTAATGGATGTGGTCCAAAATTTAGGAGGGGCAAGAGGGTCAATGTATGATCCTGATGAAATTGAGGAAGAACAACAAGAGAGGAATAGGAAAAATAAAATCAATGTAGAGTTTCAAAGATTTGTCAAGCAAGTAACAAAACTATGGGAGCAGCCTCATCTAAAATATTTTGAACTAGATTTTGATATACCATTTACGATAAAACATCAATAATGAGAAAATTAACAAAAAATCAAAAGTGAATAATATATAATCTATGTTGTAAAGGTAAAAAGTCTTACAAAAATACATATAAAATTCCAAAACATTTTCCATTTATTCTCTAAATTTTAGTCCAATCAACCAAAGCAAGAAACATATATCTTATTACTATTTAAATCAAAAGAAGATATCTGATATACAATTCAAAACAACAGTATATGAGCTAATTTGTTAAAGTACCTATTCTCCTTGAAGTACTAATTCCTTGATAAACTCAATTTGGTCCTCAAATACATACCTGTCACAAGTTTCAAAGGAATCTATCATGAGAATCTGACCATGACTATATGTAACAATCTAAAACATTCATAATCAGAGACAAGTGCTTTACAAATTCTACTACACATTGATGCAGTCTTCATGCTGAAATGAGTGTTTAGAGCTATGATAACCACATTCATGTCTTGAGGGAATCTCATTGTCTAAGGAAGAAGTCAAAGTGCCTTGGAGCAGCAATAGCATTCAACATCGACCATATTTGAGACAAAATCACATTCATTTTTGTGGCATGACATGTCTAAATTCATTAATAGTGTTTTGAGGGCTTTTCTAAGTTTATGCAATGACTTCTCTTTAAGAATCTTTGAAACGGTTTTAGATTTCTATCTTTGGTATAGATGTTTGAATTTGGAGTGGAATTTTTGGAGTTATGTAGCCTTTGAAGAATTGAGCATGCATAAAAGTGTGGAGTGCTAAGTGAGTCACGATGCTACAAGTGCTAATTACTTAAAAGGAAAAATGAAAAAAACAAACATTTGTTTTACATACTAGGCTATTTACTTATAAAATATGGGAATGGTAGATGTGCTAATTGCTATTTCTCCAGCCATATTCATTACAAACCATGATCAAATGCTAGGTAAGCTATTATCGTAAGTATAGAAAAGGAAAAATGAAAAAAAAAAACATTTGTTTTACATACCAGCTACCCGTTGCTTGATTTTCCACATAATGTGAAAATGAATTTCTCTGTAGATATAAAAGTAATTCCATGGTAACTATTTGGCTCCACAACATAAGAAAGTTGTTTGAAAAGCTTTCTCAGCCACATAATGTTCACAAGTTCCAAAATCAGAAATCTAATACAAAATTGTTCACTTGACCTTGAAGTTTCAATTAGTATGCTTATAGGATTTTATGTTGTAAAAATATATTCTAGTGGCTTAAAGAAAATAGTGAACAGCTGAAAGAATTTTTGTTGATCCATTTTTCCAACACAAACCTATACAAAACATATTAATATCCTATTAAGATTGTTCCACCCAACACAAGAAAGCTTGGATTCCTCTTTTCACCAAGAGAAAGCCAAAGCCTTCACCTCCTCATGTAAACATAAGAAAAATTTATTGTCAACCAGTCAACTACTTAATAATAACTCACTTTCTAGCAACACGTAAACATAAGAAATGTATAACTTCATAAAAATATTATTTATGGGGAAATTTCAAATTAAAAAGAGGTGTACTTTCTGCTATTGCAAGGAGCTTGATGGAATTATATGGTTAAGATTCTAAACATATTTGATCAAGGAGGATGTAGCACTATGATTGTTTCACAATATAGTGGCAATGCACTGTGCCATATTACCACCTTTACTACAAGCTTCAAGAAAATGTTTACCACAAAGCTCTATAATGCACAACTCCAACAATGTCAGCCCCATTCCATACAAATATTATACAAAGTTTCTAAAAAATAACATAAGGAATATGAACCAACAGTAGGCAAGCAAATGTATTTCTTGTAACTAACATGATATCCTTTTCTGTACTGCATTGGTATATTGTTGTATTCTACTAAAGAGCAGACATACATGAATAAGCATTATGTCCAACCTATCAAAGATTGCATAGAACTTTGCATAATACAACTTTGAGATTACATTTCAAGCTTCTAGCGTGGCGTCAAATTATTCTTGTAATTTCTTTGTTTAAGCACTCTGATTTGATATTCACATTAGTCATTCTACATCTACTTCTATCTATAACAGATTTGATTCCATTTGAAAATCTTGTCCCTTGGATATGAAGGGCTCCAAATCAGTGGTATCAAAGCTCACATCAACTTCTATCTATAATACATTTTATTCCATTTGAATATCATGTCCCTCAAATATGAAAGGCCCCAAATCAGTGGTATCAAAGCTCGCATCAGTTCACAATGATATCAAGCATTCACTATATATCATAACCTAGTGGTAGTAGAGTTTTTCATTCAAAACCTTTTCTACATTTTGTATGCCCACTAACACAAGGAATAACAACAAGAAGCTTGGTCTCTAAATTCATGACCCTTCACCCTACATTCCTTCATGATCTCAACAAATTGAAAACAAATCCATATCAAATTAGTGAATATTCTTGGTAAACATGTATAACTCCCTCTAGTAGCTCTCTTATGTAGATCATATGTTGACTTAAAAGATGCTTTAGATGATGAAATCAAGTGCTTTACAACAACAGAGTGGGGATTTGGAGAAATATTACACATAGGAAATTGTCAAGATAATTGATCACTTCAGTCAACTTCTAAAGCATGTTCAATCCCATTCTTGTTGACTTACCAGTGCATATATATTTTGGATCCCAAACATCATACATGGTACAAGTAAATGTATACATCCCTATTCTTTAAGGTAAAAAAGATGCTGATACTCTAGATAACTATCTAAAACCTCATTTTCTCATAAAAGGTGGTCATGAAGGTTTTCATCAGAAATATCACCTTTGCAATTTAAAGGAGTTTCCTTTTCTATAAAGAAATGATAGAATAAATATTGTGCTACACATGAGGTTGACCTTTCACCTATATATACCAATAATGGTTTTTTCGAAGCCTCAAAAGAAACCTATTATCCTGTTGAAACATATGATGGACCAATATATCAAGCATTCTTGGCTTCATTGAGGTAATGACCAATCTATTCAAGAATCTTTTGATATATTCCATACTTTGACTTGTTAAATAGTCAAGAGTAGGAAAAAAATATCATCAAATGTTTTGAATTCTTTTGTGATCCTTGAATTCAACAATACAATGCAAAAAAGAACAAAGAATAGCTCATTGTTGAACATAGAAGATATGTCTAGTTTCAATCCTTGCTCACATATGTTCCTAGCAAACCAGTTTAGAAATGTATCCCTCTCCTCCATGAACATGCCATATGTTCCTTTTGACTTGTCAACTTAGTGAAAAGATGACTTTTCTTATAAGACTTATCAAGAAGGTGTTATTTCATCTTATTTGTATAGGGTTCAGAGTTGTAATTTTGTATTTTTCCTAAAATACAAAAGAAAAATTGTGTTTGTAACAACCCAACCACAAACATTAAATGTTGTTAAATTCAAGCCTTTGGTGATGGATTAATCCTCACCTTTTATTGTAAAATTAATGTACTTGCCTCTCTATATAAATGCAATCACTTTCTCTTGTAAAAGATAAGGAAGGACTAAAAAGAAAAAGAATTGTTGAAGCAATGCTAATTTTTCTAAGTTAATACAAATAGAAGTTCATTTGTTGCTTCTATATGAGTTTGTTTTATTGGTTGGATGTGGTTTTCATGGTTCATTTTACCCTTCCAACTATTTAAGTTTCATTTATGATTAATTATTTAGATTGAGAATGCAGATCAACAAGAAGACTCTTTCCACATGTTGAGTTTTAGGTTTCATTTTGCTAACACAAAAGTGGAAATTTTTTTGTTTCAGTCTACTATTGATTATGAGCTTGAAATCAAGGGTCAACAACAGCTAGATCAGTCTAATTTCATGGAAAAACAAGAAAATATAAACCCAACAAGTAACAAAAAATCATGGATAGTGAAGAAGGAAGTTATTCCAATTGATATGAAAGAGTTACAATATAATTTTCTAAAGGTAAATGATCAAACTCTTGATTGTACCATTCTAATACATCACCATGATCAGTCATATCAAGCTTGTACAATTGTTTTAAAGGAGTCTCAAGATTATCTAAATAGTGAAAATCAAGGTGATACAATGTTATGAGGTGATATTGACAACATAGGTCTAGTAATACAAGTGGAAGAAGACCAACCCAGAAGATGAAGAAGGTATTGTGAATGGCCACAGCCATGAAATATTTTTAAACCCCAGAAATAGTAAAAAAAATGTAGGAAATTTCTCCATTCCATAAGTATTATAATTTGATATCATGGTTCGAGCCTGAAACTAGGTTATCTTCTGCAGAAAGTGAGGAAATAAAATGGTATGGTTGCGGCCTGGGTAGAGGAGTACACTTTTTCTTTCAAATCATGCTCAAATCGAGCTCATTTAAGAAGAGAATGTACACAGGATGAAAGCATAGAAACTCACCCAGTTTTTCTGTGAAGAGAGGAACCATCAAAACCCATGTGCCTATGGCCTTCAAAACTCAAGCCAAGCACGTCCATGGAAGCCTGAGGTAATGAGATATCAACAGAGGAAATGAACATAGAAAAATGCACTAGAAATTCACTCATGGTCACGGCCTAGAGGCCCTAAATCCTTCAAAAATGGAGTCAAAATGACCTAAAACAAAGAAGAAACAACTTACCATTAAGTTCGTAAAGGAAATCGACACCAAATCAACATAGCAGTGCATAAAATATTTGATTTTCAGGCTCGAACCCTACGTTTCCATGGTGGTTGTGTGCCAAGTTCTCCAAAAATGGCAAAGTGCAAAATGAGGTGAGAAATGTGGAATTTAGATGTTTTGTGGTTATGGTTTCATGTTGCCCTAGCTTGCCCTTATCTTTTTATCACATTGATTTACAATTAAAGTGCCTTGATTAATACTTTAGCTCATCGTTCCTAGATTGTTCTATGCCTTATATTTTGTTATGGTTTTGAATAAAAACCATATAATTTCATGCCTAAGTTTCTTTATGATTTTTATAGAAAATAAAGATAGGTATTATACTTGGCCAAGTTCAGGCGAGTCTCGTCAGTAGGACTCGATAGGCAAGGTTTGAAAAGTGCCAAAAGTTACATGAAATTTAAAGTTAATACTTTTTTTTTACTTATTGCGAATGTAAAATGATGTATGCCATGAAGGTTTGTATGGTTTTGGAGGTCTTAATTTGGGCTTGGTGGCGGGGGCTTTTCCCCTCAAGCCCACCCTATATCACGATAGGGAGTGCGCCCAGGGCACTACCTCGGGACCCCATGAGGGGTGCTACCCCTCGACCCCACTGGGGGCGCTACCCCCAGACCCACGCAAGGGGTGTTTCCCCTTGACCCCATGGGGGGCGCTACCCCTAGACCCCTACGAGGGGTGCTTCCCCTCAACCCCACTAGGGGCGCTACCCCCAAACCCCCACAAAGGGGTGTTGCACCTTAACCCCATTGGGGGAACTGCCTCTTGACCCCACTGGGGGTGTTGCCCCTTGACACCACTAGGGGCATTGCCCCCAAACCCCGCAAGGGGCACTACCTCCAAACCCCTGTGAGGGGTGCTGCCCCTTGACCCCACTAGAGGCATTGCGCCTAGACCCCCACAAAGGGTACTGCCCCTCAACCCCATTAGGGAAATCGCTCTGATACTTGAGATTATGGCTACTGCATCATCTAGGACCTATCTTAGACACATTCATAGGAAGGATGAAGGCTCCTTTGAGCCATAGAATTCTAGTTATTTTTTTGAATCTTTTGATATTTCATATTTGTTTGGAACATTTGATGTCATGGATTTCATATTCGATGATTTTTGTATACAATCAAGTCTTTGACTATATATCTAAGTGTGTTATTTCCTTGAGCAGCTCAGCTACAATTTGTGTTTATAACTTTATACTTATATGATCAATATATACTTGTGTTAGTGGAGAGGACCTTGATTGGGTTGACCAAGTAGATAGAGAGGTTGAGGCTATAGCCATGGTAGAGGAGGAGGATAAAGTATGAGCAAACACATCCACAACTAATGCTGGTGAGGGTGGCATGGAGTCACAAGCAGAGACTATCGTTGCAGTTGCTACATCATCTAGGACCCACCTTAGTTTCCTTCGTAGGAAGGAGCCATAGAATTGTAGTTATTGTTTTGATATTTCATATTTGTTTGGAACATTAATCGATATCATGGATTTCATATTCCATGAGTTTTGTATACATTTGACTATATTTATATATCTAAGTGTGTTATTTCCTTTAGCAACTTAGCTACAATTTGTGTACTTTATACTTATGTGTTTGATGTATACTTGTGCATGTGATCAAATTTGCTTCTATTTAATTATGTTATTGTGTCTTTAAGGTTTATTCAATAAAGCGCGCTGGAAACAAGTTTTAAATCCTTAAAAATCTCTAAATTTCTAGTGTTTCTCCATTTTGTTGAGTCTGCGCCGAATCTCGAGTCCCGAGTCGAGCCACCCTAGCCAAGTTTGAGCTGAGTCCAAGTCTTGTTACTATGATTTAAATAAAACTAAAATGAATATGAATTAAATATATAATTTAATCATTAAATTATGAATTTAATTATTATAATTTAAAAAAAATGTGTGGTTTTGATTGTGATATTACATTAGATTCCTTGCACCCTAAGATTTTTTTTAATTAAAATAGATCTACCTCTTGCATTTCTTCCAAACCATTCATATTATTATTGTGAAAAATAAATTCTAAATAATGATTAATATTCAACATATAAATTTTATTATTATTTATTTATTTATAATATTTTACAAATTAAATATTACAATTTTTAATTGAAAAGAAGATAAAAGTGTCATTTAATTCAAATACTATTAATTCTTAAATTTAAGATCATACTATTATCTTCATATTATCCTTTAAAAACATTTTTTATCTTTTACTCAAAAATCTTAAACATGGGAAAATTTGTAGATGATTGAATGTAGAAATGAGGTGTATTATGCCATAAAATATACAAAAGGGATATAGTTGAATTTTTATGCCCTTGCAGTCACACCAAGTGTATAGGGTTGAGGGTCCAATGTATAGGGTAGATGGTATATGGGTTGAGGGATTAGGGTTTAAGGGTTGAGGGTTGAGGGTTGAGGGTTGAGGGTAGAGGGTTTAAGGGTTGTGGGATTAAGGGTTGAGGATTGAGGGATTAGGGTAGAGAGTTTACTTGGTTTTAAGGGTTTAAGGGTGAGGGTTGAGGGTTGAGGGTAGAGGTTGGTTTAAGGGTTTAGGGTTTAAGGGTTGAGGGACATTGAGGGTTTAGGGTTTAGGGCTGAGTGTTTAAGGGTTGATGGTTTAGGGTTGAGGGATTAGGGTAGAGAGGGAGGGTCGATGGATGGAGTGAGGGATGGAGGGAGAAGTGAGATAGAGATAAGGAGAGAAGAGGAGGGAGGGGTAGAGATATATGAGGGTTGAGGATCCAATATATAGGGTAGAGGGTTGAGAATTCAGGGTATAGAGTTGAGGACCTATAGGGTTGATGGTTTAGGGTATTGGGTTGAGGGTATAGGGTTGAGGGATTAGGGTTGAGGGTAGAGGGTAGAAGGTTTAAGGGTTTAGCGTTTAAGGGTACTTTAGGGTTGAGGGTTGAGGGTTAAGGGTAGAGCATTTAAGATATAGGTTTGAGGGTATATAGTTGAAGGATTAGGATTGAGGGTCCAATGTATAGGGTAGAGGGCATAGGGGTTGAGGGTTTAGGATTTAAGGTTGAGGGTTGAGGGTTGAAGGATTAGGGTTGAGGGTTGAGGGTTGAGGTATCTTTTGATGCAAGTGAAATGTAGACAAACAATTGAAGGCCAGCAAATATTGGGGAAGGATATTTTGTTCTAACACCCCTAATCCCTTAACCCTTGATCCTTGCTAGATCAAAATAATTAGGTGCTAAATTAGGTGCTAAATCTGGTGCTAAATTTGGCACTAAACCCAATGCTAAACCCAATGCTAAACCTAGTGCTAAACCCGATGCTAAACTCGACACTAAACCTAATGCAAAACCTGATGCTAAACTGGGCGCTAATTAGTGCCTAATTTAGTGCCTGCTTGGCACTAAATCCGGCACTAAACCCGATGCTAAACCCGGTGCTAAACTTGGTGCTAAACCCAGTGCTAAATTCAGCACTAAACTTGATGCTAAACCTAGCGCTAAATCTGGTGCTAAATCCAACGCTAAACTGGGGGCTAATTAGTGCCTAATTTAGTGCCTACTTGTTTTGATCAGCACAAAAAACACCAAAAATAGCACCATCCCAATAAATAACGCTGACTTTTTCAAAAAATTGGAGAAAAATACATTAAAATAGTGGGTGGAAGCAAAAAAGGAAGCTAATCACAAGGATTTGTTGTAGTGGCCCCACCTTAATCTTTTCTCTTTTGTTTGAGAATGTTTGGAGCTCTTCCAACACTAGCATTCTTCTAGCTATGCTAGTTTTTTATGTTGAATATGATTAGACAATCTAGAGATTCTTTGGATCATCTTTATGAAATGAAGCTAGACGAGTTTTTGAAACTTTTTGTGTGGGAAGCTACCTCAACTCCTATTTAGATGAATATATCTATCCTTCTACCATGGTTTTAAACCATAGTTAGATGATATCAATCATATGTATTTCTAATCCAAGTTTGATTGCCCCTCCATTATTCTTATGATAATTGATCATAACTACGTTTGAATATTTTTATTAGAAAATAATGATATTTCCTTATCTTATTCCAAAAGATCTCTTTACTTGGATGTTCTAGATGATCTACATATATTTGACTTTATCATGTCTCTAAACATTGGTAACTAAGTTTTTAAATGTTTTTATCTCTTCTTATTCATTGATTTTATAGATGAACCAAAGATCATCTAGCAAATGGTGTGGGTCTCATGATATTCGATCTTCACTTCCTCTCATTATCTATTCTTTCCCAATTCTTCTAAGCTCCATATGTTTCCACTATGCAAGGATTCATGAGCTTCTATAAGTACAAGTTAAACCTTAATGTAAATTTATTTTTGGTTTTCAATATAAGAAGATCCTTTGTACTTTTAATATATTGATAATTGATCATTAATATTTTATATTTTGATTAATATAAGTTCATATTTTGTCTTTTCTTCTTTATGGCTCATCCTAGAAAGTACTTTGTTTTTGTGTTCATGAACATATTTTATTTTATCTACTTCTAACCTTAGTTTGAAGTGACTTAATTTTGTATGTTTGAATTATCATTAGTCAGAGAAGTTAATTAATGTCATTTTGTGCATAGGTAGGTTTGTATAACATAAGTTAAGGAAACCCTACTATAAGTGTTTTAATATTCATGGATGAGTTGCTTGATTTTGTAAGATAATTATGATTAGTCACCACCTTTCATGCACTTTTCTCCATTTTTTTTAATTTATTTCTTATCATTATCCTCCTAACCATATCTTCTTTTAACAATTATCCTTATCTTGTCACTTTTCTTTTATGTTGGAAGAATAAGTTTGACTAGTTTCTATTATACATCTTTAAGAGTTTTATTGACCTAGTTGTAGTTTAATGGTAGAATATAAAGGAAATATAGCTTTCTCTAGAGACTCCCACATATATTTATGAAAAAAAAATCAATGATAGGTTCACATGATATTGGATCTTCTCAATGTTGGAGATTGTTGGTGTTATCATTAGTGTTGTCATTGATGTCAGCCCCTAGTGTGGATGTGTTGTGATTTGATGTCACATTGATGTCAACCTCTAGTATGGTCAAGGAGATTGTTGCACTATGTTGGCATTAGTGTTATGATTTGATGTCAACCTCTAGTGTGGTCAAGTTGAGAAGTGTTTGTGGTATTGAGTAGGTGTTGCAGATGTTGTAGATATGATGAGAAGGTGTTTGTGGTGTTATTGATGTAGCTGGTTCATTTGGTTTCCAAGTGCTTTTGAGAAAATTAGAATAAAAGAGTGTGCAATGTGACAGAGGTGTGTTCAATGTTGTGCTTTGTATTTCTTCATGGTTGAAGATATGATTGTGTGGTTCTGATATGATGATTAGAAGTGTTCAAAAGTTCTATATAGAGTTTCAAGTTTTGGATCATGTGGAAGTGGAAGTTGTGCTTGGCAATGTGTTTGCCTTTATAGAAGGTTGTCTAGGAGAAATGGAATTGCTTTGCATTTCTCCACATTGTGGTTTCTTGTCTTGTGGATTTGGGAACATGCTAATATTGTATGTATCTACCTTCCCTTGGATTTTTGTGTGTTCAAGAGTTATGTAAGGTTGGTTAGTGAGTTGTGTTTTGTGGTAGTGTTGTTGGTTGCACAAGATGATGGTATTCTCAATTTCAGGTGGTTGTGGCAGTGTTGCAAAATACTCGATGGTGCTAGAATATTTTGGGATGTTTTGTGGATTTTGTGGAGTTTTTCTTTATGGTCCATATGGTGTTTCCAAACCTAGAGAGGTGTGTGTGTGGTCACTTGCTAGTGTCAATGCAAGTTTGGTTGACCTGGGTGCTAGCACCAATTGTGGTGGTCATTTATTGTTTGTGGAAGCATGTTGAAGCGTATCAATGTAGATTTGGGTCCTAGTTAACCCTTAGTGTGGTTTTTCTTCACTTATTTCCATCATGGAAGTGTTGGTGCTGACCTATTTAGTGGTTGCATGTTTGAGGTGCATACATTTCATTATGGCTTACATGGAGAATTTTTTTGAGGTTGTGGAGGATATATAAGCAAGGTTAATTATTGGAGATGTGAGTGGCAAATGTGTGATGCAAAGCAAGGTAACACCACCAAAATTCACTCAGCCAATCCTTGTCAAACTCTTTAAACATCAAAGAAATTATTTTTCTTCACAAGTTTCCATTATTCCTCAAAATTTAAGGGTGGTTGTTTTTTAACAACAAACCTAAAAATCTGTTGCTGCGCTTTGAATATGGCTTGAAATGGAGCAACAAATTCATGTTGTTGGGTTATAACTTCCAGACCAGAATTGATCTCCAAGAATGAAAACTTGATTCAAATACCCATTTGGCCCTTATTTAACATATCTCAAAATTAGGGTAGGTTGTTTTGTACAGAAACCCTCAAAATTGAACTGTTTTCCCTCAAATAAGGCCTACTAGGGTTTCTGGCTACTTTCACCAAAACGCTTGTAACTTTCTTAATACTCAATGAAAATCAATGAAACAAAAATAAAATGAAATTAGATTTGCATAAAAACAACCTCCAATTGGTTTTAAATCATTAATCAACTGTAACAAGCCATACCAAGCTCTAAAAAAAAATTATGTTCAGAAATGCAGAAACAAGGATGTCTTTTATTGATTTCACTTCAAAAATGTCACCACCAACTTTGGTTTTGACCTCCCCAAGGCTATTTAAACATTTACAACCATTTTCTAATGGTTCTCAACCAACTTTTCAACTTACAACCATTCAAATTCTCACTTTATGCAACATTGACCCTTCATATTCCACATTGTGCAATTTGACAACATTTTACATTTTTTTGCAACAAGACCCCTAATGACCCAAAACTGAATCAAACACCTATGAAATGGTCTTATAAGACCTTATTACATGAAATGAACTCAAGTAAAACAAAATTTCAACATTTGACCCATCTTGGGGCATGAAAACCTGTGGGTGCCCCTGCACCAATGTGTGAATGTTGTATAATGTGAATGTGATCAAGTGTGGTGATATGAATGTGATCTTAAATGTATAAGGCTACCAAATGCAGTGAGCAAAAGGTTTCTATATTTTTAGCGTGCCTGAAGTTGTTGGAGGCAGTGCCAAAGGTTGTAGATGGTGCATAATTGTAGTGGTAAATTTTTTTTATTGCTTTGAGATAGAGAATCTCTCTATAACAGTCTTCTTCTCTTCTTCTTTCTTCTGGATAGTGAGTTCTTTGGGCAGTGAGCCCTTGGTAGTGAGCCATTCTTCTATTTTGGGTAGTGATCCCTTCTGGTAGAGAGCCTATTGTATTTGGTCTTTCTATTCATATATATGTGAGTTAATCCTCACCATGGTTTTTCCCTAATTAGGTTTTTCCACATAAATCTAGTGTTCTCTTGTGTATTGATGCAAAAGCATCTAGGGTGTAAGAGAAATCTTGCATCACCCAAAAAAACAAAAAAATTGTTGTTTCTTTTCAATAAGGGCTAAATTTGGTAGGGTTACTATTTTTGTAAATTTACATTTATGCACACTTGGACACGAAATATTACAAAGACCTCTAGAATGGTAAATTGAAGCCAATGGCGAAGAAATCACTTCAATACCATTTGTCATTTGAGAGATTAGAATTTTAATTTTCAAAAATCCTAGCAAAATCTTCAAGGTCAATTTTGAGGCACTTAGAGGCTTCGGATGGGCCTAAAATTTGGTGGAAAATGATAGTTGGCCTTTAGGCCCTACTTTCTAAAAAGGTATTATAATAGAAAATCCAACATTTGATTGAATCAAAAGTTATTACCCTGCGAAGCTATAATACCAAAATTAATAAAATTTCAAAATATCTTCCTAAGGAAGTTACACTTTCCAAAAGATTCTAGAGTGGTTACACCTTCCAAATAAAGGATGTAAGGGGGGGCTACAGAGTGGAGGCCAAAGCAAAGTAGATGGTGGCTTTGATTTGTAGATTTGCAGATTTATGTAATCAGAAAGCCCATGTGATGGAAAATATAATGTTGTAATTTCATTTTAATTTCAATGATAATAGAAAATATTTTCTTTCCTTCTTGCATTTTTTTTGTACCATTATTTGTTTTTTTTGTGAGTTTTAGTTTGTAAGGGGAGTACCTTTCATCATGTATGGTGTTGAATGTGTTTATGTTTTATATATTTACATTCTACTGATGATTAATAAGGTTTTTACGGTTAATGAGGGTTTAAGGTCTTAATGTACAATTGATTCACCCCCCTTCTCAGTTGTCTTGTGTGTCTAAAAATTGGTATCAGAGTTGTGGTTCCTTGGAAGAAGCTTAACCGCTTAAGGTAAATTTGAATGGCACACAAGAAGGGTGTCAAAGCTCCTATGTTTCGATAGAACAGATTATGCTTACTACAAAGCCAAGATGGAAACATTTATTATCTCTCTAGGGTTTGCAGTCTAGAGGTTAGCTGAAACTAGATATACTATGCCTGCTAATGGTGTAACAAGTGATGATGAGGTCAAGGATTATGAAAATAATGACAAAGAAAGGAATGTTATCATGAGTGGTCTTTCTGATTCTAAACTTGGAAAAGTGATGTCTCAAAACTACTAAAGAGTTCTGGGTGAAGTTGTAGAGAATTTATGGTGAAGACATTACAACCTACATGCTCAAAGTGGATGAATTTGTTAATTTCATCAATGGTCTTGGTGGTAAGCTGGAAGAAAGTGAAGTTGTAAAAAAGGTACTAAGAAATCTTCCTAAAAATTATAGTTCTAAAGTTTGTGCTATTGAGTAAGCTCAAAATTTGGATAAATATTCTAGATATCAGATGTTTGGTGCTTTAATTTGTTACCAATTGAGAGAGTTTGGTCAAGATACTACAAATAAATAAATTTTATTTAAATTCAACAAGGCAGAGAAGGATGATGAATCAGATCCTAATGATCTTGATGAGGTGGAAGCAAATTTTGTAAGGAGATTGAAAAAGGGCATAGGCAAATAAAGAGGTAAGTTACCCTTTAAGTGTTTCAATTGTGGAAATATAGGTCATTATGCTTATAAATGTCCAATCAAAGTTGTAAATGACAAACACAAGGATCATAAAGGAAATTTTGTCAAGAAGAGTTATTATGTTGAGAAAGATAATGGTGTATTTGATTTTGAGGAATCAGACTATCCTGATGAGGATAGTGATGAATGCTTGTTCATGGCTCTAAATTTTGAACTAATTCTACTAATCGTGAAAGATGTGTGAAGGAAAGTTCTCTAGAAATAGGTCACAATATTTAAGGAACTATGTTGACTACTTTTCATGCAAGATAGGAGAGAAATTATTCAATAATTGATAGTATATGCTTAAATCATATGATAGGTGACAAGAGCAAGTTTGTTAAACTTCAGAAGTATGATGGTGGTATTGTTAAGTTTGGTGATGATACATCTACTAAGATCTATGGAAAAGGTTCAATTAGTTTTGATGAAAAGCATAAATAGATAATGTTCTTTATGTCAAGGGTCTCTAGCATAATCTTCTCAATGTAGGAAAAATGTGTAGTAGAGGATAAAATTTGGTGTTTTTGGATGATGGTTTTGAAATTAGAAAAGGAAGCTTTGGAACTTTGGTTGTTGCAAGAGCAAGGATAGAAGGAAATGTTTATTAGCTCAAAGGTGGTGGTGTTAAGTGATTTATGTTGAAAAGTCTGGATAACTAAAAGGGGGGGTGAATTAGTTATCATGAAACAATTTTCTTTACTTTAATTAATCCAGAGCAATCTTAAATCAATCAGATAATAATAAAGCACATAACAACACCATGCACAATGAACACCAGAATTTACGTGGAAACCCAAGATGGGAAAAACCACAAAGAATGATAATTCTCAATTATAGAACACTAGTTAAGGTGACACCGGTTAAGGTGATTTTTACAAAGGGCTCACTACCAAAATGCTCATTATAGGTAAGGCTCACTATTGGGGGGCTCATTGCCCAAGATACAAGAACTAGCTATTATAGCTGAGAGACAGCTTACTATTGGAGTATATGTTACAAAACTGAACTACTATAATTGCATCTACATATGCATGAATATATTTCTTGCTGAAGCACAACATTTATCTATAGTAGATCCAATCAAGAATCTTCTGCCTACCTTCCTTTTACAACCTCTGCACTACTGATTACTTCTTCTTGATACTTACCTTTTGCTTCCTTCTCTGTTTCTTGTTGCATAATCCTTCACACCCTTTTCTCTATTCGTACACACCACACTTATTGTTCAAAACCAAAGAGATGTTCAATATATATATGTACCCATAGAAAAAAATAAGTCATCCTAGAAAAACATGTTAGCTTGAAGAAAAACCTTGAAATATTCAATAAGGCTTGGTACGCTAGCATCGGATACAAAAAATAGGTCACACATAAATATCTCTTTACCATGTTATGACAAGACCCATATATAGGTCATACATAAGATAAGCATAATTATTAAAAGATAGCAAACTTTGAATTACATGAGATAAATTTTTTAGTCGATGGGAATGCCACAACCAAGCCCAAGTCTTGATCTCCATCAATTTTAGTACTAACTGAAGGAATGCAATTAGACATACCAAAACTTGTAACATGCTACATGAATGTTCAGATAGAAAGGATACCTGAAATAATCTTTGAGAACAACAACCAACATCAAAAGATTAGTCTTCATTATTCTGCATTAACTAACTTTCACAGATGTCCCAAACAAGAGTACTGCCATAACCGGATCAAGGATAACATCCATACCACACAACATCATAGGATAGATCATTTTTGTATATCATCTAAAGCATAACCTTCTAGATCCCAAGTTTTGACATCAATGACAACAATGCCAAATCTTCTCAACAATCTCCCTCTTTGGCATTGATGGAAAAATAGCAAAAATTCAAAAACATAAAAACTGCAAACAAAAGACTCCAAGCACTCCCCCTTTCTCAAGCAATTCAATTCCTCTTTTTTTTTGTTTTTCTCTTCATTTTCTCCCCCTTTTTTCCATCAAAGGAAAAGGGCTAAATAAGAACATTCAAGAAATCAAGTAAAAATAACACTTTTCACATGAAAAAATTTCTTGTACCTTTCTCTCATAGTTGGAAGAATCCTCTTTGAAGCTTGCATAGTAGAAACCATTTTGGAACACATACTGTCTAGTAGAGCCAACAACTCAAATGATGATGACTAGTCCAAAGACAGGGGTAGAAGTTCACAATCCTCTACATCAGAAAGTATCCCAGAGAGATGATCCAACCGGACCTCAACAATTTCTTTGACCAACGAAAAAGTTTTAACCAAATCTTCCCTCTGTCTCTGAGTAGACAATAACTCAGCTTGCAACTCACCAACTCTTATTCTTTTTTTTCTATCTTTATCTTTGAAGAAGTCAAAACACTTCCCAATATCATTCAATTCAGATTCAATAGCTTCAATTCTGCTTCTAAAGTTGTCAACAATAGCAGGCCACCGGAGACAATACCTATAGATGTTAGACATCTCCTTAATGCATTTTGTTGTCTCACCAATGTGTTTGGATAACTTTTGTTTGGATTTGACACACCTTAGACTTTTAATCATAGCTTGGATCTTATGTCCTTCAGATCCTTCCCACAACAACCTTTCTTCAACAACTTCTACTAGATCATTTGGTAACAAGTCAAAAACAATAGAAACAATAGTACCCTTTTTGAGCAAATAATCAACTAAGGCATCTTCAATTCTAGGCCTACTGATTGGAGAGCAAGCATACCACTTTTCACCAATATTTTTCATATCACCCTCATCCAACACCAAAAGAATGTCATCTAGATCGAAAGAGTCAGATCCAGGTAGAGACTCTTCTTCCTTCTCCTTCTTGTCTATGAGCGAATGAGCACCCCTTATGAAAATTCCCTTTTACATTTCCTCAATTTAGAAAACAAAATTAGAAGGTGAAAATCCACATCAGCCCACTTCCTTCATTCCACTTGGTGTCTGTTTTGTGTGTCGACAGAAGAATCTCTATCGAGCATGCCCACATGGCATGCAGACATCCGTGCAATGCGCTTACATCCCTGACAGATTCATGCATCTGGAGCCTGTAGAGGCATTACACTTCCCATTGGGGGTTGATTTGTAATGCCCCTCTTCGACCAACTGACCTGAATATGGTCGTTTTTCTCATGCCACCTTCAAAAAGACTCTCCATTCCTTCCTTCATTTTAGCCTCTATTAATCTTCTACGGAATCTTTCTTGCATTCTCAAGCATCCATCACTCTCAAGCAGCACTTTGGCACTTCATAGCAGCAACAACAACACTCCATCAACTCAAAATAATAGCACATCCACCACATATGGTAAGATGGCCCTATCCTTTGATGAAGATTTTGGTTTGTAAACCTAAAAATAATAGCCATTCTTGAGCTAGTGTTATGTCTTGCATAATTAAAACTTTACCATTCAACGCATCTATGTTCTATGTGTATGAAAATCTCGAACTAGCATGAATGAGTAAGAGAACACAATGAACTGACAGTGTAACTAGTGGAAAATTACACCACTTTGTCCAAAGTATTCATCACCCCTATTTTGAAATGGATGTCACACACTCATCCACCATTCTAACTCTATTTTTTAAGACCATTCATATTCTATGCATAGGAAATTCCCTTCATTGGGTAATCTTTAACCCCAAGAACAACCTATATATGATAAGTTCACTATGTCTCATCTAATAGGAAAAACATGTGTTTCTATAATCTACCAATTCAAATCTAGCTTTAGCTTTATAGACTCCACTCTATTGAAGTAGTTAATAACATATATAAGCTATTCCCTTCATTGGGTTATCATAACCCCAATATTAACCTATGAACTCCCCATGGCTCTATCTTATGAATATCTAGTTCATAACAAATAACTTCATTATATAAAGTATAGCTATTGTAAGCGTAGGAATGAGGAAAACAATCTAAACATGCTTCTACACCTCTAAATAAGACATTGCATCTAAGATTTAAAGAAATTAAACTAATTTAAACTAAAAATCTTCAGAAATCTATCCTATTGCTCTCTAACTCTAAAGGATCTCTCTAATTTACTTTGCTCTTAGATTTAGAAGCTAATTAAACTATTGAAATGACATTTAGAGAATGAGAAATGAACTATTCTATTTCCTATGTGATTAAATATGCAAATCTATTGTAATGGCAGCCATGACTGCAAATGTTGGATGCTTGATTGCTACTTGATGGATGCTGGATGAATGCTTGATGCTTGATTGCTTGAATGTGTGGATGCTTGGAAAACCTGCAGAGTAAGATTGCACAAGTTAGGATCCATTTCCTGTAGCCAAAGAGCTGTATTTATAGCTTTCACGGCAGCACATTTGCACAGGGATACAGGATAAGGGGCTGTGATTCAATCTGGAGAATTGAATGGCATGGGATGAGAAGATGGAGTTGATCATGGAGGATTGTTCCTCCCCATGAAAATACTAGGCAAGATGTGAGGGAAGATTGGAGGAAGGAGATTGAGAGGACTTCCTACAGGTTTGTCCCCGAAGCTCTTCCTGTGAATGAAAGTTGCATTAATTAGATTTTAAAAAATCTAATTTTATTGGTGAGTGAATAGTATAAATGATTTATGCATTAATTTAAATAATTTTAATTTATTTAAATTTAGCAAAAGGGGAATAAATAATTTAATAAATCAAACTATAGAGTTTGTTTATTAAATTAAAACAAAAGGAAAATGATAATTAAATAAAAGATTTTAGGATATCTTTATTTAATTAAGAAGAAATGTGATGAGGTAATTAAATAACACAAACTATTTCAGTTGTGTATTTAATTTATGATAGAAGTATAAAAGAAGTAATAATGATAATAATTAAATAAAACAAAGTTTTTAATTTTGTTTATTTAAGAGAGAAATAATATGATGAAATAGAAGAATTAATAATGAACTTAATATAAATAAATATTTCTATTTATTTATTAAGTAGATGAATTTTAAGATTAATTAATCAAATAAATCGTATTTAATTAATTAGATTCTCTAGACCATTTTTAGGTGTCTACATTTTGCCCCTCTTTGAAGTGATGTGTTTACGCATTGCTTCGAAGAATGATTTTACCTCAGCTGTCAGTATTGATGAAAGGGTTAAAATATGCCCCTGATTTGCCCCAAATGTTTGAATTTTGAAATGATAGCGATGTATGCCCCCTCAGGAGATAAATTGATGAATTTTGAATTTCATGATTGATTATGATGATGATTTGATGATAGAGAAATGATTTATCTCCTGATAAAGAAATATTGATTCCTCCAGTTGATTATGATGATGATTGATGATCCTGATTGCTTAGAAGATTATTGATCTCATGATAGGTGAGATTCAATGATTGATTGATGATTGACCTCATGATAGGTGAGGATCAATGATAGATTGATGATTGATTAACCTCATGATAGGCGAGGATCAATGATAGATGCTCACAAGATTTGATCAAAGTCTCATCAGAGCTGATTCAGATTTGATTAGGCAATGTGGTTTGACTTCTTTGATTGATATGATATGCCCCAGTATAAGATCAATTAATGTACTAGGACTTGATGATGCAAAATTATGAATAGAATAGGGGATGGGATGAGGAAGAGATAATGATAGGAGAAGATGAAAAGTAAGTAAGCACAAATGGATTCAAGGATAAACGTGATGTTACCCCGGTCAAGTTGCAAGCCAAGATTGATTGATGATGATGATGCTGATATGAGTGTTGTTGATGAGGGAAGGATACATCCTGAAACAACACAAAAGGATAGGGAAGGATACATCCCGATGATGATGATAATGATTGGATAAAGGCCTGTAACAAGGTTGGGAACAAAACCAAGGATGTAATTAAATGATTTGTGCTAGACTTAATAGATTAAGATTGGATGGAATTTGAGATGATTGAAATGAAAGAAAATGATTCAGAAAGAGATGATATTCTAAGAAATATTGAAGAGATGGTGATATGATGTAGAGAGGGAATACGTGTAGCTTTTGAGATTGAAATTTGGTAGCTTTTGAAACAATCTAAAATGCATATGCAAGACTAATATGGATGCAATCTATTTTAACCATGCAATTCTAAGTGTCATTTCAATAATCTTTTGATTTTGCTTTGTATCATCACTGAGCTTTTAAAAATGTTGAAAGAAAATACAAGCATCAATGATATGAGATAGACCAATGATGACCTAAGTACTGCTTTCATGATTTTTGATATTGCAAGCGAACACAAGCATCAAGGTATAATTAAACTGAGATGACCTGAGCATTTCTTGCGTAAGTAGACAAGAATTAATCATTTTCTTAAGTGAATCAGAATTTCATCCATGATACTTGGTAGAGCACTTCCTGCAACAATTCACAAAATAATAATGACTAACTCACAAACAGCAAACAAAGAAAAGGTATCATTCTCCTTCCTTGCTTCTCTAGTTTGATACATCATCGAGTAGCTCCAAAGAAATGATAAGAAAATGATAAAAATAAAAAGCACAATAATTCAAATTCTACTTAATGTATTTTCAAATCATTATTCAGATTAGATCATCGATGTTGAAATGTGTGTGCTGATGTTTGCATGATATTCTCAGATGTTTGACCAAATGATGTAACCTAAAGACCTATCCTAGGGGTCTTGGGGACTGATCAAAGATTAGTCTTGCCTACGTTATACATGCAGAGACCACGTAGTTTGACTGACACAGACTCCACTTTCTGACTGATGTAGACTCTATTTTTGCGTTTTTGATTTTCTGAATGTTTTTGCGTGAATTTTCTGATTTTCTGATGTTTTTGGATTTTTGATGTTCTGATGTTTTTGGATTTTGATGGATTTTCTGATGTTTTTGGATTTTGATGGTTTTTCTGATGTTTTTTGGATTTTGATGGATTTTCTGATGTTTTTTTGGATTACTTTTCAAGTATTGCCACTTGGTGTTGTCATGTTGGATTGCCTTTCTATTTAAGTTGAACGTCCATTGTATGAAATAACACTAGGATGTTGCCCCCAAGCTAGGGTAAAACATGATATCCTTGCTATGATATGGATAGTGATAATGATTATATCAAATGATGGATGAAAGGAAACAATCGTAACAAAACTATACCTAATAGATAGAAGAGCTGGTAAAAATCACAAGTAGCGCCTGTTTTCCAGGTTTTCGTCATTTGTTTTTATTGTGTCCTTTTTCTTTTTCCTTTGTATATTTTTATTTTTTTATTTTTATTATTTTATTTTTTTTAATGTTTTCCCGTCATCATGACGCCTGTTTGCCAGGTTTTCATCAAGACAACTTTATTGACCATGCACTAGGTATCCTCAAGTGTAGAATCGCCTGAGATGAATGCTATTCATGGGTTCCTCCAACATGTCTCCTTTTGGTGTAGACAGCCAGTATTCTCCTGATCCATAGACTGATATGATGACATAAGGCCCTATCCAGTTAGGTTCAAACTTTCCCTTCTTTTCTCTGTCTGCTTGATTTCTAGGGTTTTCCCATAGGACCAAGTCTCCTATCTGGAAGACTCTAGGCTTAACCCTCTGATTATAGTTCCTAGACATCCTTTTTTGATAGGTTGTCAAATGATTGACAGCTTGTTGTCGATGTTCATCAAGTAGCTCTAATTCTTGAAGTCTAGAGATCCTATAATCTTCATTTGAAATGAGTCCCTTTAGTGAAACTCGAAGGGATGGAATTTCTACCTCGATAGGTAATATTGCCTCTGATCCATAGACAAGAGCATATGGTGTAGCTCCTGTTGGTGTTCTGATGCTAGTCCTGTAAGCCCAAAGAGTAGGGTTAAGCTGAACGTGCCAATCATGCCCTACCTCATTTACAGTCTTCTTTAAAATCTTTAGTATTGTTTTGTTTGAAGCTTTTTCCTGTCCATTACCTTGAGGGTAATAAGGGGTTGAAAAGCAATGTTGGATGTGGAACTTTTCACATAACTCTTGGACGTCTTGGTTCTTGAAAGGCCGGCCATTATCTGTGATGATTGACTGGGGTATCCCATATCTACAAATGAGATAATTAAGTATGAAAGATGATATTTGCTTCCCAGTGATTGTGGTTAAGGGAACCGCCTCCACCCATTTTGTAAAATATTCTGTTGCGGTGATAATGAACTTGTGTCCATTAGATGAAGATGGGTTAATTTTTCCTACCATGTCCAATCCCCACTGACAGAAAGGCCATGTAGTTGTGAATGGATGAAGCTCCTATGCTGGTGCATGTATAAGATTGCCATGAATCTGACACTTTTGACATCTCTTGACAAACTTATAAGATTCTTGCTCCATGTGTGGCCAGTAATACCCCAAACAAAGGAGTTTCTTGGCTAAAGATAATCCACTTGAATGTGTACCACAAATTCCTTCATGGACCTCATGTAAAGCAGAAGCAGATTCATTATGTTCTAAACAATGCAAAAGAGTACCATCTAGGCCTCGACGGTAAAGGGTGTCAGCAATAATGGTATGTTTGGCGGATTGGCGTATGAAGTTGCGCTTTTGGTTGCGAGAAAGATCTAGTGGTAAGATATTTTCTTTTAGATAAGTATAAATGTCTCCATAAATGGAAGATTGGGCACTATCCAAAAGGCTTATGGTTTGGGATTTGGGATTTGCGTATGCAGGATTTGACACTTGTTCCACAATAAATCGATAACGCTCTTGTGTTTCAGGCATTTGCAGAAGAGATGCTATTGTGGCCATGGCATCTGCTGCTTTATTCTCTGATCTTGGTATCTGCTCAAATTTGATTTCTATGAAATATTTTCTTAGATCATCTACCAGTCTTTTGTATAAAACAAGTGTGTCATCCTTAGTTTGGTAATCATTGTTGACTTGATAGATGATTAACTGAGAGTCTCCATACACCTATAGTTCTGTGATTTTCCAGTCAATAGCCACTTTAATTCCAAGGATCAAAGCTTCATATTCTTCCACATTGTTAGTGCAATGGAAGGTAAGCCTGTAAGATCATGGAATTGTGTGCCCAAGAGGTGTGACAAATAAAATTCCTGCCCCTGATCCATGTTGTCTGTAGGATCCATCAAAGTAGAGTTGTCATGGTTGTGTTGTAATGTTAAGGATATCCGCATCAAGAAATTCCATGGTCATAGGATGACAGTCTGACAATGGAGCTTTTGCTAATTGGTCGGTGATGACTTGTCCTTTGATAGCTTGCCTTTCAACATACTGAATGTCAAACTCACTGAGGAGTATGACCCACTTTGCCAACCTTCCTGTTAAAGCTGCTTTGCTCAGTAAATACTTGAGGGGATCAATTTTTGCAACGAGCTTGACAGTGTGAGTGAGCATATAGTGTCACAATTTTTGTGTTGCAAATACTACTGCTAAGCATGATTTTTCAATGAAGGTGCAGTTTACTTCATGTCCATTAAGTGTCCTATTGATATAGTGTATTGCCTGTTCCTTTCCTTCTCTGTCCTCTTGTGCTAGCAAGGCTCCCAAATAGATATCTGTTGTTGCGATATATAGCAATAATGGCTTGTCTTCACTGGGTGGTACCAAGATTGGTGGTGTCATCAAATAATGCTTGATTTGATTGAAAGTACTCTCACATTGTTCATCCCATTTAAAAGACACATTTTTATGCAAAAGATGGTTGAATGGATGACACTGATCTGCTAGTTGAGAGATGAATCTTCTGATGGACTGTAGTTGGCCTTGTAGAGATCTTAATGTACTGATATTCTTAGGAGGTGGCATTTCCATAATGGCTTTAACTTTTGCTGGATCTACTTCAATTCCCTTTGTAGAAACTATGTACCCAAGGAGTTTTGCTGATGTTACTCCAAAGGCACATTTCTTGGGATTTAATCTGACTTTAAATTTTTCCAACCTGTCAAATATTTTGCCCAGTATCTCAAGATTTCCTTCTCTGGTGTAAGATTTGGCTAAGATGTCGTCCACATAGTCCTCCATGAAGGTGTGCATCATGTCATGGAAGATTGTTGTCATAGCTCGCTGGTATGTAGCTCCTACATTCTTTAACCCAAAAGGCATGACGTTCCAGCAAAAGGTGCCCCATGGACATGTAAATGTTGTCTTTTCTTGGTCTTCAGGAGCTATTTTGATTTGATTGTATCCTGAAAATCCATCCATGAGTGATGGCATTTGATGGCCAAATGCTTAAATCTACAATCATGTCTATGTTTGGCAAAGGAAAATCATCATTTGGACATGCTTTATTTAAATCTTGGAAATCAAGACATATTCCTGATGGTGTGATCTAGTTTTGAAATAGGTACAATGTTGGATATCCATTCAAGCATAATCAATAGATCTGATAAATCCACCATCTAGTAGTTTCTTCAAATCATTTTTACCAATAATGCAACATGTGGATGCATTTTTCTTAGTTTCTATTTTACTGGTTTAGTGCTAGTTGGTAAGGATAAGTGATGCATAATGAGATTTGTGTCTAATCCTGGCATGTCAGAGTATGACCAAGCAAAATTGATGTATCGTTCTTTCTCGAAGAATTTGATAAAATCGCTTTTCCGTATTTGCTGCGGATGCAGCCAGGTGTAGTATTCTTGCTTTCTCTGTTGTGCCAATATTAATAGACTGTGTGGGTTCTATCAACACTGATGATCTTTCATGGTAATGTTGCGGGAGGATGTCAAACCTTCCATCCTTTGGTGCCTCAATGAGGTTTTTGCCATCGGATGCGTTCTTTGTTTTTACTATTTTAGGATCAAATATTGCCATAGAATGGTTTTCACCATTAGATCCATTTTTATTTCCATATTTTTGCAACTGGAAGGCTTGGCATCCTCCTGCCTGAAAGCATCGTTAAAAGAAGCATTGGTAGAACAAGTATCATATTCTTCACAGCAAAGGTAGTTAATAATAGCGGAGTCATTGTCAAAAACAGGGAGATTGATAGGGTGTTGGGGTTCCCATTCGATAAGCTCGGGATGTAGTAAAGGTAATGAATCATTAGATGGGTTGAGGTCAGCGATGGTGAAAGCTCAGATGGAAATGTCATCCAGGTTGTTAATGGTTATGTTGAGACCTATGAAGGTATTTTCTTCCACATCATTTATCTCAATCGACATCCGTTCATCTTCACTTGAGTCATCAAAGTTTTGTGTTTCAAAGACAATAGGATTAAAACTTGAGCTTTGACCCTCCTCATGTTTGGGGGTATACTTTTTGATGACGTCGATCTGAATATCATCATAGCAAACATCTGATAAGTTATCCCAGTCATATTCATTTGAATCTGTTTCAGAGTTATCTCTCATTTGAAGAATACGCTCCGTAGTTTTATTGGTGAATTCTGCTCTTGCTTCTTCTGTGTATCCCAGTCTAGTTCTGCCATTTTGCTGAATTGTGAGAACTTGGATCGGTTCTGTTACACTTTGCTTCCCTCAGTCAAGAGATCCTTGTTCCGCTATATATCCTAGTCTAGTTTTATCCTTATGTTGGAGCATGAGTGGCTGGATTGGTTCTGTTATGCCTTGTTTCCTTAACCCAAGAGGTCCTTGTCCTAAATATCCCATCTTCTCTAGAATAGTTTTTCCCTTTCCATATTGATTTGTTTCTATGATATTACTCATGGAAGTGGAAGCTTCTTCATCCCTATAAAGCTAATTTAGTATGGCCTTATCTT
This sequence comes from Sequoia sempervirens, assembly GCA_007258455.2. Classification (NCBI taxonomy): domain Eukaryota; kingdom Viridiplantae; phylum Streptophyta; class Pinopsida; order Cupressales; family Cupressaceae; genus Sequoia; species Sequoia sempervirens. The sequence goes on from VDFB02373365.1 coordinate 225,911,490, forward strand.
CTGATTCTTCATCTAAGTTCCCAGCTTTTACAAATCTGCCATCTAACGCCGTTGTAGATTGTGCTGATTTTTGGGTGGTTGTAGATGGTTGTCCATATGTTTGTAAGGAGGGTAATATCTGTGATAGATGAAATGAGTGTCCAACACCATATTCACTTATTCCTTCATCACTTATCTGTACTTCCTTGGTGAATTGATGTGAGAGTGGAGCCAATTGTTCTTCAACATTTGAAGGGTTAGATTGTTCACCCCCCATCTCTTGTGATTTTTGTTGTCGGAAGCCACTTTGATATGAAACTTATTGCTTCACCATTAGATGAATCTGATGCGCCTAACTTTCTATTGTGAGGTATCAGTATCCCCAGATGTTTTCAATGTATGACAAGCTTGAGTGTTGTTATAGTCTCAACAGATTGTTACCTATCTATTGACTGAAATTTTAGGCATTGATGATAGGTGGAATAAAATCACGGTATATCAGTGAACCAAGGACGCCCCAAATAGTATGTTGTATGTCATTTATCTAAGACTTGACAAACCACATTTTGGACAATAGGTCCTACTTGAATGGGTAATATGATCAACCCTTTAGAGGACCTTTCTTCTTCATCATATGCTTTGATTGTGATTTTTCTTCTTGTATCAATGGCTTCATCTAAGTATCCTAGTGCATGGATCAACTTTAAGGTACAAATATTTAAACCAGCCCCTCCATCTATCAGGACACACTTTACACGGTGTTTATGGATAAGGACTTCAATGTGAAGGGCGGAATTATGTGGATGGGTGAGTGATACATCATCATGTTCGGAAAATGAAAGGAAATGAGGTGCAGATAGATGTCCCACCATAGCTTGGAATTGAAATACATCCAAATTGTTAGGTACCGTGGTTGATACAAGAGCTTGTTCAAGAACCTCTTTGTGTGATGGGGAAATTTTTAAAATTTCCAGGATGGATATTTGTGCCGGTATTTTCTGCAATTGATCGATGAGATTATATTGATTAGAGGGAAGATCCACAGATGGGGATGATATTGATGCTCCTTTCAATATAACTTTTGATTGTGCCCTTGTTGTGGCATTAACTGGTTGGTACTCTTGTTTTCCTTTGAGTGTGATTACGTTAATTTGGTTCTCAGATTTGTCCATATGTTGTACCAAATTGGTGGAAGTAATGTCCTTGTTCTGATTGATTTGATTGCATAACTCTTCATCCTCCTTGGTAGCAGAAAAACAAAGGATCGTTGTGTCATAAACATAACCAACATTCTTACCTTTGGTATTTGCGGAAGAGGATTCTCCCTTTTGATAATTGGGTATGGGATTTTTAAATGTTGTGTGATCTTTGTTTGTTTGATGCCCCTCTACAAATACTTTCTTTTGATCTATGAGGTCTTGTACCGCATGTTTTAACTGCCAACAATTTTCAGTCATGTGGCCTTTATTTTGATGGTAGTGATAGTAATGTAAGTCATTCCACCATGATGGTTTGACTTGAGGGTCCCAATTTCTAGCTTCTTGTACTTGAATGAGTTTTTCATCTAAAAGTTCTTTGAGGACTGATTCCAATGATTGTCCTAATGGCGTAAATTTTTGTTTATTGGATGTTCGTTGGAATGATTGGATTTTTGTTTCTCCACTGTTTTGATTATTTCCTTGATCACTACTTTGTTTGACATTAAGACCATTGTTTTGTTTGTTTGTAGTGGTTGGCGTCAAGGTGAATACTGGTTTAGACATGTGTGTATCAATCATGGTATCTGTATTCTTGTTCTTTTTGCCAAAATCTTGGTTTTTCATTGTTGTTGTTAGAGGAATTGTTATTGTTTGAACCTTCAATGAAGTGTTTGATTGTTCCTCTTTTGATTAGAGCCTCTTCGATTTTGAGCCCTTTTTCGATAACTTGTTCAAATGTAGATGGACATTGTAAGTCCAATCTGTAATTATTGTCATCCACTAAGTTATCAATGAACATCTCTATCTTCTCCTCTTCAGGAATAGATTTGGGGTATTTAGCAAATAGCCTTCTCCATCGTTGGAGAAAGGAAAGAAACTTTTCACCCTTTGCTTGTTTGGTGTTGTGGAGTTCTTTTAAGGTTACCCCATGTTGGATGTTGAATGAGAAGTGTGTTATGAACCTATTGATCAGTTCTTCAAAATATTGGATCCCAAGTTCCAATTTAGAAAACCACTCCATGCAAGTGTTTCCTAAGCTTCTCAGAAATAATCGTAGTAAGTAAGAGTCCTCGTGTGCGAACTCTATGCTCATGGCTCAAAATTCCCATACATGATCAAATGGATCGGTTCTCCCATTGTATTTGTTGTATGTTGGGTACTCACAATACCATGGAAATGGTATCATGTTAATGCCTGAGTCGAATGGATAAGGGAAAATGTCCTGTAAGGAATATCTTTTTGTTGGCCCTTGTTGGATATTTTGGAACTGCAATTGTAATTGTTGGATTTGTTTCGTCAAAGCATCTATTTGATTTGGATTTTCTATACTAGTTGGGTTAGGTGTGGTTGTTTCCTTAAGTTGATTGACATCAAAGTCTTTAGGAAGCTTAGCACCTTTGTCAGCTAATAGTAGAAGATACTTTTCCATATCTTGTTCTAGCATCTTTTCCATAAATTTATGGAAATGAGGATCTTGTTGAACTTTCTCGATTTCTTCTGTAGTTATCTCTTTCTCTTGTGAATTAGTGAGAGGATCAGTGTTGCTATATCGTCCCCAAGGGTTTTCTTCAGCCATGGCTACTATTCTTTCATTTTCTTCTTGTTGTTGTCTTTGATAGGCTGCTCGTGTGAAAATAGGCATACAAACGTTAAAGTTTTACTCTAGACTTTGATCTTGGGTTGTTTGATTGGATAAGTGTCAAGGTTGTTGATTTAAAATCTGATTTCGTCTTATCTAGTTTCATGATGGAAGGATGATAAAATCCTTGATAGGGAAACTTTGACAAAAAATCTCAGATTTGGTGATAGTGACACTATGCGAGATGTTTCAAGATCTAAGTGTAAGGGTAAGGCTTTCCTTTTGTGTGACTTAAGTGTTCTGGACTGTGAAAAAAAATGTTCTGGACTGATGAAAACCTTATTATCCATACGGGCAAACTGACAAAATGTCCTACCAACTCTCTATTTTTTTGACTTTATGGCGCGCTAAAATAGAGACACAAAGTGCTGAAACAGAGACCGGGCGCACTGTAACAGATACCCAAAGCGCTAAAATAGAGACCGGGAGTGCTAGAATAGATACCCTACGCACTAAAATAGATGAGCTACAAGCTGGAACAGATACCCGAAGCGCTAAAACAGATGAGCTACGCGCTGGAACAGAGACTGGAAGTGCTAAAATAGAAACTTAAGGTGTTTAAGATAGAAAAACTATCTTATCCTATGAAACTCACTTGGTCTGGTGTCGTATTGGATGGCTGGTTGTGGGATGTATTCTGGATGAATTCTTTGACTATGGTTGTGGTGTTTCCTAAGAGCTCTTCTTTGATAAAATGCTTGTGAATCTAAGGGAGCTACAACATAGTCATCCATATAACCTCTAGAAAAATTGTGATACCTATGAATAAAAGTCTTGTGGTGGAGTAGAACTTTCCCACTTTGGTATAGAAATCACTGCTTTCTTAAAAGTTGTTTGTATGCAAGTGTTTTCTTTGGTTTCCTGATTCATTTGACAAGAGACTTCTTGAAAAACTTGGTGGATACCCAATCTCGAATCATGAGAAATCCACTAGTTCTTTGATTTTGAGGATTTTCTTGTGATGATCTTATCTGAGTTTAATGAGAGAAAACACAACAAGCAAGAATAGAATGGTTATCTTTAAAAAAAAAATCCTAGAATCTAAACAGATAGTGTATGTTCTCAAGAATCAATGATTCTTCTTGATTTTCACTGGTTTGATAACAAGATAAAACACTTCAGATAGACTCACTCCTAGAGATAAAAGGTCATCGTTATATACTCAAACGGCCCACAGCTTGGAATTGTGTTGACTTACACAGCCATGTCACCCCCTAGAGGGCGCCTGTGTTTTTGTCTTTTCCAGGTCCGTACTCAGAGTGACGGAAGTGGATACTGGATCCCCTGAGCAAACAGTCCTTGGAAATTATATGGTGAGTGCTTAAGGGTAGATTCTTCCCCGCCCCTGCACCGTCGAGTATTACAATGTTTAGAAACTGACAAGCATGCTTCTATTTCTAGGTTCTTAGATAGGGTTTCCGTTCGAAGCGGCAAATGGATAAACTCCCTCGAGAGACCTCCCAATCTTTAGAACAAAGATTTTGGGGATGGTTATCCTGTGCACTTCCGTTGAAAGAGGGTTTCCCCAAATTCACATAAATTTTAAAGTGGGTTGGAATGCCATGGCTTTTGGCTGTCCCCACTCAAGTCATTCCCGTAGGGTGAGTACTTTTTCCCACTATGGCAGGCCTGTCTAAAGGTTGTAAGAAAGCTTTAAAATGCGTAGAGTAATGGTGAGTCTGGTTTTTTGATGCACCTAGTTAAGGGGAGAGCATAAACCTATCACCCAATCACAGCAAAGAAATTGTTCTTTTTAAAACCCAAAAGACCAGTTAGCTAATCTATATGGAGATATTGCTCCATAAAAACATGATGTTCAATTTTAATCCCAAAAGAAAATTGTGAAGTTTCTATCCTAGGATTGATCAATTTTATCCATTTCTATCCTAGGATTGGTAAATTTTATCTATTTCTATCCTAAGATTGGTAAATTTTAACCAAGAAAGTAGACAGAAATAGAATCTGGCCGCGGACGTGTTGGATCTAGATAAAAGAAATGATTTTGAAGATAAGAAAGTGGCGCGCTAAAACAGTGACTCGACGCACTGAAATATAAACCCGGTGCGCTAGAACAGTGATGTGGCGTGCTGGAATAGTAACTCGGTGCACTGTAATAGAAACCCTGCACGTTGAAACAGACCACCGGCGCGCTGCAAAAACTCACGATTCCACGAAAACTTTCACGCCAATACCTGTATGACACAATTTTCAAAATTTTAGCAAAATATGGGGTTATGCCCCACGGTGGGCACCAATCTATAAGCGGTAGAATGGGGAAAACAAGTTAAACAATGCATCTACGCTTCTAAATAGGATATTGCATCTAAGATTAAGAAATTTAAACTAATTTAAACTACAAATCTACATAAATTTATCCTATTGCTCTCTAACTCTAAAGATTGCTCTAATCTACTTAGCTCTCAGATTTGTAAGCTAATTAAACTATTGAAATGACAATTAGAGAATGAGAAAATGAACTAATTCTATTCCTATGTGATTGAATATGCAAATTCTATTGTAATGGCAGCCATGACTGCAAAGGCTGGATGCTTGATTGCTACTTGATGAATGCTAAATGAATGCTTGAATGCTTGATTTCTTGGATGCTTGGATGCTTGGAAAACCTGCAGAGTAAGATTACACAAATTGGGATCCTTTTTCCTGTAGCCAAAGAGTTGTATTTATAGCTTTCATGGCAGCACATTTGCACAGGGATACGGGATAAGGGGCTGTGATTCAATCTGGAGAATTGAATGGCCTGGGATGAGAAGATGAAGCTGATCATGGAGGATTGTTCCTCCCCATGAAAACACCAGGCAAGAAGAGAGGGAGGATTGATGGAAGAAGATTGAGAGGACTTCCTGCAAGTTTGTCCCCAAAGCTCTTCCCGTGAATGGAAGTTGCATTAATTAGATTTTAAAAATCTAATTTTATTGGTGAGTGAATAGTGTAAATGATTTATGCATAAATTAAATATTTTTAGTTTATTTAATTTTAGCAAAAGAGGAATAAATAATTTAATAAATCAAACTATAGGATTTGTTTATTAAATTAAAATATTTGGAAAGTGATAATTAAATAAAAGATTCTTAGAATATCTTTATTTAATTAAGAAGAAATGTGATGAGGTAATTAAATAACACAAATTATTGAAGCTATGTATTTAATTTAAGATAGAATTAATAGATAAAGTATAGAAGAAATATTAATGATAATAATTAAATAAAACAAATTATTTAATTAAGAGAGAAAATAATATAATAATAATGATAATATTTAAATAAAACAAAGCATTTAATTTTGTTTATTTAAACAAGAGGAAATAAAGTGATAAAATAGAAGAAATAATAGTGAACTTAATATAAATAAATATTTCTATTTATTTACCAAGTAGATGAATTTAGGATTAATTAATCAAATAAATCATATTTAATTAATTAGATTCTCCAGACCATTTTTTAGGTGTCTACACCTTCATTCTGTCATTAGAGTACATGTTGAAGCAAATCCCACATTGCAACTGCTAGTAAAGGAAAATAATTAAGATCTCTAATAGAGAACAACCAATCCTTATATTAATTTAGTGACATTATAATATGGAACCCAGATGTCAAATGCAATTGCAATAGCTTGTCAGAGGTAAAATAATCCACCACTGGTAACTTACCACCTTTGTGTCTGGTCTAACCTCTACAGTTGGCTTTTCCAATTGCCTTACCTCTCTACTCACTTTCTCCTCATCTACAAACCATTCGTCATTCACCTTACTAACACTCCTGCAAAATATGACACAATTTATCTGTGGATTAGCATGCTACCAAGCATAAGCCATGAGATGGATTAAGACAATAATCATGGGAAACAACTAATCAATCCTACACATAAATAAACATGAGACTAAGAATGGAAGATGGATGGAAACTGGACAAGACAATCATATAGAGAAGGAAATGAGAATTCCCATGTAACACAATGAAAAAAAATCATTAAGAGATTTCAAGAAAGAATAAAGCAAATATAACAATAATGACATGAAAAACATTCACTCCTCAAGACCTCATTGGTTCTAAATATCAACCTTGAAATTGCAAGCTAGTATACATATCACAAATGGTATCAAATTGTTATATTCCTACAAAGACCATATTCAGCAACAAGCCAATCATTACAATAGTCATGTTCTAAGGAAATATCTTGTTAGAGTATACATATTTATAAGGTTGTATAGCACTCTTATTGTTCTATTTCTAAGACAATATATAGAGGGAAAATAGTTGCAAATGATCACTGCTATATCAAAGCATACGAGTGTCAGAGGATCATAGAAAAATAAAGGAGATAATAGCAGTTGTTATGAATGCCATGTGACCGAATATCATGCACAAAGAAGATGTTAAAGACCATGGAACATAGTGAAAAGGGGTCAAAGTCAATGAGATTCATTGAATGTCAAAGAGAATTATCATTATATCAGTGAAAGTAGAAGATTGTAACAACAATGAAGCAATGGAAAGCAAGAACAGTGATATGCAACATCAGGATCACTGTCATAAAGGATGAAGATCAACTTACCATGTAATAGTAACACAATGGAGGGTCCAAAAATAGTGGCATTTATGTCACAAAGGGATAATGGTTGTTGAAGCCTAATAATAGTGATTTTCAATGAACACCTTGGACAATTAATAGGAGTTCTTTTCTAGTTTCTAGACTAAGTATTGTAACTCAATTTTTTCAGAAGAACAGGCATTTGTAAAACTTGATTCAGGAAGAAACAATATCATTCTCAGAATTGTACTTGTTTTGTACCTTTATCAATATAAGTTATATTTTACCTTAAAAAAAATAAAAACATATTTGAAATAATTCCTTGAATTGAGAATACACTGCTTCCACCCAAAATACAAAAAAAGCAAATTGACAAGGTTTTCTAAAACTACAACTGCAAGTTGGAAATGTTATATATTCTGCATTCCTACAAGCATGTGTAGTATAATCTATACAAACTGAATTTTTTTCGGTTTGAAACTAACAAGTTCCCATGGATTATCATACTTGTCATGCTTTTCCTCTATTGTAGATATGTTAATTCCCTACTCTTTTGAGCACTGCAGGGTCTCTAGAATTGATATGTGTCAGTTGTTCGTTGCCATTAGGTATCATAACATACTTAGCTCTTAAATGTTGGGTTGGATATGTATTTGGGTACATACTAAATACCAACTTGTTCGGTACATTTGATCTCAGTGGCTTCATAAATGAAAATGACACAACAGATGCCGACAAAGATGAGAAAACCTTGATAGTTACCAAGGTTATATGTACTCAAGTTTAGGTATAGGAATTTGGGTGGGAGTCACAAAAATTTGGAGAAACTAGGAGCCTCATGAAAATGCCATTTTTCTTTAAAGATATGTAACAGACCTTATTTGAAATGTGTTGCTGCCTGTAGTCATGAAATTTTATAAATTGAAACAAAATTTATAGGAAATTGGGAGATTTTATAAGAATAAGAAAGAGAAAGGAATACCAGTGACTGTCATTAACAAAGTGGAGACAATGAATAATGAAATTATACTCTGCTATGAATAAGCATGTCATGGTTTGAGATGTGTTTGTTATGGACTATCCTTGAAAATTACGGCCAAGATCCTAATACTGAGCACATTTAGGTTTTAACATTAAGGCATCCTTTACCTACAGATTTTGTTGATTTCCCCACCGCTATTGGTTTTGGATCCTCCAAACTCTTCTTTGGACTATTAGTTTTTACTTTTCACTTCTCTAATTTGGTGAGCTGCCTCTAAAAATAAGGTTTCAAATGAGGGTTTTAGGAATCCTTGAGAACAATGGGTTTCCCAACCCATTCAACATTCAATGTGTTTATTAAAATGAAAATTATGGCTAAGATTTTCCCTACCACTATACCGCCATTAGGGTAAAAAATTAAATAAATAGATATTATTAAATATATTATATAATATTATATAATATTAAATATATATTATATTATAATATTATATTATTATATAATATTAAATACATTATAATATAAATATAATATTATGATATTAATAATATATTATTATTGTATTATATTATAATACCACCACTCCCTCAATTCAATTTTTTTTTTGTTAATTATCCACTTTAATTGAGAATTTAGTCATCTTTATCAAACTGGCTTCAAATCATAGTTAAAAACATTAATGATTCATTAATATAATGAGTAATCAAAGTTAAAGAATGTAAATGTTATTTTTTTTTATAAAATATGTGAAGGCCTTAAGATTGTTTGGCAATGCCTTTCACGCAATAGATATTTTTGGTGATCCAAGCAACCTAGGCGCCCCAATGGCCCACTTAGGTAGGGGTCTCATGAGGGGGGCTTAAGCTCTATGGATTATAATCAAATTCGAAAGAAAAAAGAATAGAGGAGAAATAATCATTTATTTAGTTTTTAATTTAGTTATATATTTAGTCATTTATTTAGTTAGTTTTATTTGACTGATATTAGTAATTTATTTAGTCATTTTTATTTATCTGATATTAGTCATTTATTTAGTCATTTAGTTGTGATTTTACCCAATGACCAAATTAGTCATTTATTTGCATGATTCTACTAGTGTTAGTCACTTGAATAAAAATTTTAGTCACATGACTAAAAATTTTAGTCATATAGTCATTTTTTTGCCAAATTGTACTAGTGTATATATATATATACTAAAAAGAAGTGGCAGTTAGCATGTGAGGCCATTTTAAATAATTAATTTTATTTAAAATGAGGGAAATGTTAAATAAGGCAATTAAATAATTAAAGATAATTATTTAATTTAGAGAATGGGCCCAATAATTAAATAAATTAATAAATATATTTAATTATAAGAAGAGTTAAGAATTAGTGACATATTAAATAAACAAATAAGATATATTTATTTAATAATTAGGAAGACATAATGAATAAAGATAATTAAATAAATTAAGAAATTTATTTAATTATAGAAAGACTTTAGACAATTAGTGGCGTATTGAATAAATAAATAAAGTGCACTAGCTAGGAAACATATGATCCTAAGAAATACACTAAAGAAGAGCTATTTGGCACCTTGATTGCATTTGAGATGAGAAAGTTTGGAAATAAAAAGGAAAAGACAAAAACAACATTTAAAGCAACAAATATTGAAGATGATATGGATAGTGATGGTTCAAATGAATTGGAAGGGAAGCAAACTTTACAAGGAAGTTGAAGAAAGGTACTGGTAAATATAAAGATATGTTGCCCTTTAAATGTTTGAGTTGTGGTAATATTTGTCATTATGCTTCAAGATGTCCAAATATAACTATACATAAGAAGAATAGAGATAATAAAGATAAAAAGGATAAGATATACAAAAAGTTGTACTATGTTAGAGAAGAAGCTGGAATCTCTGATGATGAATCTAATTATGAGAATGATGATAGTGAATGCTTGTTCTTAGCTTTGGAGAGTAAATATGTGTCTTCTAACTCTAGAAAATGTGCAAGAAAAAGTGATTCGGAGAACAAGAAGGATGAGATGGAAGGTAATTTGGTCACTGCATTTCATGCTAGAAAGGATGAAAACTATTGGGTGATTGATAGTGGATGTTCTAATCACATGACTGGAGATAAAAGTAAGTTTACTAAACTTGAAATTTATGATGGTGGTTTGTTCATATTTGGTGATGGTTTAGGAGAAAAGATTGTTGGAAAAGGTACAATTAGTTTTGATGGAATACGCAACACTGATGATGTATATTATGTAAAGGGTTTAAGGAATAACATTTTGAGTGTCGGTTAGATGTGTAGAAAAGGTTTTAAACTTGTGTTTCAAGACAATAACTATGAGATTAGAAAAGGATTTAGAGCTATAGTTGTTGTAGGAAGGATAACTCAAGGAAACATCTATTAGCTTAAGGGTGTTGATGGTTAGTTCCTTGTATCTCAGGTTAATGGAAGTTGGTTGTGGCATTGAAGAATGGGACATGAAAAATTTGATAATCTGGTTAAGATAAATTCAAGAGATGTTGTTAGAGGTCTACCTAAAATTATAAAGCTTGCTAATACAATTTGCAGAAGTTGTTAGTTATAGAAACAAACAAGATGCATTTTCAAAGGAAAAGAGCAAACTACTACTAGAATGTTGGAATTAATTCATACAGACCTCTATGGCCCTACTAGAACAAGAAGCATAAATGGTGATAGGTATTTCATTCTCCTTATTGATGATTATTCTTGAATGACATGGGTTTATTTTCTTAAAGAAAATATTTAGGCTATGGATAGGTTTAAAGTATTCAAAGATAGAGTGGAAAATGAAGTGAATCTAAGAATCAAATGTTTGAGATATGATAGAGGTGGAGAATTCACTTCTAGTGAGTTTAATGCATTTTGTGAAGAGCATGGCATAAAGAGACACTTTTCTGCTCCAAGAACCCCGTAGTAGAATGAAGTGGTTGAGAGAAAGAACCGAATTGTACAGGAAGTTGCAAGAACCATGATGAAAGAAGAAAATGTACCTAATGTGTACTAGAGAGAGGTAATACACACTACTATTTATTTTCTTAACAGATTTTAGATCAAAGGAAACAACACAAAAACTCCTTATGAGTTTTAGACTGGTAAGGATCCTATTGTGAAATACTTTAAGCTGTTTGGAAGCAGATGTTACATTAAAAGAGATGATGAAAATATTGGGAAGTTTGATGCCATATGTGATGAAGAGATTTTCCTTGGATATTCAACTACCAACTAAGAACATAGATGCTTTAATAAATATTGAGGAAGATTGATGAGAGTGCTAATGTGAAAGTTGATGAGGACATGCATAGAATCATTGAGATAAGTGAAGTTGAACCTAATGATCCTCTTTGTGGACAAATACTTGAAGAGAATAGGGAGGAAGAAGAAGAAGAAGAAGAAACTCTAGAATATGTTGTTAAGAATCCTAAGTATGTCTAGAAGAATCATCCGGAAGAAAAAATAATTGGAGATAAGAGTGAAGGTGTGAAGACAAGAAGTAAAGTAGCGATTGAAGTTAATATGTGCTTACTTTCTAAAATAGAACCTAAGTTTGTATGTGAAGAATGTGAAGATGAAAGTTTGGCTAGAGCTATGAAAGAAGAGTTCCAGCAAATAGAGAAGAATCAGACATGGGAATTGGTTCCTAGACTTGTGAATAAGAATGCAATTGGTTCAGCTGGTATTGGCATGGTGTGATGGTTTATAGGTGGCATTGTTATTCTTGCCACCAAGGTTCAAACCCCGTTGGGGTGGTATTTTTGAATGGTTGTATCTAGTTCATAGCTCCAGTCAAAAGCATTTACCCCTCAAATAAAAAGAAGAAGAATGCAATTGGTTCAAAGTGGGTGTTTAGGAATAAATTGAATGAAAATGGTGAAGTTATAAGAAAAAAAGAATGACTTGTATGCAAGGGATACTCACAAGTTGAAGGAATAGACTTTGAAGAGACATTTTCCCTGGTGGCAAGAATGGAAGCTATTAGGATGTTTTTGGAATATTTTTCCCACAAGTATTTCAAAGTATATCAGATGGATGTCAAGTCTACATTTCTGAATGGTGAATTGGAAGAAGTATGCATGGAACAACCTGAACAATTTTAGCAATCAGACAAACCAGATATGGTTTTTAAATTAAAGAATGCATTGTATGTACCGAAACAAGTTCCCAAAGCATGGTATGGAAGATTCAATAGATACTTGACACAACAAGGATTCAACAAAGGCTTTGCTAACAACAATCTCTACTTCAAAGTGCAAGGTAACAAAATGTTGATAGTAGTAGTATATGTTGATGATATCACCTCTAGGGGAAATGAAAGTTGTGTAAGAGATTTGCAGAGGAAATGCAAAAATAATTTGAAATGTCCATGATTAGTGAGTTGAATTTCTTTCTTGTTCTTCAAGTAAATCAAACTAATAAAGGGATATTCATTTCACAATAAAAGTATGCAAAAGTTTTGTTGAAGAAGTTTGGAATGGATGACTCCAAATTGGTTAGTACTCCTATAGTGACCAGATGTAAGTTGAGTAAAGATGATGAATCTGCTAAAGTTGATCGGGGAAAGTATAGATCTATGATTGGTGGATTGTTGTATCTTACTGCTACCAGACCGGATATTATACATGTAGTATGTTTAGTTGCCAGATTTCAAGTAGATCTTAAAGAGGCACATGTTACAACTATAAAGAGGATAGTAAGATATCTTAAAGGTACACTAGATTATGGCTTATGGTATCCTTTGGATGTTGATTTCACTTTGAGTGCCTATATCGATGCATATTGGGATGGTTGTGTGGATGACTGGAAGAGTACCAATGGAGGTGATTTCTTTCTTGGCAGAAGATTGGTTTCTTGGTTGAGTAAGAAATAAGACTCAGTTTCTTTATCCATTGTAGAAGTAGAGTATATTGTTACAACATCCTACTACACACAGGTTTTGTGGATGAAGAAAACTCTAAAAGATATTAGAGTGGTATGTGATGATCCTATTCCTATTTTCTGTGACAATACAAGTGCTATAAAAATTTCAAAGAATTCGGTAATGCATTCAAGAACATAACATATATCTATCAGATATAATTTCCTAAGAGAGAAGGTGTTGGAGAATAAAGTTAGGCTGGAGTATGTGTTAACAAAGGAACAAATTGTAGATATATTCACTAAGGCTCTTCTAAAGGATATGTTTTTATTATCTTAGGGAGAGGTTGGGGGTTATTGGCCCTCCAAACTAGGTGCATATGGAGGTGCATCAGTCTAGTAGATTCACAACTTCTTCATTTATTTAGACTAATGAACTCCACAGGGGGAGTAGAAAGTTTTCATTATTGCAGTATGAGTTGAATGGGTGCACTCCTAAGGGGGATTGATTATAGCTTTTGATCTTTTCCATTGATGTCAAAGGGGGAGAGAGATTCATTTGAAAAATTGTAAAATAGAAAGTGAAAAGGTGTTATCCTAGAATATTGTGCAGGTTATTTAAAACATAATGTAGTCTTTGATGGTTTTTCACATAATGTGTTGCCATCAATGACAAAGGGGGAGATTTTTGCAAGTATGAGCAAGTTTGGTGGTGTTGTCATTAATGTTTTCATTGATGTCAACATAGTTTAGTATGTTACAAATTGTGCATTTATAGCTGAGATATGGTTCAAATGTTGTGAGTACATGGAGCTATCCTTATGATGTTGTAAATGTGCTGAAATGATGGGTTACCAAGTTCTTTTGAGAAAATTAATAGAGTGAAGTCAAAGTTATGTATTTGTTAAGAACACGATCTGCTATGTGCTCCACCTTTATCCTATGTTGATCCTATGCTCATGTGGATCTGAAGGTTTTTTGTTGGTGATACCTCCTGATTTGTGGCTGTTGGTTTGATAAAAGGTGAAAGTTGTGTTCACCAGTGTGTGAACTATTTTGGCAGAGTTGGTTATCTTTGGACTAGGAGAAATTTTTTTTTTCCACAATCCTTAGTTGTTATGTTTTAGGTCTTGTGGATTTGGAATATGTCTAGTAATAAGTTCTCTAGGTTATGGCAGAAATGTTTGAGTTTTGGTGCTCTGGAAGATAAGCTTCAGAGTTGTTGTGTGGGATTGCATAGTCTGAATGGACAGTTGGAAAGAGTTATATGTTCAAAGGTTGTTACACCTACTTTTTATGTATCTGGAAGTATCTAAGATGTGTTCTCTTGCATAATGAAGCATGTTACTTCATTTTCGTGCTATCTTCTTGTTGGAAAGCATGTACTTCAATGTTTTGTGTTTTCATTAGGTTTGGCCGACCTAGTGTTTACACTTCATATAAAGAATTTAAAATTTAATTAAGGAAGCATATGGTTGATTCAATATGTTGCTTTTGGTTTTCATTAAGTGTTTAATTGGTCCACTCTCATTCCTTTCCATTGCAGGAATGTTGAGTTGCCAACCTAGATTGAATTTATGAAATGAAGTGTATGTGACTGACCTTAGAGAAAGTTTCTAAGGTTGAAGATGGTATAAATGCAAGTCAAGTTGCAAAGGATTAAAAACATAGAAAGTAATGAAGTAAGCCAAAATTTATGAGAAAAGATGTGCAAAAATAAGTTAAGGCAGCAATAATTCATTGTGTTAGATTCCTGAAAGTAGTGATCTAAAGGTTTTTGCAATCTTTTGATCAAGCTTGTGGATGTGTGTAAGTTGTTGTTGGCCTCCTATAATGATTTTAATAACTAAGCCTTTACAACCATGGCTCAAAGATTGGGCATCTAACCTAAATAGCTATCTCAATCATCATGAATGTGCATTTAACTTGTCAACCTAGGGATGTGAACTTGAAATAGGTTGGCACATTATGTGCACTAGGAACTCAAAGTAGCCATTGCATTCTACAACTAAGAAACACAATATTGAAAGTAAATTGCTTGAAAGGGAAATAGAAAATTGTTGAATATCAATCAAAGACTATGCTAAGGTGAAATGCATAACAAAAATAAATATATGAGCAATGAACATGACACTACTCTATCTACTTTGGCTATAGGAATAGTCACATAATGGAATTCTAGTGGCTGCAAGAATAGTCAATGCCAAATTTCTAACTAAGTACTAAACAATAAGTAATACTAAACTAATGCTAAACTAATAAGACAAATTACTCACCAAGTGGCCCCCCTTGGACAAGTATCCACTAAACTAATAAAAACTCAAGTGCTTGAACTCAAAACTTTGTTTTATTCACTATAAATCATGCAAACAAGAGAGTAATGTATTTGTATCACTGGAACTAGAGAATGAGAGTACAATATCAAATCGTACAACTTTGAAGAAGGAGAATCAAATCATTATTTATACTACAACTAAATAAGGCAGTCAACTCCATGACTGGGAGGATGCCATCTAGGGAAAATAGGGAAAAGTGGAGCGATGATGGTTACACATGCATGGAATCGGGTCAGACATGCAAGTCCAGACACAGATCCAACACAATAGTAACACCCATGCATGCTCAATCATTAAGGTCCACCACAAGGTGGTTATGTTTAGTTGCATGAAGAATATTTTTTTGTCGGCTTCCTTTGACTTGGAGCAATTCCTTAGTTGGACGTTATGGTGCATGCCTAGCTGGCAGTGTCTTCCTCAACTTGGCATATTAAATTTGCATGGAAAGGTTAGTACACATAATAACTACACATCTATAACCACTTGAAGAATCATTCATTAATCACATGCAAAATCAATATAGTTAACCCACATAATATGCCAAATATGATTAAAGCTTTCAGAGATAGGATAATGTCAAATTTCAATGGCTTGAGGGGAACATTTTGCAAATACCGACATTTAATCATGAAAGTTCATGACACCAGCCAGTAAATAGACTATAGATTTGATCCAAAACTAAACCAAACACTAGGTTCATCACTTGCTCCAACCTAACATTTTGCTAGTCCTCCAACGGGGGAAGAGTTGTTCTATTGCTTGGTCAAGGCTCTAAAATTTTCAACTGAGAGATGTCCAACATCAATGGCTGCAATGCGTGAATCAGGATCCCAGTAGAATCCTCCCAATTTGTCAAACCTGTTCCATCTCCATCTCTCTGCAGCAACGTAAAACTGGTAAAATATGAATTTAGGCACAACCCACATGAGCATGGGTGGCTAGAAAGTCAAGGGAAGCCAAATTCACCCCCTTGTTCTCCCAATCTCAATATACCTATCAATTCTTTTTAGTGTTGCAGCAGAATTGTGGATGGAATGAGGCTCATCCTGTTTTAGCTCATCAGTCAAACTATTCCATCTTTGTGACAAACATCTCCTCATCATTTCCTCCTTTGCTACTATCTTTACCTCATACTCACTGTAAACCACCTCAATCCAAGGCATAATCCTATTTCCATAACTTGGTCTGAGAAACATTCTATGCCATTCTCTATAAATATCCCTTGGGTTGCTTGATTCAACTCTAATAGGTAGAGGGATATCAAACTCCAATTGCTTATAAGAACCATGTTGTTGTCCCCAACTAATCTCATTTTGCACCAAGACATGAATGCTCTCAATTGAACATCCCCAACATACAACAGCGGATTCCAATCATGGTCTTTTGTGATAGCATAATTATGCAAATAAAATTCACATAGCAAATTTTTCATTTCAGGGGATGCAATCCTATAAGCATTGAAAAATTACATAAGGGTATCAATGGAAGGATTCAAACTTGAGGCAATTCTTGATATCTTAAAAGAGAGATACTTATCTTTTAGGAGTAGAGCATAGACCCTTGGAGGGGTCCTACATTCTATAATCTTTGGTGCCAAAGTTGCCATATCATCCACCCTCCACTTTAGGGTGGCGATTTTTGCATTTTTATCCTCAATCTCTTCATCCTTCTTTTGAATTTCCTCCTTCAATTCTGATTTTTCCTTTTTCCATTCTTCCTCCCTTCTTTGTATTTCTTTCCATAAACTCAAAATTGCTACATGTACTCTAAAACTAGGAGGATTATGAATTCCTACCAGTCTTTTTGTTGATGGCAACTCCTGATAAGGAACTATCTGCATGGATTCAAGCTGTCCAGTTATCTCTGGCTGCAAGGGTGTTGTTTCTTCTTCCTTTTGCTACAAGGACTCTTGTTCTTGTTGTGGCTATAGGAACTCCTACTCTGGTTCTGGTTGTTGCTTCAAGACTTCTTGTTTTATGATCTCTTGTTCATGCTGCAGGAAGTTCTGATTTTCCTCTAATTCTTTTGCAATGTTAGCAAGATCGGCCAGTGTTATATTTTTTTCTCTCCTAAATATGTCTTCTTCTTCTTCAACATTCTCCTACTCCATTGGAGCTTCAGGGTCCTCATGTGATGTCTCACTAGGTTTAGGGCTTTCCTATGGAGGTGTACCAATTGCAGGCCCAACTGGTCTTGATTTCCTGGGAGGTCTCTCACATTTTCCTTTGGCTATAGGATGAACTGTATCAGTCTTCCTCTTCTTAGAACTTGGCACTTTTCTTTCTACAGGTTGTCTTAACCTTCCCTTTTCTCATTTCTACATCTCTTTGTTGTTCCCTAGTTTTCATCAGGGTTTCAAGTGGGATGTCATCATAAAAATTTGAGGAAGATCTTTCTTTTTCCTAGTGCTCTGTTCTAGAAGAACTAATTTCTATGGTTTCTTCTGCTGTAGGAGGATTCATGCTCGATCCAACACCATAGGTTGATGCACTAGAAATGGCTTCAGTCATGCTTACTCTCTTGCTAGACCTACAAGACTGAGGAAAATCCCTAGGTTGCAAGTGCTCAGGTCTAATTTGATCAACATTTATAAACTCTTCCAGAGTCATCCCAGATACATTATGCAGAAACTTTTTAACTAACAATCTAATCAAGTAATGGTGGGAAATATAATTATCCCTACCTTTTTGGGTCTCATATGCCATAATTAAGAGAAGATTGTACAACATGTTGGGCACATTCATCCTCCTTTCATACCTCATGTGATTCAAAATCTTGAAGTGGACATAATGCAAGTTTGACTATCAACCCTCACAAGTGATGCATTTTATAACATACACAACTATCTACTTTCATGGCTTGAGTAGAGACATTATCTTTGCACCCTGCTTGTCTATGCTCAATGGGGAGTTGTTTGGCTCTATAAACTTGACCCTAGTTGATCTAGCATCTCTGGAAGCAGGGTAGTTTTCACCATCAGTTGGTAACCCTATGACCTCTGCAATTCTTTCCTTAGTTTCCACAACTTCCAACCCTTTTACTGTGACTTTTCCTTCTAAAAATTTCTAGGAAAACTCAAGGGCAATGCTTTCATCAATACCATCCAACTTCAAGAAGTAATCTAACCATCCACAATTTCTAAATTTTCCCAGGCACTATGCATCCTATAGTAAAATATCATGCACCATGGTTCATTTCAAATTAACCCACCTCCCATTGTCTACAATCAAACAAATGCTCTGCAACTTCTTTCCTGTAATTCTCATATGAAAATCAAATGCGCTTTCTTGCAGTATCTGCTAAATTCCTGTACCAACTTGCTAAATTTCTAGTGTCAATGTCAACTGAATTTCCTTTCATTTATTTTACCTTCTTGCTCGCAACTCAAGATTATGACAAGGAAATAATGGAAAGAAAATGAGTGATAAAGGGAAATTATGATAGGAAGAAATGGCGGTTGCAGTTATTGTCACTTCACACATGCAAGCCATCCTCTCACTCGGATTTCAAATCAGCTCATTTTAAAATTTCTAATGCAACCTAATATGATTTGACACGGGCAATAAATTCACAAAATATTTGCATCTTTTTCTTTCCCCTCCCCCTAACCTAAATTTGGACATGTGTCCACACATGTGAGATGGGATTGGTGATTGACAGGTAATAATGGTATTTATGTGAATATTTATACTAACGTATAGTGATTAAATGAACACACTTAAAAGATTATTAGAGATAGCAATTAATGCACATATACCTAAATGTGGCAAATTTGTTGCAAAGATCATGAATAAAGTAATGCTCACCTTTTTTGGAGAATAAATTGAGCAATAAATGAAGTGATGGAAGAGAGAGAAAGGTGGTAATGGATGGGTGGATTGGAAAATGGATGAAGAAATGGACTTCCACATAAGTGAAATTCTTTATTATGAAAAGTACATACCTTAATTAGCCAGAAGGAGGGATAGTAAGTCTACTTCCTTCGGCTGCAGGAACCTCTGGTGTTGAATGTTGGATGAATTGTTGTAGGAACTCTTCTTTGGAAGTTGGCATGTGGTATAATCTAAGGTGATGACCATTGACAAGTAATTTGAATCTAACAGGGTCAATGGTAGTAAGTTGAACAACTCCTTTAGGAAAGACCTCAACAACTTCATATGGTCCTAGCCCCCTTGTCTACAATTTTCCTACATTGTCTTGGTATCTTGAGTCATAAAGCGAAGCCCAATCTCTTGGTTTGAATTTATTGTCCCTAATAAATTTTCCATGCCACTTGGTCCTCTGATTCTACACTACTTTTGTATGCTACAGGGCTACTCTTCTTATCTCATCTCAATCATTTAGCTGCATAATTTTTTCTCTTTGTGCCTTAGAAATATTCATCCCCAAATATACTACAATTCCCAGAGTTATGTTCAAATTCAACTAGAATCATAGCTATCTTTCCATATAGCAACTCAAATGGTGTGAAGCATGTAGTTGTTTTACAGGTTGTCCTATAGGCCCAAACAACTTTTGTTAATCTATTTTCCCAGTCCTTTCTATGGACAACTACTGTTTTAGTTAGAATGGCTTCAATTTCTCTATTAGCCACCTCAACTTGGCCATTAGCCTAGGGGTGATAAGGAGTAGTATTCTTGTGCCCTATATTGGACTCCTTCACTAGTGTTGTTGTTACCAATTTTTCACTACATCTCAATTGGTGGAGGTAGTTAAATTTTGTTATATCTTAAAGTGAAAATACAGTTATTTCTAAATGCGCTTAAGTGTTGTTTGCACTGTATTTATCAAATACCAGTTGTGCATGTGCTTTGAGAAGAAAGGGTTTCAAAAATATTGCTCAATACTTTACAAACCAAATGGAGTACAAAACTAAATATACAATGATTAAGCATATCAATTGCTTTCATTTATTTCATGATGCTATTCACAATACATAATTTCATTTAATTGTAAGAATACAAATGATGGTACAAATTTTCATTTTGATGCATTTATTTCAGAATGGAAATTAAAGAAGAAACTAAAGGATCCACACAAACCATGGTTTTAGCTGATTCCATTCATTCAGGAAAGTAAATACTACAAATGAAGGTAAAAAGTAGAAGAAAGTAGATAGCAGAAGACATATCCATCATTTCCTAATTCTTGATCTTTAGTTGAGACACTTGTTGCTTGATCCGTCTTGCTTTCGATCCCAAGTACACCTGCAAAAAATGGGAAAGTCCTGTTAGAGCTTCGGATATGAGTTATACTATATGCTCTACCAACAGAAATATATTTCACTCCTCAAAATGCATGGAATCAACTAAAATAAAAGTGTAGAAGCAAGAGCTGGAAGTGTAAACATCATGATAATATATTGTTTTTTATGCTAACATTGTTTGTTTCCTTATGCAGGTATAGGAAAATCCTTGTAGCTGAACATCTTATGAAGACATAAAGCATGTGGAGTAAAACGGGATCCCACAAGGGTAGAGCTTGGCATGCTTCCCCTTAAACTTTCAAGTGGGTTGAGAAAGGAAAAGTACAATTATCATGCTCATCTGAGTTATTCAACTAAAGGAGTAAAACAAAATTTTATTCATCAAAGAAACAAGTGCACTATTCATTCATAACAATCAAGTACGAATAACGCAATGAGAGTTACCAGTGGAAAATGAACTTGATGGATTCAATTAAACTAAAATACATCTTTTAAATACTATCAAATTAATTGCATTTTTTTGCCACTAGTTTTTTTTCATGATTGTTTCAAGTTGTTCCATAATATTTTGTTCTATTACAACAAGTTTTCATTCTCATAATATGATAGTGAAGAGGCATACATATTGCCTCAAATTTCATTTTAGTTGTAGCTACTCAGAGGAAGGTAAAAAATGTATGAAAGTTCAAAGAAAAGTGCTTCCATCAAGCAACTGAAAGCGATAGGTGGTCTTAAGAGAGAATGTAGACCATGGAGCCATAATGACTAAATGCAAGTGTTGCATTAAAGGAAGTTGATATATCATTTTTTAAATGTTTTAAGTAGAACAAATGCATAGAAAAACCTTTTATTAATGGAACATAAAAATGCATGAACAGTACCAGATAAAAGACATTAACTCATCAAGAATATGCAAGAAGAGTGTAGAGTGAAGGGAGAATTTCTGGGTATGTATAGGTGGTCAGCATCATGAAACAAAGAGGTACATGGTTTTTTTAAGGAATATCACATCATTCTAGATTTTTCTTTGCATATGATCAGTATCAAAGAGGTGTGTGGTGTGGACCAAGATCAGAGTAAACAGAGGCTATTTTTCATAAAATGAACAAACAAAGCAAAGAAACACATGTTTCACAGGGTGTCAAGTAGAGTAACCAATCATTTCAAAGATGAATCAAATGGATTTTGTTCGCTGCAAATAGGGAAAAACAATCAAGATGTGGTTTTATTTTCAAAACATAGAGGGGTTTCTTTCATTATTATTTTTTTACAAACTCCCATATGATGTGTTCATCTCAAATACAAATTTTTCTTTCAAGTTTTAGAAAACCCATT
Source organism: Sequoia sempervirens (assembly GCA_007258455.2). Lineage (NCBI taxonomy): Eukaryota > Viridiplantae > Streptophyta > Pinopsida > Cupressales > Cupressaceae > Sequoia > Sequoia sempervirens. Next base: position 225,933,582 of record VDFB02373365.1, read on the forward strand.
TGAAGGTTATCACAAATAACTAAAGTAAGTGAATTTCTTTCAGAAAAAGGAGAGTACCCACATGGGGTTTTCATTAAAATGCATACCCACATTGGGTTTTTAACATAAGTGTAGTTTATGCTTGAAATGTAGAATACCCATATGAGGGTTTGTGATCAAAGTGCAGATTTCTTCATATTATAGCATATCCATGTTGGGTTTTGATCATAAAATGTAGAAGTAGGTGATTCTTCATTATTTTCAGAATACCCATGTGGGGTTTTGTTAAAATGAAAAATTTATGCAATGCTCTCATGGGTCGAGCTCAAGTTTTGGAAAGATCCAAAATAGATATTATTTCTTCAAAATACAATATACCTGCATGAGGTTTTTGTTTCAAAAATATAAAAGAGGTACAATGCTCTCATGGGTCAAGCCCAGAGAGGTTCTAGAATTCCTATTTTGTGCATGAATGGTTGTGGCCTACAGGGAGTTTTGCTCTTAAAATGGTCTATCATTTCACAGAAGAAGAAAAGCCCATTTTAGTTTTCCATCAGATCTAAAAAATACCTAAAGAAAAATAAAAATACAATGTAGGAAATTCTTTAAAGAATTCTATAATCAAGAGTGTACATGGCACGGCTTGTGTGATGGCCAACAAATTTACAAATAGAAATCATCTAATGCAAAAATATAAAGCTTTCTTTTGAGTGGTTAGCGAACACAGAGATAGAGCTTACCATTTGTTCCTGTAGAAGACCAAGTAAGATAGCGGCCAAGCTCTCATAGAGCTTCAACTCATAGCTTGAGCTCACCCTCATGGTGGCCAATGAGAAGGTAAATACAAAAATGAAAAAAGATGCATTAGAAAAATATATTATAGCTACAGCCAGTGAGGCCTTTATTCTCATCAAAGAAGCCAAGGAATGAATAAAAGATAGAAAATAAAGCTTACCATGATTTGGAGGCCGAGTATGATCAAAGTTGAAGAGAAGGAAAGCTCGATTGGAAGCTCAAATGGAGGCTCCAAGTCAAAACCCTAGCTCCCATGGTAGCAACTCAAGCAGAACCCTTGGTCTCAAAAGTCATCTTTGCAAATGAATGCGAAAACATAGGGCATTCTTTGAGTTTTGTTCTTTAGGGTTTTTTCTTTGCCCTAAGTCAAGTTTGGGTTTTAATCACATTTATTTAAGAAATTACTTGTTGATTAATCTCCCTTTGTGAAATTCATATACCTAGGTTGACCTTGGTGTTTTGTATAAGACTTTTAGAGTCTAAGTCAAGGTTAGGCTTTGGGATATTTCCTTAGTTGAAAATGGAGAATGACTAATTACCTTAGGTTTTTTAATTAATTTTGAGAAAAATCAATTAAAATATGAATAGAAATTACTTATGCCTTAGGTAAAACCTTTGTGACTTAGGCCTTGTTTTCAAATTGATTTTAAAGAAATCAATTAAAATATTGATAAATGTTTTATGATTTTCTAAGAAAATCAAATATTGTAATGGGGGAATAAGTTTATAATTTTTTGCAAAGATTTCCAAATTTTAATTGCAAAAAATTAATCAAATTGAGAGGATACAAATCTGCAAATCTTGTAAAGCAAGAATAAAACAATGCTTTATAAATTGTTTTATTTCTTTACTATTTATAGGAGATTGGTGATTGATTTTTTCTCTTGGTCGGATTTGAGCTTCATGGTGAAGAGATAAGGTGTTTTTTTCACTTTTAAAGCAAAGTAGACCTATTTTTTAGGTGCTTTTCAACATGCACATGCAAAAGGAGAGAGTTTTCCATTTCAGTTACTCATTTTGGGGCAGTTTTTGATGCTTTTCCTTGAGCTTTGTTCTTGATCTCGAATTAGGGTTTTGAGATATATCTTGAAGAAAAAATTAGATTTTTTATAAGTTTAGATTATTGTTTCTTGCTTTGTCACATTCTAAGAGCTTGTAAATTTTTTGTACTCAGTTTTAGACTTTGGCATACTCCTTCAGTTCAATAAAAGCAACATTCCTATCTCCAATTTTTGTCTCTATTTGTAGTTTTAGTATGATGTCTACATTGTGATTTTTTTTATAGATCCTTTTCATGTCCTATTATTCTAGATCATTGATACAAAAATTCCATTTAATGTAGGTTGCATGTTGTGTTTAAGTCTAAGCCTTCATGCAAATCAATTATGTAATGGGTGTTCATGAGGGATTGTGAATTCATTGTTGTTTTCTGAAGACTATTTGTGGGTAGAACATCAAAGTCACCATTGAGTTTTGGAATCATATTAGATAAGTTTTACATTTCAATCATATTTTCTATCCCTTTTCCCAGAAAGTCACTTAGAATAGGATTCATCATTTGGAGAACCAACTCACTTTGCAGATTCCCTTTTCACATAGATCAAACACATCTAAAAAGGTTTTCCATGTTTGAACAAATAGTTTGATTTTTGGAAATCTAACAAAGGGTGTATATCTGATTGACAACAACTTTTGGCATGCTCGATGGGACTCTGAAAGTTTTTTTTAGAGGAAAGCATCAAATTTTTAAGCTGCTAGTTTTGTATGCACATGAGAGTTTCAACCTTTAGAGGTGGAAAGCGGTGTACCTGGAAACTCCATTCTCTAATTTTCAAGCAGATCTAGTGTGAACAACAAAAAAAGTGTACATACTGAAGGGTTAGGTGTTTCTTTAGTATTACTAGCCTTTGGAGGCGAAATCATCGAACACCATGGCGACTCTAAGAAGTTTTTTTTGGTTTCAAAATGATCGAGTGATGGTATACTCTTAAAGATTCAGATTTTTGCTTGTTTTAGCTTTTAAATGAACAAGAATGTCGAGGTTTCATGACAATATGTCATACCATCCACCATATCATGAAAATCCTGTATCCATCTTCATGTCAGCCATATCAGTATAATCATGTTGCTAGTTTGAATTCCATGGCTTTTCAAAAATAGTATCCACAATATGATTACCACCCGCTCACCTCTACTCAACCTCCATCTTAGTCAGCATATGCTCAAAATCATTTCAAACATATTAGAGACTTGATTTTTAGAGATATATTGTTGAACTATGAATGTAAAATGGGTGAAATAGATCAGCAGGAGGAGATTGCAAACATAAAGAGTACGTTGTTTGAATTCATGAAGAAACTAGAGGAGATCAAGAGAGAGTATGAATCACTAAAAGCTCAAGGTGTAAAGGCACAAAGTGCAAGTAGTCCTTGTAGTTCTATGCCAGCTTGCTCAAGAGGAAGCTCCTAAGAATCAGGTTCTAAGTTTCAAACAAAATGAACCTCTTTATACTTCTAAAATTGAGATCCTGAGTTTTAGGTAGAATAGTCTTAAGATTTTTGAGCCAACCTCCCGATCTTGAGGCACCAAGTTTCCAAATCCTTCATCCTCCCTGAAATGAACCTATTCTTGACCACGTTCAACCCTCAATCCCTCAAGGGCAGTTTCTGGAAAAGCCTATTCGTTCCCCAACAACACAAAATTTTTCCCAAGATTCTCCACCTAATGAATCCAAGGATGAACCCTTCGATCAAGATACCCTACTCTGCATAGAGGAAATTAGGAAGGTGAATCCATTGCATTATGCTTTGGAAGTTCACTGTTTGCAACAACAGAAGATTGAGCGAATAAAGGCTTCTCCTAATGTTTATTTCCATGTTTTCCCTAATGGGTCTCCTTGTTGTGTGGAAGAAGAGGGAAATGTTTCAACACTTGTTTCATAAGATCATTGGGTAAAAGCACAAAACGGCCAATGCTGATCCAATTTTTAAACTTGAATCACTAAAAAGTGGCATATATGTTTTGAATTTTGAAATGATGTAAACTAGTAAAATATGTATTTTTTATTATATTTTATGTTTGTATTTTTAATAAAGATATAAAAAATTATTTTAAACTAGTTTTTAATAAACTAAAACTATAATTTAGTTGCTGATAAAATGCTGAAAAATGAAGTTGCATGGGACGTCAAACTTTTTATAGTAATTTTTTTTTTTCTTTCAATTTTTTTTGTGTGTATTTATAACTTGAGATTTTAGTGCATGGATATATTTTTTTCCAATTTTGATAAATATATATATTTTTAAATAGATATTAAAATTTGCGTGAATAAAAAAGTAACTGTTTTCATCGAGCGTCAACTTTCATATTAAATATTTATCTAAAATGGAAAAAAATTATACCATCTTAAAATAGATTCTTTTATCTAGTGCATCATATTTTTTTCAATTTTTTTTAATAAGTTTTAGTATTTTTCCTTGGCATAGTAATCAACCTAATATTTTGTGCTGATAACCTACTTCTAGTAAAAATAAAATATAAAATATAAAAATAATTAAACTATTAAAATAAATATATTTTTGGAAACTACACTTATGGATCTACAAAAGGGTATTTTTTATATTTTTTAAAAAATGTTATTTACATTAGCAAGAGTTATTGAAACTTCAAGTTTTTCAAATAATTTTATTTTTTTGCTAAATTGGACTCAAAGTGGTGATCCATATATTTTTAGCCAATAATTTTAGTTGAAAAAGTCGTGGAAGCATCTAAATTAGCTAGAATGAATCTTACTAGATCATATGTTTGACAAAAATTGATTTTTAGTTAGAAATACTTAAATTCAGCTGTGTTGATAAGTTGGCTGAAAGTGTGACACAACTTTATGCTTTTACCCCATTCAAGGAAACCAAATGAGGAACAGGAGGAGGTCAAAGAGCGTGACGAATTGTTGGTTGAGTAGAGTGATTGTGATACAAAAGCCTTGGATCAACAAATAAAGTGCAAGTATGAACCTCCTAAAGAGTCAACAAGGCTAGACAAGAGCTATCATTGTTAGAGTAATAAGTTATTATGCTTAATTAATTACAACACATTGATTAATTAATTAAGTCACTTATTCCTCTTTATTACTTAAGCTAAACTTAGGCACATTAATAATTAATTAATTATTAATTATTAAGTGTGCACACTAGGGTTTTATTTAGGGTTTCCCTTTAGGGTCTCTTGATCTCCTTCATAAGGATTGATCTCTTTTGTAATCATTGATTCTCTTAATGCATTTTTACTGAGAGGTTTACAAAACATCTTCTTTGGTTCTGCATGTCTTTTGCATGTGATAGGTATTCATTTGCATGCAGGTGATCTTGGATTCTAACATGGTATCAGAGCTCCAGACCTACAATTGCTTGTTCATGATTTGAAGATATGGCCTCTCTGTGAGTTTCAAGTGCAAGGGTTTCCATAGGCATCTTTTCTGCAAGATCAGGGGATAGCTATTTTTTCGGGACACTATGGGCTCAAACGGACATTGCCATCGCGTTTGTAGCATCCCAAAACCCTAGAAATGCATGTCAAATCATCCATTTTCATGCAGTTGATCTGGGAGGCAAAAAAATTTATCTGGGAGGCCATACGGCCTCCCCAGCACGCAGATTGAGGCATGTTTGTTTGAAAAATTTCAAAAAAAAAATTTAAAAAATTGAATTTTTTTATTATTTTTTGTGCGCCGCCTGCACAGAAGGCAGGCGGCCACCGCTGCGCCACCCGGCGGCCACCAGGAGCGGCAGCCACCGGGCGGCGCCCCCAGCGCACCGCCTCACCTGATCTCAGCCCCCGCGGGCCTCCACAACATCGGCCGAGTTCCTATGGGTGATCGGGTGCTATGTGCCCAGCCCCCGCCCAGCCGCCCAGCCCCCTCTACAAAATCCGATGATCATATGGAAAACCAGGGGATCCGCCCCCAGCACTAGCCAGCCCGCCAACCCCTGGTCGCCCACAAGACCAGGGGCCCAATTTTTTTTCATTTTGCAGGGGGGCAATTTTTTGCAGCGACAACCAGACAGCCGTCAAATTTATACTCATGAACCGCTAACATCAGCATGACGTCAGCGTCCGTACGGCCCTCTTTGCCCCTCCTAACCCTAGTTTTTTCTAAAAGAGCAGTTTTTTTCTTCTGGCCATAACTTGGGCATACGATATCGAAATTGGGGAAAACGAGATATCGCCAAAAAGCTAGTTTCAACCACTTTCTAGTAGTGCTATTTATTTTTTAGTATTTTAATGTTTTCCTATATTTATTTCTATTTGAAGTCAGATGTACTTTTTATGCTTCTGAGCTCATAACTTTTTGCCATGATCTCCATTTTTCACCTCGTTTGAAGCATCAGAAAGGTATTGAGGAGCTCTAGGTTGCTGTCCACGCACTTTTTCTGTATCTATCCCAGGTTTATCAATTAGTCCAGATTTGGCCCAATGGGTTGTTTGGCAATTACTTGGATGTTTTGGCAGTTGGGAGAGTGCATCTTGCATCTTTGCACTTCATTTTCAGTATTCCAGAGTTGTTCCCATTTGGAGTTTTTGAGTGTTTCATGGCATCGGGTCTTTTGTTGCTTTATCATGATTCCTTGAGTCAATCAGTGACTCTCATCTTGTTTCAGTAGTATACAGAAGAATATTTCCTTGCTTGCCTATATCAAGTTCCAGTGTTACTCTACAGAGTTCTTCCAGTGCTTCTTTGCAGCATGTTATCTCATTGTAAGGGGGGTTTTGTCCCACTATTTTTTTCCTTCTCTTACTCATTCTTGCATTTGTAAATGGGTACCTGATCAGGCCTAGTTGTCGGGACCCACCTTTGCTTTCATGCATATTATTCTAGTGTTTTAGCTTCTTCCTAAGTTCATCTTAAGGGGGGGTGTTAGAATAATAAGTTATTATGCTTAATTAATTACATCACATTGATTAATTAATTAAGTCACTTATTCCTCTTTATTACTTAAGCTAAACTTAGGCACATTAATAATTGATTAATTATTAATTATTAAGTGTGCACACTAGGGTTTCATTTAGGGTTTCCCTTTAGGGTTTCTTGATCTCCTTCATAAGGATTGATCTCTTTTGTAATCATTGATTCTCTTAATGCATTTTTACTGAGAGGTTTACAGAACATCTTCTTTGTTTCTGCATGTCTTTTGCATGTGACAGGTATTCATTTGCATGCAGGTGATCTTGGATTAATTATTAAGTGTGCACACTAAGGTTTCATTTAGGGTTTCCCTTTAGGGTTTCTTGATCTCCTTCATAAGGATTGATCTCTTTTGTAATCATTGATTCTCTTAATGCATTTTTACTGAGAGGTTTACAGAACATCTTCTTTGGTTCTGCATGTCTTTTGCATGTGACAGGTATTCATTTGCATGCAGGTGATCTTGGATTCTAACAATCATGAGGTAGAAAATAGTATAAAGATTCATTTTGGGTTGGTATTGATGTTTTAGTTGCAAATCTAAACAATGAAGAGGAAGTTTCAATCAATTTATTTGATCAATTTCTCACCTTTGAGCCTGAGAGGGAAAATGGCATGATTGGGATGAATTTTGGTCACCATAGTGATGGAAATCAATCAGATAAGGTGTTGAACCAAGAACAAAAATGTGAAAGTAGCCTTGAATCAACTGACCAAGAGATTGAGGAGGATCTTTTCCAAGTTGACATTGAGCTTTTTTGCTCACGCTTAGAGGATATGCCAACATCTTTGGAGGAAGGTTACCCCGAATAGTAGAAGTAAGAGATGGAGGTGGCTGAATTCTCAAATGAACCATTGGTTACAAGGCAACCTAACTACTAGAATGATCTTGACTGGTTGGAGGAGATTGAAGCTAATGTACCAAATGAGGGTCAGTTGGAGGAATTTATCTCATTGTTTGAACAGTTGCCTTCCTTCATTGAAGAAAAGTGTCTTGATTCAAAAAGCTTCCCTTTGAATACTGATGAGGGGTTTGAGCTCATGTTCATTGTTTCTAAAATCCCTCTAAGAATGAATAGTTTTGATGAGTTATTAGCCACTCTAATGGAGGAAGGTGGTCCATTAACCATGGAGGAGAGCATGGAAAGCCATCATGTAAAGTAAAGATAATGTTGTCATTGATCATTCAGGATACTTTCCTTCCAGTCTCAAGCCTTCAAGGGGATGCCCTATTAGGCACCTAGCTCGGTTGGAAAGGAGCGAGAAGGAGCAACCCCGTGACAATACTGATCTTGGGCATCAAGGGAGTTATCACTTTTAACACAATCATTTCACTTTTTCACTTAATCACTTCTATTTCAAAAATTAGGAAGGGTGGGTGAGTTATTTTATTTTTCTCCTTGGAAGGGTGTTACAACAAACTGTTGAATATTTGGTTTTCCTTCACATCTTTTATTGGATTCACAAGCTGATTGAGCTTTGTCAATTGCAAAGAAAGGGTAGTTACTTTTTTGAACTAGTTAATGGCTTTGTTTAAACAATTTTTTCCTCGTTTAGTGTAGGATAGAGTAGTTACTACAACTAAGTGCTTTATGCACATTTCTTTTCAGTAGTTTTCTTTTCCCTAAGCATTGTTGCACATGTTTTATTTGGCCATCAGGGCCTGGTATTTTGCTTTCTGCATTGTTTGTTTTTGTTTTTCTATTTTTTGGAGTGTTGCTGTTCAAATTTCTAAGTTTCATGAGGGGGCAGTTTTGACTCCACGCCCAATGGAGTTTTGAAAGGCAAGTGATCTCATGCTTAGCTAGCAAGCATTCAATAGAAATCGCAAAAATGTTACCAAATTTTCACTACAACTCAATTGGTGGAGATAGTTAATTTTTTTTATATCTCAAAATGAAAATATAGTTATTACTGCATGCACTTAAGTGTTGTTTGCATTGTATTTATCAAATACCAGTTGTGCAAGTGTTTTGAGAAGAAAGGGTTTCAAAAGTATTTCTCAATACTTTACAAACCAAATGGAGTACAAAACTAAATATACAAATGATTAAGCATATCGATTGCTTTCATTTATTTCATGATGCTATTCACATTACATAATTTCATTTGATTGTAAGAATAAAAACGATGGTACAAATTTGCATTTTGATGCATTTCTTTCATAATGGAAATTAAAAAAGAAACTAAATGATCCACATAAGCCATGGTTTTAGCCGATTCCATTCATTGCAGAAAGTAAATTTTACAACTAAAGGTAAAAATAAGAAGAAAGCACCTAGCAGAAGACATATCCATTATATCCTGATTCTTGATCTTTGGTTGAGATGCTTGTTGCTTGATTCATCCTACTTTTGATTCCAAGTACACCTACAAAAATGGGAACATTTGTTAGAGCTCCGAATATGAGTTATACTATATGCTCTACCAACAAAAATATAATTCACTCCTAGAAATGCATGGAATCAACTAAAAGAAAAGTGTCGAAGCAAGAGATGGAAGTGTAAACATCATAATAATATATTGTTTTTTATGCTAACATTATTTGTTTCCTTGTGTAGGTATATGAAAATCCTTGTACCTGATCATCTTATGAATACATAAAGCATGTGGAGTAAAATGGGCTCCCACAAGGGTAGAGCTCGACATGCTACCCCTAAAATTTCAAGTGGGCTGAGAAATGAAAAGTACAATTATCATGCTCATCTGAGCTATTCAACTAAAGGAGTAAAACAAAATTTCAGTCATCAAAGCAACAAGTGCATTTTTCATTCATAACAATCAAGTTTGAATAACGTAATGAGAGTTACTAGTAGACAATGAACTTGATGGATTCAATTAAACTAAAATACATCTTTGAAATACTGTCAAATTAATTACATTTTTCTGCCACTAGCTTTTTTTCATGATTGTTTCACGTTGTTCCATAATATTCTGTTCGATTAGAGTGAGTTTTCATGCTCATAATGTGATAGTGAATAGGCATACACAATTCCTCAAAGTTTATTTTAGCTATATTTGCTCAGAGGAAGGTAAAAAATGTATGAAATTTTAGGGAAAAGTGCTTCCATTAGGCAATTGAAAGTGCTAGGTGGTTGCAAGAGAGAATGTAGACCATGGAGCCATAATGACTGAATGCAAGTGTTGCATTAAAGGAAGTTGATATATCATTTTTTAAATATTTTAAGGAGAAAAAATGCATAGAACAAATTTTTATTAATGGAACATAAAAATGAATGAAGAGTGCTCGATAAAAGACATTAACTCATCAAGAATATGCAAGAAGAGTGTAGAGTGAAGGGAGCATTTTTGGGTATATACAGGTGGTCAACATCATGAAACAAAGAGGTACATGGTTTGTTTAAGGCCTATCACATCATTCTATATTTTTCTTTGCATATGATTAGAATAAAAGAGGTGTGTGGTTTGGACCAAGGTCAGAGTAAATAGAGGCTATTTTTCATAAAATAAACAAACAGAGCAAAGAAACACATGTTTCACAGGGTGTCAAGTAGAGTACCCAACCCTTTCAAAGAAAAATGAAATGGATGTTGTTCACTGTGAATAGGGAAGAACAATCAAGATGTGGTTTTCTTTTCAAAACATAGAGGGGTTTCTTTCATTATTATTTTTTACAATCACCCATATGATGTGTTCATCTCAAATACAAATTTTTCTGTCAAGTTTCAGAAAACCCATTTGAAGGTTTTCACAAAGAACTAAAGTAAGTGAATTTCTTTCAAAAAGAGAGTACCTACCTGGGGTTTTCATTAAAATGCATACCCACATTGGGTTTTTAACAAAAGTACAGTTTATGCTTGAAATGCAGAATACCCATATGAGGGTTTGTTATCAAAGTGCAGATTTCTTCATATTACAGCATATCCATGTTGGGTTTTGATCATAAAATGCAGAAGTAAGTGATTCTTCATTATTTTCAGAATACCCATGTGGGGTTTTGTTAAAATGCAAAATTTATACAATGCTCTCATGGGTCGAGCTCAAGTTTTGGAGAGATCCAAAATAGACATTATTTCTTCAAAATATAATATACCTGCATGAAGTTTTTGTTTCAAAAATAAAAAAGGGGTACAATGCTCTCATGGGTCAAGCTCAAAGAGGTTCCAGAATGTCTATTTTGTGCATGAATGGTCGTGGCCTGGAGGGAGTATTGCTCTTAAAATGGTCTATCATTTCACATAAGAAGAAAAGACCATTTTAGTTTTCCATTAGGTCTAAAAAATACCTAAAGAAAACAACAAATACAACGTAGGAAATGTATCAATGGGTTAATTTCCTAAGGTTAGATTATCAAATAATAAAGCATACAAACCCAAAGAAGCTATCAAGAACAATGAAAGCTAAAACAAATGAAACAATTATACCTATCAGTCATTGAAGCTTCCATGATTCACCTTCATAGCACCTTCTAACTTGTTGATTGTTGCCCTCAGATCGACTGTGTGAGTAATTTGATAACAAATACGATGACAAAGTCCTAAACAAGATTTGAAGGATTTGAAATATAAATGTCTATGCCTATGAGAAAATGACTATAATGTCTAAGACTAGAATTGAATATGCCAAAATATCATGAATGCTACAAAGAAAATGTAAGTATGAGTGTGAGTAGTCGAAAATGTGAGCAAAATCAGCATTTTATAGAAAATGCAATTTTGGACGGACGAACGAGATTAAAAGTTCACGGAAGCCTAAAATCAGAGGTCAATATTGCATGTGACAATCCCCAATTAGGGTTAGGGCATGATTGTTAAATGAGTGGTTGAGATTTCATTTGAGAAAATCAAATCGATGGTCGAGAATAAATGTGATAATTAATAAAAAAGATAAATATTTTTGAAAATCAAGAAGATAAAGACTGCCTGATTTGTGAGATTCAAAAAATCAAGAATTTGCTCAATTACTTGATTTTTGGAAGAAGATTACCTTTTTGAATTAAATTAATTCAAAATAACGATTTTGTGTGAGAATAAATATCTTTTTTAGATTATTTTCCAAAATGAACTGACAGTGAAGAATGTGAAATCATTTTAAATGATTTATTTATTTAAAATGAGAGAAATATTAAATTTAGCAATTAAATAGTTAAAGATAATTATTTAATTTAGGGGATAGTGACCGATAATTAAATAAATTAATAAATTCATTTAAATATGATAATTAGTGACATATTAAATAAATAAATAAAATTCATTCATTTAATAATCAAGAAGACAAATGAATAAAGGTAATTAAATAAATTAATAAATTTATTTAATTGTAAGAGGACCATAAACCCTTAGTGATGTATTGAATAATCATGCAGAACATAAGAGACATGAATTAATTAAATAATGAATTATTTAATTAATAGTCAGAAGTGGACCAAGGACATAATTAAGATGTCATAATTATGCTAGAACGAAAGTGGTAAAAATAGAGCTTACAGGCCTAGGTCATTTTTATGTGTTTACAAGAAATTCTTTATAAAATTCTATAATCAAGAGTGTACATGACGTGGCCTATGTGATGGCCAATAAATTTACAAATAGAAATCATCTTGTACAGAAATATAAAGCTTTCATAAGCTTTCTTTTGAGTGGGTAGTGAACACAGAGATAGAGCTTACCATTCGTGCCTGTAGAAGACCAAGTAAGATAGCGGTCAAGTTCTCACAGAGCTTCAATTCATAGCTTGAGCTCACCCTCATCGTAGCCTGTGAGAATGTAAATAAAAAAATGACAAAAGATGCATCAAAAAAATATATGATAGCTGTAGACACTTAAAAATGACCTAGGCCTGCAAGCTTCATTTTTACCATTTTTGTTCTAACATAATTATGACATTTAATTATGTCCTTGGTCCACATTCAACTATTGATTAAATAATTCATAATTATTTAATTAATTCATGTCATTTATTCCTCATGATTATTAAATAAATAAATTTTATTTATTTATTAAATATGTCATTAATTGTCTAAGTCTTCCCTTAATTAAATAAATCTCTTAATTTATTTAATCTCTCTTTCTGCGTTTAATTCTTCCTGATTATTAAATAAATAATTACATTTATTTATTTAATGTCACTAATCCTCTTAATTAAATAAATTGATTAATTTATTTAATTAATTAGTCTTATTTGCTAAATTAAATAATTAAATTTAATTATTTAATTGCCATTTAATATTCTTCTCATTTTAGATAAATTAAATTATTTAAAATGTCATCTCAATTTGAACTGTCAGTCCATTTTGATAAATAATCTAGAAAAGATTATTTATTATCTCACAAAATCATTAATTTGAATTAATCTAATTCAAATTAGTATCTAATCTTCTAAAAATCAAATAATCGGGCAGATTCTTGATTTTCTAAATCGAATCTTCAGTTCAAATTTTATCTTCTTAATTTTTCGAAAATCTTTATTTCTTTAATTAATTTCCTCATTTATTCTCCACCGTCGATATGATTATCTGAGACATTATTTTGACCGTTCGATTAAGGATTTTTCCCTAACCCTAATTAGGGATTCTCAGATTTAATCTGGACCTCTCATTTTAGGTTTTCATCATCAATTAATCTCGTCCGTCCACTCAAAATGACATTTTCTATAAAATGGAATTTTCCTCACTTTTCGATTACACATGCACATGCTGACATTTTACATAGACATTCTAGGCATTTATTCACTTGCACACTTATTTTCATAGGCAATTTCAATATTCATTATAGTCATTTGATCAAGTCTTGGCATTTGTTTAGGCATAGACATTGACAATTGTAGTAATAGGCATAGGCATTTAGACATAGCACAAATCCTTCAAAGCTTGGTGTAGGACTTAAGCATTTGTAGATTTGCTCATACGAAAAGTCTGAGGGAAACATCATCCAGCAAGTAAGAAGGTATTACAAAAGTGAATCATGGAAGTCTTGGTGATCAGGTATAATCATTTTGTATTTTGCTTCCTTTGTGTTTTGTAAGATCTTTGGGTTTCATTGTCATTTATTGTTTATTGCTAACACTGCTTATCAAACCTAAAAGAAATCTTTTGATTACATTGGTGAACCTGACGTTTTGTAGAAAAAAATTGTGTTTTCTTGTTTGTTTTCATTGTTTTGTAGGTTACAGCCAAGAAGTCATATGAAATCCCGTCACCATCTTTTGAGCACAGAAAAATGGGCGAATAGAATCGTTTAAAACATTTTATGGGTTTTGTAGATCTCAGTCTCAACTTTCTAGAACTGCAAACAGTTTTAAATTTCATTAAGATTTGAGAAAGTTATGGCTATTTTACTAATTGCTATTTTTTTAATTTAGTTTTTAAAACCTGTGTTTCTTTTTGTCTATAATGTTTTTTTGGTGCAGAATTGTGGAGAATACTTTCTGGGTTTTGAAGGTTTTATTTTTAGTTTTCCATGGATATCTACCACTTAAAATTTCGTTAATTTTTGAAAAAGTTATCGCAATTTTAATTTTAATTTTTTTGTTACTAATCTTCGTTTGCAACGTGTGGCGATTATTATTCGTGTATCGAAGATCATTTCATAAGGAACTACTAATCTTTTATCTACAGATTCAAATGTTGAAGACGGAATAAAATAAACATTGTGCTTGTTTTCTCATAGATTAGAAAACATTTAACTTTGGTGCACATAAAAAGAACAATGTCTTCTTTGCATGATTGTGTTTGCAAGATGGTAGGTGAGTATGCTCTCACTTGGTGAAAACCTCGTGATCAGAAAACCATACCCATTTTTATTTGTTATTACCCTGACTTGGTATATTGGAGTATTCTCTCCCCTTGTGCTTTTGGGCGATCTTGGGTGTAAGAGAAATGGTTACCAACTCTAGAAATTGGGCCTGCCTGAGGATTTCATCACCCCATCGCGACTCAAACCGGCAACGGAGCTAAAGCCAAGCTACCCCCAACCGGTATATAAATGTAAACCTTAAGGGAAAACCTAAGGTTGCTTGTGCGGATGTGCCATATGGACGGAGTTGTACTCCCTTAAACCCTATTGAGCTTAACCTCTTCAGGCTGGAGTGCCACCTTAATGGTGATTAATCTCTTGCCCCATGTATGGCCACTTGAATGGGGGTCCCTAACTAAAAATTTTTGTATAGAAATCCAAAATTCTTCTATTTGCTAGCATAGCACCGGTCGGTGTGAAGGCATCCACACTTTCGTAGTTTGTAGTAGATGTGATCAACTCGCCATGGGAGTTTCATGGGGGTTGGAAGCTTGGTTGGCTTGAGAAGAGAGTGCACTGTAAGGGGGAGCCCGTGCAGCCAAGCTTCTGAATTCACACGCTACAGATTTGCGGTTGGGGAAACTCGTGTGGAATCTAGCAAATACTGTCATGGCCTAACCTAGGATTGTGTTTATCTGATGTGTGTTTGGTTAATTTTACTATGTTTGTCAAGTGCTTTCTGGTTTCATCACAGCTTCAAACAAAACATTCAACACCAAACATATCAAACTGGCAATCAAACCCTTCATCCAAAGTCAAATCCGAAGTCTTCATCTTGTCAATAATCTATCAAACACTGTTTCCTGGAAGATTCTATCATAAACTAAACTTGAAATTGCTCAAAGTCTTGACCACTAGTTTGCATTCATTACCATAGGTTTCATACTTCATTCATTTTCGTTGCATGTATTTGGCATTAGATTATCCCTAGGTTCACATTTTACATACTTAGGATTAGGAAAATCTTCAGCACACTTTGCAAAGTCATTGTTTTCGAAATTAGGCCCTCTTGGACTAACTTATCAAACCCCCTTTTTAGTCATTGTCCTCTTTTGTAAGATTTTTTCCAACTCAAAAGTCTAGTTAGGAAAACTCACTAGTCATTTAGACCTTGTCATCTTGTCATTTTCAACAAAGTCCTTTAGCAATCAAAATCGAAAACAAAGTTCAAGCTTAGAAGTGCTTAGATAACCTTGTCTTACATTGCTACACATTGCATATCCTATTCATGAAAATCCAAAAACATTAGTCATTCTAGTCATCATTTTGAACTTAGACTTCACGTAGTGTCATACTTGCATTTGAGCAATCTCATTTATGGTTGAAACTAGACTTCAAAAACAAAAGAGACAAATGGAAAATTTTTGACAAGACCCCACGTTTACTGTCAACTGTTAGAATCCAAGATCACCTGCATGCAAGATGGATACCTATCACATGCAAAAGATATGAAGAACCAAAAAGATGTTCTGTAAACCTCTCAGTAAAAATGCATTAAGAGAATCTCTTGATTACAAAAGAGATCAATCCTTATGAAGGAGATCAAGAAACCCTAAAAGAAACCCTAAATGAAACCCTAGTGTGCACACTTAATAATTAATTAATTATTAATGTGCCTAAGTTTAGCTTAAGTAATAAAGAGGAATAAGTGACTTAATTAATTAATCAATATGATGTAATAATTAAGCATAATAACTTATTACTCTAACACCTTAAGATGAACTTAGGAAGAAGCTAAAACACTAGAATAAGATGCATGAAAGCAAAGATGGGTCCCGACAACTAGGCCTATCAGGTACCCATTTACAAATGCAAGAATGAGTAAGAGAAGGAAAAACCCAGTGGGACAAAACCCCCCTTACAATGAGATAACATGCTGCAAAGAAGCACTGGAAGAACTCTGTAGAGTAACACTGGAACTTGATATAGGCAAGCAAGGAAATATTCTTCTGTATACTACTGAAACTGGATGAGTCACTGATTGACTCAAGGAATCATGATAAAGCAACAGAAGACCCAATGCCATGGAACACTCGAAAACTCCAAACGGGAACAACTCTAGAATCTATGAAGTAGCAAGCAATTATTGAATGATGTATTACTGAAAATGAAGTGCAAATATGCAAGATGCACTCTCCCAACTTCCAAAACATCCAAGTAATCACCAAACAACCCATTGGGCCAAATCTGGACTACTTGATAAACCTGGGACACATACAGAAAAAGTGCATGGACAGCAACCTAGAGCTCCTCAATACCTTTTTGACGCTTCAAACGAGGCGAAAAACGGAGATCGTGGCAAAAAGTTATGAGCTCGGAAGCATAAAAAGTACATCTGACTTCAAACAACAATAAATATAGGAAAGTAGTAAAATACTAAAAAATAAAAAACACCACTGGAAAGTGCTCGGAACCAGCTTTCTAGCGATATCTCATTTGCCCGATTTCGATATCGTATGCCTAAGTGATGCCCAAAAGAAAAAAATTGCTCTTTTAGAAAAAAACTAGGGTTAGGAGGGCAAAGAGGGGTGGCCATACGGATGACGTCATCATGATGTCAGCATAATCTGAGCTTAAAATTGACGGCCATCTAGCCGTCAGTGCAAAAAATGCCCTGCCGGAAAAATCTGCATGTTGCCAGTATATTCTACAGTCCCCGAAATATTCCCTGGCTTGCCAGAATATTCCATCCACTGGCTCGAACAGAGCGCAGGGCTCGTGGTCACCCATATGACCGCGCAGAGAGTTGGGAAGCCCGGTGGGGGCTGAACTCGCTGGTGGAGGTTGGCCGGCCCGACGGTGTGAAGCGCTGGTGGCGGCGGCGGAAGGGTGGCTGCCCAGTGGTTGCTTGGTGGCTGCCGGGCGGTGGATCTGGTTAGAAATGGAAGCATCGGCCGGTGGAGAAAAACTTCAATTTTTTAATTTATTTTTTGAAATTTTTGCCTCGGACTACATGTTGGGGAGGCCGTATGGCCCCCCAGAGAAATTTTTTTGCCTCCCGGATCAACTGCACCAAAATCGACGAAACAACAGGCATTTTTAGGGTTTTTGGCCGCTGCGAACGTGATGTCAGTGTCTGTTTGAGCCCAAAGTGAGCCAAAAAATAGGCTACCCCCAGATCTTGCAGAAAGGATGCATGTGGAAACCCTTGCACTTGAAACTCATAGAGAGGCCATATCTTCAGATCACGAACAAGTAACTGCAGGTCTGGAGCTCTGATACCATGTTAGAATCCAAGATCACCTGCATGCAAGATGGATATCTGTCACATGCAAAAGATATGAAGAACCAAAAAGATGTTCTGTAAACCTCTCAGTAAAAATGCATTAAGAGAATCTCTTGATTACAAAAGAGATCAATCCTTATGAAGGAGATCAAGAAACCCTAAAAGAAACCCTAAATGAAACCCTAGTGTGCACACTTAATAATTAATTAATTATTAATGTGCCTAAGTTTAGCTTAAGTAATAAAGAGGAATAAGTGACTTAATTAATTAATCAATATGATGTAATTCATTAAGCATAATAACTTATTACTCTAACATCAACAATCCTCCACATGACCCAAACTAGACCTTTTATGATCCATTTTTAGACAATCAACCTCCAATGACAACGCCATCCTCATCAAACAGTCCATTCGAACAATTCTTGCAAAAAGATGAAAATGGCCAACTACTTCATAAAAACTTAGAGGCATTGGCACAAGACCCAGAGGCCTGTCAACTCGTTCAAACAATGGTCAGTCAAGACATAGACAGATTCTTAGCTATGCTCTTGAGTGAAGGAGCTAGGTTACCACAAGGATTTGACATTAACATGCTAAATTTGACACCTCCTGACCCTAATGTCAACAACACACATAACATGTCACATAGTGGTCAACTTCCAAATACTATGAGCAATACTCCATTTGGGACCACAATGATAGTGCATACCACTCCCAACATCCCAAACACCCCCAACATCCCTAACACCACAAATATCATGACAATCAATGCCATGACAGTAAATGCCATGGGGGCGTCATCAAGTCACAACAATCCCCCCTTGACAGCTCCATCTACTACCATGAACACAACTTCGTCATATCCATCTAGTGTTATTTCACAAAATCCTTCAGGAGGAGGCACAAGATGTGTATTTATCCAAGGACAACAACAAAACGTTAACACAACAACACAGTCAAATGTCATTGCCTCCCAAGGTACAAACACAAACGTTCCCCTTGTACAAAATCAACAATTTACACAAGGTGGCCAAATAACACAACCCATGACATCATTAACACACCATAACATCCATGGTCATAACATCCCCCAAATAACAACACACATGGCTGGGGGACACATCCCAACCTACTCATCTAACATTCATACTGATCAACATGCACCCAATCATAACTTCCAATACTAACAACATGTCAATCCGTACACGTCATACATACCACAACTATCCATACTACCACAATACACCAATATTCATGCACAACAAATAGGAAAACATGGTGTACCAGGCAATCCAACGTACGGAAACATAAACAACCCTAATGTGGATGCCCTCAAAACAAGAATGAGGGATATGGAGAAAACTATCCGAAACATGTACATTTCAGGCAAGAAATCAGAAATATCATATGACCTGAATGTATACCCATTTGACACAAGCTTATACATGCCTCCATTTCCACCAGGATATGTGTCACCCAGCTTCACAAAATATAGAGGCAAGACAAATCCCATTGAGCATGTTCGCGAATTTGCAACAAATTGTATGGACATTGCCTATGAACAAACATACTTGATGAAATTTTTTTCTAAAAGTCTGGCGGGTCAAGCCCTTGAATGGTTTTCAACTCAAAAGGATATCCAGACATGGGATGAGCTTACACAAAAATTCATAAGAAATTACGCGTACAACATCAACATGGATACCTCTATCACTAGCTTGTGCAATCTCACACAAGAGGATGTTGGTGAGACATTTATCCCATTCTTTCAAAAATGGAGAAGCCTCGCTAGTCAATGTCACATTGACATCCCCGAAAGGGAAAAAATTGACTTGTTTGTCCAAACACTTCTAGGGCCCCTAAAATTTGCATTGCAAATACATTGTTGCACAAACTTCACAGAATTAGTTGAAAAAGGGGTCCAGATTGAGAAAGTCCTTATCATAAAGGGAGAATTGAGATATGGTTCCAAAAACACAAATGTCAATCCACCCTCGGACAAAAACAAATATTGGGTTAAAAATAAGCACATTACAAACAATGGTGTTGTCGACGCCAAGACTGCAAACACTGTAGGTCCTGTATTGGACCTGAAAGGGGTTCAACAACAAAAAAAACCAATAACGACATTGACACCTCCTCCCAATACTTCTTCAAACAACCAAAGCAGTCAAAACAATCAGGGACAATACCGTCAAATGAGACAATTTCCTAGGGGTCGCACAAACACCCATTTAGGTGAACCCATTGAAGAAGTCCTTAAGAAATGCCTCTAGCATGGGGTCATCATACTTTCGGAACCAAAATCGTATGACCCAGGACAATTCAAACTAGCATGGTGGAATGACAATGCACTTTGTGAATACCATCGAGCAAAAGGGCATACAACCTCTAATTGTCGACAATTGAAAAACATAATACAAGATCTTATCGAAAGTCACACCATCAAAGTAGGTGGATCACAATTCACCTCCAATTCAAATCATACTATCCACAAGAATCCACTGTAGGACCATGGTTCTCATAATGCTTCCACTTCAGGTCCACAGAATCAAGCTAACTTCACCCAAGTCAAGTATGACTATTCTGGTGGACCTATTATAAATAATGTCTGAACTGAAAATGAATACATCAATACCATTACGGTTAGAAGAGCACCCCAATGTCATGCTACTACTTGAAGTGGCAAGGTCACTATAGCTGGTCCACCTCCCGCTAGACAAGTCAAAATCACTATACTAGGCCCATATGCTAAACAATCACAACCTGCTCCATCTGCTAAATAGCCAAAACCTATCCCAACCACACAGCAATGGAAACCCAAAAGTCAATTCAACCTTATCAACCAGCTAGGAAAAACTCTCGTGCAAATATCCATCCTTGAGCTACTTTGTATCTCTCCTGAGCACAAAGAAAACCTAGATAAAACTATCCTAGAGTCGTCGATCCCCAAGGACATTGATGTCAATCAATTTGAAACTATGGTGGGATATCTCACTATGCCGCACCACGTCACCTTCTCGGATCAAGATTACTCATCACATAAAACCAACCACAATGAAGCATTACACAAAAACTTTTATCCACAAGCACAAAGTTAGACGGGTTTTAGTAGATGGCGAAGTAGGATTGAACATATGCTCCCTCAAATTGGTTAAAGATCTAGGGTTCTTTGATGCGTGCATAGACCCAACAAAAAGTATAGTGATCAAAGCATACGATGACGAGGAACGCTCTTCACGTGGCGTTATCTCTCTCCCAATCAGAGTGGGACCGGTCATCATGGACACGACTTGCCAGGTCCTGGATTTGGAACTACCGTATAACATATTGCTAGGCCATCCATGGATTCACGCCTTAAAAGCCATTCCGTCTACATACCATCAATGCCTAAAGTTTCCTTTTGATGGTACAGAAGTAACCATTTACGGAGACCCTGACCCTTTCCAATATTGTACAAACTTAAGGGGAATCTCTGAAAATTGAGTACCTATTAACCGAGAAGCACCTGGCTCCTCATCATCCAAGTATATCGACCCTTCCACACTCATGTCATCTTCCACATCCGCTCCATCCATGTCTTCCACCATACTACCACCTTCCACTAGCCCTAAGACTGAATCCACTGTCAAAATCCAGGACCTTGGCTGTGGAGAATTCAAACTGCACACAACATATAGCATAACAACAATGCCCAGGTCTCCCAAGGACTATGGTCAGCCATGTTTCAGAATGGAACCTCAGGAAAGCTTCAAAGTTCCACCGAATACAATTTTTATCAAGTGGGGAGACATGAGTGAGGAAGACCTTGCTGACATCACAGGATGGATCTATAAGGATACTGTCACACTACCCCCATTACCAGTTCAAAGATATGGCAAAGGTTATGACATAATGAAGGCCAAAGGCTACGATGGTACTAGTGGCCTAGGAAAAAATAAAACTGGTCGAAGGGAACCCATAGAAACTTTTCAAATTTTGAAGTATCTTGGATTAGGGTTTGGATCACCCGATAATGACGATCGACATACCTCTAGACTTTGAAATGAGAAAGTACATGCTTTGGATAGTGTCAAGACTACTAGGGAAACCCTCACTGAAACAGACTCCCATGAGTGGGAATTTGGCTTAGAACGATCCCTAAGTGACTGTTGTCTTGATGATTTGTTTGTCAAACCAAGGGAATTGACCTCTGAACAATGGTTTTGGCAAACATTCAAAATTAAATAGGCACCAAATAGTCAAAGTCCTACTACCACCTCCCATGTCATACAACACCCATCATCTGAACCCCATCAGTCCAATCCATCCGAGGTATCAGATGACATTGACAACGAGGGCTCTAAAACCTTCACTCCTTATTTTGACAACAAATATGACACTAGTGAAGGAGAATATTGGATAGAGTCTAATGTTGAGTTGGATGATAATAATCTCATCTACAACATCACTGAACACGTCTGTATGTTGTCCACATCCTCACCCCAATTCACCAACATGGATGATGGCATCTCCTTAGTTTACCCTAACCTAGTCGATTGGGACCAGCAAGGACTGCTAGTGCTAGATACATTTCAGAATGATGAGGCAATTGCTGAATTTATGGGACTGAGAGAAGGCATACCTAGTGGGGACCACAAATCAGGATTTTCTATTGATTTAGACTGCACAACATACTTTGGCGAGACTGTTCAGTCCTCTAGTCACAAAAGTAAAAGTAAGAATAAAACAAAAAGTGAAACGTCTCTGGGTGAAAACCGAAAGGTACCTCTTGACGATAAAATAGTAAAAATAAAGGACGTATATGTAGATGAAAACCTCTCTGAGGTGCCCAAAGATGGAGGATTGGACTTTCTCCCCATGCAATAGGAGAAATTGGCCATGCTTATTGAGGACACAATAGAGGATAACATTTCAACTGCAGAGGATCCCAAGATGGTCCTCTTTGCTACCTCATTGACTGACGAAGAGAAACCAAAATTTCATAAATTCTTTGTAGAATAGAAAATCATCTTCGGATGGTCCTATGCTAACATGCTAGGATTGGACCCTGAACTAGTTCTCCATCATCTGCCACTATTACCCAATGCTAAACCAGTCAAGCAGAAGTTGTGCAAAATGCACCCTCAAGTTGCTTTATTGGTCAAGGCCGAGTTAAAGAAATTACTGGATGTCAGATTCATAAGGTCTATAGATTATGCTGCATGGATTTCCAACCTAGTACCGGTGACAAATCCAAATGGGCTGATTTGTGTATGTACAGACTTTTGGGATCTAAATAAAGCATGTCCAAAGGATGACTTTCCTTTGCCCAACATTGACATCATAGTTGACCTAACTGCATGACATGAGATGCTATCCCTCATGGATGGTTTCTTCAGCTATAATCAAATCCGCATTACTCCTAAGGATCAACACAAAATGGCATTTACTTGCCTATGGGGTACATACTGTTGGAACGTCATGCCCTTTGGTCTCAAAGATGCAGGTGCCACATATCAAAGGGCTATGACCGTGCGATCTTCCATGAAATGATGCACAAAATAATGGAGGATTATGTAGATGACCTCTTGGCCAAATCAACAACAAGGAATGATCATTTGAAGGTACTCGACATAATTTTCAAAAGACTGGAAGAGTACAAAGTTTAATTAAACCCTAAGAAGTGTGTTTTTGGGGTCACATCAGGTAAACTCTTGGGGTACATAGTTTCCCGAAGAGGCATAGAGGTCAATCCAGCAAAGGTCAAAGTAATCATAAATATGCGTTCACCCAAAGGAATCAGTGAACTCAGAACTCTACAAGGTAGAGTACAATCTATCCGGCGTTTCATAGCCCAATTAGCAAATAAGTGTCATCCGTTTCAGTATCTGTTGTGCAAGGGTATCCCCTTTGTATGGATGGATAAATGTCAAGAGGCCTTTCAGAAAATCAAAGATTACCTATTGTCAACACCATTCCTCATGCCTCCTATTCATGGAAAGCCATTAATTCAATACATCTTGACTACTAGTTCAGCACTGGGGGCATTGCTGGCACAAAATGATCATGAAGGAAATGAAAGAGCAATCTATTACATCAGTCACACACTGATAGGGTATGAGTTGAACTACACATACATTGAATGTGCAAGCCTCATTGTTGTCTTTGTGTCCCAAAAACTACAACACTATATGCTTAGTCATCAAACATAGCTAGTCGCCAAGATTGATCCACTGAAATATCTCTTAAGTCGGGCGACATTAACAAGTCGGCTGGAAAAATGGGTCATGATACTAAGCAAGTATGACATACAATATGTCGAGCGTAAGGAAATAAAAGGGCAGGTAATAGCAGATTAGTTGGCAGATGCACCAATCCAAGTCACTCATCCACTAGTAACTGATTTTCCTGATGAGTCCATTTTTCATGTGGAACCGGTGGCACCATGGAAGCTATATTTTGATGGGTCTCATACTTGTCATGGCTCAAGCACTGGAATCTTGTTTATCACACCACAGGGAGATTCAATTCCTAAGTCATTCAAGATTGCTTTCCCTTGTACAAATAACACTGCCGAATATGAAGCACTAGTCATAGGTATCAAGTTGGCAATCAAATGGAAAATTTAGACGTTTCTTGTATTTGAAGGCAGCTGATGTAATGGCTACTATTAGTTCTCTCTTGGACATCCCTAAAAATGTGTCACAATTTGAGTTCTTAGTAGAACAGCTCTTGATATTGGCATATGATATCCTAGAATTAGAAATGGTTTGTGAACTTGCTGGTCCCAACTCTCCCTGGTATTAGGATATTTATGACTACCTAAAGTCTCAAACCCTTCCACTAAACCTGTCCAATAACCAAAGGAAGTCCTTCATTAGGAAATCTGCAAGGTATGCCATTGTCAGTGACACCCTTTACCGCCGTAGTTTCGACGATACCCTCCTTAAATGTCTTGACACTGACGAAGCATGTACGACCTTGCGAGAAGTTCATGATGGTATATGCGGATCTCATTCGAGTGGTCCTACTCTGGCTAAGAAGGTAATAAGACTCAGGTATTATTGGCCAACAATGGAAAAAGATGCAATTGAATATGTTAGGACTTGTCGCAAATGTCAAATTCACAATGATTTGGTACATGCTCTAGCACAAGAACTTCGGCCGATCACTTCTCCTTGGCCCTTTGCTCAATGGGGACTTGATCTCATGGGTAAGATTCATCCAACCTCATCAAATGGCCACAAATTCATTGTTACCACCACTGAGTACTGCACAAAGGGGATTGAAGCCATCCCATTGACATATATTACTGACAAACAAATATCAAAGTTCATCCTTAACTATATCATCTGTCGGTATGGCCTTCCACAATCCATCATCACTGACAATGGAAGTTCATTTAAAAACCAAGACGTACATGAGTTATGTGAGCGATTCCATATCCAACACCACTTTTCATCTCCATACTACCCACAAGGAAACGGCTAAGCTGAGGCATCCAATAAAACCATTGTCAAAATTCTCAAAAAGACTATCAATGACGCTGGCCATGATTGGCACATAAAACTCAACCTTGCTCTGTGGGCTTACCGAACTAGCATTCGTATGCCTACAGGGGCCACCCCATTTTCCCTAGTCTTTGGCGCTGAGGCCATCTTACCCATTGAGGTCGAAATTCCTTCACTACAAGTCTCTTTGAAGGGTCTAACTAATGAAGAGGAGTACCGAAAATCACGCTTGCACGAGCTGGAAATGCTGGAAGAAAGAAGACAAAATTCACTGAACCATCTCTAGGCATATCAGAACCATCTTTGTTGTAGCTACAATAAAAAGGTTATGGTTAGAAAGTTTGACATTGGTGACCTAGTTCTCATGCAGAACCCCAAGAACCAAGCAGATAGAGAAAAGCCAAGAAAATTTGAACCAAACTGGCTGGGTCCATACATTATCATATCTTCTTTTGGTTCTGGAGCTTATCAACTAGCAACTCTAGATGGAGAACAATTGACAGAGCCCATCAACAATTTACATCTCTGAAGGTTCTACGCATAGCATCAGAGGACTGAGTTGCAAACCATAAAATACAAAAAAAGATTGAAAAATTAAAAAATCATCACCCTGATGAAAACCTGGCAAATAGGTGTCTTGGTGACACCAAAAAAATCAAAAAGTCAAGAAAATAGTAAAGAGAAAAATGATTTGTTCAATAGTGAAAACCTGGCAAATAGGCACTTTGGACTGGTACCATGGTGAAAACCTGGCAAATAGGCACCATGCATAATCAATCATTGCTCTACCATCTATTGTCACTTTGTCTAAACTTGGCCTAGGATGAAAGGTATTTTTGCCATTATTCCACAAATCGCCACCACATCCTACCCTACCTATCATGGTAGATAAATGATTGACATCAAGTCTTGATGACTGTCCATCTAGTAAACCATCAGCATCTCGTCCATACTCCCTGCAAAAGGCTAAGTCTTGGACCTGACTGGGGGCAAAACATTTATCTTAAAACTGTAGTGGATGTCGCACATGATCTTGGCAATTGGCAAAAAGTACTAAAAAAAAAAGACAAAAAACATTGGCAAAAATTCCTAAAAAAAGACAAAAAACATCGCAAAAAGTCGTTAAAAAAAAGACAAAAACATTGGCAAAAAGTCCTTAAAAAAAAAGACAAAAAACATCGCAAAAAGTCCTGAAAAAATGACCAAAAACATTGTAAAAAGTCTGGAAGAAAGACCTAAAAATCATAAAACATCCTAAAGAAAACCACAAACAAAAACATCAGACTGCTCGAAAAGTGCAAACACATTGTCATCTCTTGTCAAATTCAGTCATATCAATCAGTCTTTGTCATTGTCGAACTATGTCGTCTTTGCGCACTTTCTACATAGGCAAAACTCACATTTTGAGTCCCCGAGACATTAAGTCACTCCTTTTAGGTTTGTCAAAATAAAATCATGATGCAAATATTGCTCATCAAGACAAAGTCATTGGTCATGTCGAACTACGAGGTCTCTGAGTGTATGACGTAGGAAAGGCCATCTACTGATGAGCCCCTGAGGCCGCACTAGGTCATTCCATTAGGGTTCATGGCACTACACTGACACACATGTCAAAAAAAATCTTCAATCAATTTCCACATGGGAAAACTCCTGAAACAAAGTAAAACAATCATTTATTTAGCATGGCAATCTCATTAACACATCACTCATATCATCAAGGCAATATCGACATATGGTCAAACACAAGTCAAACTCGGTCAGAGCAAGTCAAATCATCATAACCTAATAAAATTGTCAAATTTCGGTTAGTCTTTAGATGAGTCCTTCTGAACAATAGCCTCTGTCATTTACGCCTTAGGATGTGTCCTTCCTAGGCATCGTCATCATCATTCAACATTTTGAGTGATCCTCTTGACATCTAAAGATCACTCTTCATGACATCAGTATTCTTCATATGTGTCCTTCTGAAGAAACAACTCTGTCATTTATGCCTTAGGATGTGTCCTTCCTAGGCATCGTCATTATTTTGAGGGACCCCTTACGACCATTAGGGATCAAATCCTCTTGTCATCGACATTATTCAGGATGTGTCCTTGAATTCACCAATTCTTGACATTTTCCAAGGTCATCAAAACTTTAAACATTTCGACATCTTGACATTATCAAACATGGCATTTTGGCATTAGAACAATGGATATCTAGATGCACTTGGCAAACACTTGACAATTGTCTTTTAGTTTTTATCATGATATTAGTTTTTCAGTGAGATCCCACTAAGCAAGATTTAGAGAAGCAACAACGTATCATGACGATTGACACGCATGACTACTAGTTTCTCAGCAAGGTCCTGCTTTTGGGATTTAGAAAAACAATGACATATCATGGTAAGGACTCTATTTTATTTGTATTTTGACAATCATGCTACTAGTTTCTCAAGGATGTCCTGGAAACAAGATTTAGAGAAGCAGTGACGTTTCATGATTTGTCCTTTTCTTTTTTTTTGCATGTGGTTGATTATGGCAAAAAGACTGGGGAAAGCATGCTCCTAGTATGAGTCATGATCATCCTTGTCTATGATTGTTTGTCTTATGTGATGGTACAACCTTTCACACCTTGATCTATGTCATATTATGGTGTTTATTGGCCATTATGACAGTTCGCCCAATGATGATTAAGAGCAATAAATATTAAAGTCCTATGGCAATTTTTTGAAGGATTTGGTCTAGGAACTAACATGCATCTTCTTTAGTCTTTTCATCTTCTCTCACTCGTCTCATATAGGCATTGCATCCATATCATCATCCATATCTTTTGCACTAGCATTTCTTTGTCTCTTCATATTCTAGTCTTCTCATTAATTTCAAGAGCACACCCATGTTCTTGGAACCCATCTTTCCTCTCGAGGGGGCATACCATAACCCTCCTCGTCATTCTTCCTCATCTTTTTTTGCACTGGAGCATATTTTTGACTTATTTTTCTTTGTCACAACGTGACAAGCAACATTATAACAAAGAGGGGAAAAATGTAGACACCTAAAAATGACCTAGGCCTGCAAGCTTCATTTTTACCACTTTTGTCCTAGCATAATTATGACATTTAATTATGTCCTTGGTCCACATTCGACTATTGATTAAATAATTCATAATTATTTGATTAATTCATGTCATTTATTCCTCATGATTATTAAATAAATAAATTTTATTTATTTATTAAATACGTCATTAATTGTCTAAGTCTTCCCTTAATTAAATAAATCTCTTAATTTATTTAATCTCCCTTTCTGCATTTAATTCTTCTTGATTATTAAATAAATAATTACATTTGTTTATTTAATATGTCACTAATCCTCTTAATTAAATAAATTGATTAATTTATTTAATTAATTAGTCTTATTTGCTAAATTAAATAATTAAGTTTAATTATTTAATTGCCATTTAATATTCTTCTCATTTTAGATAAATTAAATTATTTAAAATGTCATCTCAATCTGAACTGTCAGTCCATTTTGATAAATATTCTGAAAAAGATTATTTATTAGCTCACAAAATCATTAATTTCAATTAATTTAATTCAAATTAGTATCTAATCTTCTAAAAATCAAGTAATCGGGTAGATTCTTGATTTTCTAAATTGAATCTTCAGTTCAAATCTTATCTTCTTGATTTTTCAAAAATCTTTATTTCTTTAATTAATTTCCTCATTTATTCTCCACCGTCGATCTGATTATTTGAGACATTATTTTGACCGTTCGATTAAGGATTTTTCCCTAACCCTAATTAGGGATTCTCATATTTAATCTGGACCTCTCACTTTAGGTTCTCATCATCAATTAATCTCGTCTGTCCACTCAAAATGACATTTTCTATAAAATGGCATTTTCCTCTCACTTTTCGATTACACACGCACATGCTGACATTTTACATAGACATTCTAGGCATTTATTCACTTGCACACTTATTTTCATAGGCAATTTCAATATTCATTATAGTCATTTGATCAAGTCTTGGCATTTGTTTAGGCATAGACATTGACAATTGTAGTAATAGGCATAGGCATTTAGACATAGCACAAATCCTTCAAAGCTTGGTGTAGGACTTAAGCATTTGTAGATTTGCTCATACGAAAAGTCTGAGGGCAACATCATCCAGCAAGTAAGAAGGTATTACAAAAGTGAATCATGGAAGTCTCGGTGATCAGGTATAATCGTTTTGTATTTTTCTTCCTTTGTGTTTTGTAATATCTTTGGGTTTCATTGCCATTTATTGTTTATTGCTAACACTCCTTATCAAACCTAAAAGAAATCCTTTGATTACAATAGCTATAGCTAGTGAGGCCTTTATTCTCATCAAATAAGCCAAGGAATGAATAGTAGACAGAAAATAAAGCTTACCAATTTGGAGGCCGAGTATGATCAGAGTTGAAGAGAAGGAAAGCTCAATTGGAGGCTCGAATGGAGGCTCCAAGTCAAAAACCTAGCTCCCATGATGGTGGCTCAAGTAGAGCCCCTGGTCTCAAAAGTCATCTTTGTAAATGAATGTGAAAGCATAGGGTATTCTTTGAGTTTTGTTCTTTAGTGTTTTTGCTTTTCCCTTAGTTGAGTTTGGGTTTTAATCACATTTATTTAATAAATTCCTTGTTGATTAATCTCCCTTTGTGAAATTCATATGCCTAGGTCAACCTTGGTGTTTTGTATAAGACTTTTAGAGTCTAAGTCAAGTTTAGGCTTTGGCATATTGCCTTAGTAAAAAATGGAGAATGACTAATTACCTTAGGTTTTTTAATTGATTTTGAGAAAAATCAATTAAAATATGAATGATAAATTACTTATACCTTAGGTAAAACCTTTATGACTTAGGTCTTGTTTTCAAATTGATTTTAAAGAAATCAATTAAAATATTCACAAATGTTATATGATTTTTTTAGAAAATCAAACATTGTAATGGAGGAATAAGTTTATAATATTTTGCAAAGATTTCCAAATTTTAATTGTAAAAAATTAATCAAATTCAAAGGATAGAAATCTGCAACTCTTGTAAAGCAAGAATAAAATAATTCTTTATAAATTGTTTTATTTCTTTGCTATTTTTAGTAGATTGGTGATTGATTTTTTCTCTTGGTTGGATTTGAGCTTCATGGTGAAGAGATAAGGTGCTTTTTTTTGCTTTTAAAGCAAAGCAGACCTATTTTTAGGTGCTTTTCAGCATGCACATGCAAAAGGAGAGAGTTTTCCATTTCAGTTACTCATTTTGGGGTAGTTATTGTTGCTTTTTCTTGAGATTTGTTCTTGAGCTAAAATTAGGGTTTTGACATATATCTTGAAAAAATTAGAGTTTTTCTAAGTTCAGATTATTGTTTCTTGCTCTATCACATTATGAGAGCTTGTAAACTTTTTTTACTCAGTTTCAAACTTTGGCATACTCCTTTAGTTCAATAAAAGTATCATTCTTATCTCCAATTTATGTCTCTATTTGTAGTTTTAGTATGATGTCTACATTGTGATTTTGTTTACAGATCCTTTTCATGTCCTATTATTGTAGATCATTGATACAAAAAGTTCATTTAATGGAGGTTGCATGTTGTGTTTAAGTCTAAACCTTCATGTAGTTAATTATGTACTAGGTGTTCATGATGGATTGTGAATACATTATTGTTTTCTTAAGACTGTTTGTGGATAGAATATCAAAGTCACCATTAAGTTTTGGAATCATATTAGATAAGTTTTACATTTCAATCATATTTTCTATCCCTTTTCCCAGAAAGTCACTTAGAATAGGATTCATCATTCAGAGAATCAACTCACTCTAGAGATTCCCTTTTCACATAGATCACCCACATTTGAAAAGGGTTTCCATGTTTCAACAGATAATTTGATTTTTTCAAATCTAACAAAGGGTGCATATCTGATTGACAACAACTGCAACAAGAGTTGATGTAAATTGTGACCCTTGATCACTTACTATTTCTCTTGGGACTCTATTTCTTGTGAAAATGTCTTTATAAAGAAATTTTGTAACATTGTTATCTCTTGCATGCTTCATAGGCTTAACTTCTACCCATTTTTTCACATAATCAGTGCATACCAATATATAAGACTTACCATTTGATGGAGGGTTATTTGATCCCATCCCCACTTATCAAAGGGTGTGATTACTATGTAAGGGAAAATTGACATTTCATTATATCTTGTTGGTTTTCCCATCCTTTGACATCTATCACATCTTCTAGTAGACCTTCCTACATCCTTGTGGAGTGTTGGCTAGTAATACCTTATGTTCAAAATATTCATTGATGTCCTTTTGGATGCAAATTTTCCTCCACATGGTTCATTGTGACATGCATGAAAGATGTCATATGTCTCATCTTCTCTCACACATCTCCTCATGACATGGTCATGTCTAGTATAAAACAAACATCTAGCAATCCAAGAGAAAGGAAAAGATTTTTCAATAAGTTCCCTTTTCTCTTTTGGTCAGAAGTGAGAAGGAACTCTACCTATGACCAAGTAATTGGCTATGTCAGCATACTAGGGTGTTTATACACTGAGGGAGAATAGATGCTCATTAGGAAAAGAGTCATCTATGGGTTGATTCTCTTCTGATGTAGTTAGTCTTGAAAGAAAATCTGCAACAACATTGGCCTTCCCTGGCTTATCCATAATGGTTATATTAGACTCCTGCATCAGCAATAACCATCTTGCCAATCTTCCTATGATCAAAGGTTTATTCTTGAGATATCTAATGGTTGTATGATCAGTTTGCACAAATATTTGGTAGCCTGTTATGTAATGTCTGAATTTTTTCAGTGTATAGATTATTGTTAGCATCTCTTTCTTTGTCACTGTATAATTGAATTCAGATTCTTGTAATTTTTTGTTGACAAAGTAAATAGAATTTTCAATAGCTCCCTCTTTTTTTCCTAA
This sequence comes from Sequoia sempervirens, assembly GCA_007258455.2. Classification (NCBI taxonomy): domain Eukaryota; kingdom Viridiplantae; phylum Streptophyta; class Pinopsida; order Cupressales; family Cupressaceae; genus Sequoia; species Sequoia sempervirens. Next base: position 225,965,713 of record VDFB02373365.1, read on the forward strand.
GACCTATCCTATGGCATAATTTGATGCATCGATGTGGATATGGAAAGGAAGCTCCCAATTAGGTCCCTTGAGTACAGGACCATGAGTCAAAGTTGCCTTCATATCAGAAAATGTCTTGTCACAAGCTTCAATCCACTAAAATTCAACAGCCTTAGTGAGAAGGGTATACAATGGTGTTGCAACCTTGCTGAAATATTTGATGAAACACCTATAATATCCCGCATGACCCAAGAAACTCCTAACATCCTTTTGTTTTGTAGGTGTAGGAAGATTTGCGATTACCTCAATTTTTGTAGGATCTACTTGAATTCCCTTGTGGGAGATGTAGTGGCCAAGAACTACACCCTCTTGCATCATCATGAAACACTTTTCACTATTTAAGGACAAGTTTTGATCTTCAAATATTTATAGGACTCTCTTGATATTTTCCAATGCTTTATCAAAATCAACACCATAAGTGGTGAAGTCATCCATATAGATTTCCATGCAATCATGAAAAATGTCTAAGAATATGCTGATGATTTCCATTTGGAAAGTTGTTGGTGCATTGCACAAGCCCAATGGGAGTACTAAATAGGCATAGATTCCCCATGGATAGGTAAATGTGGTCTTCTCCTAGTCTTCTAGTACAATTTGGATCTAGTTGTAGCCATTGAATCCATCTAGAAAAGAGAAGTATTGCTTTCCTGCAAGTGTGTCCAAAACTTGATCAATGAAGGGTAAATGAAAGTGATCCTTCTTGGTGGTAGCATTAAATTCCCTATAAATAACACAAACTCGCCATTTCCCTCCTTTCTTGGGCACAATCACTAATGGAGACACCCACTGACTATCTAAAATGGGGTAGATAAATCCTGCATCTAGTAATTTTTGAAATTATCCTTTCACAATCTCTATTAGTGGAGGGTTAATTCTTCTTTGTGGCTATCTTACTAGAGTGCAATCATCTCTAATATGAATTATGTGTAAAAATTTTAGGATCCATTCCCTTCATATCATGATAATCCCATGAAAATGCATACTGATGGGCCCTTAATAGATTCATTAATAACAATTATTGTTCTTCATTCAATTTACTATTAACATTCAAATATCTTACCTCTGACACCTGGACTTGTGTAGTTAACTCTATCATGGATGCTTCATTAATACATGGTACCTTTAGTTCATACGATAGAAATGTATGGAACATACCTATTGCTGCAGGAAGTTTGTCTACAAGAACAATGGCTATAGGAAGACGGGATGTAGGAAGAATGTCTGTAGGAATAGTGGCTATAAGAAGAGCAGGAAGAAGTGTCCTGACCAAAGTAGAAGATGATGCTTCCTCCACTTCATAATGGTTTTGAATAATGTTAGTCAACACTTCATCCTCATCTTGGAGTTGCAAGAAAGAGATTTTGCCTAGTGTTGGTTCTTTTTTACACTGTAACTAGGTTGGTCTTCTAATCTACCTATGGAATTGCCAATTCCAATCAAGGGAAGCTCAAAGGACCTGGACCAACTAACGAGGACTTTAAAAGCCTCCTACACTTCAGGCTCTGCAAGACCTGGGAGGGTGATCCCTTAACAACAACATATAATCTCATTTAATAGCTCAACATAATAGGATAATACTGAATAGATTTGGCTATTCATCAGTAATATCAACTATTTGGAGCATGAGATAACCACAACACTATAACACAAGGATTTAATATGTTTTAGAATTTATAAAATGTTTCAGAGATGCATTAAGTTGCAAGATAAATTAGTGCCTAATTTTGGGCCATGGAGTCAAACACATAAAATGAATTCATTAGCAAATGACATTCAACCAGTGGATTAAATTGTTAATGTCTTGCATCAACTGTTAGTGCCTTACACCAACAATCCCACTCTTGTTATCAATCAAAATATCCTTACCAAATCCAACTTGCACACTTTGAAATCACTATTATCTGTTCAAAGTATTTAACCATTTCCTTGAAATAGACCCATAAACAAATAACACAATCTCATGAAATTTGAGATGAAAAACTCAAAGAGACATTGTATTATTGAATTCATATAATTAAACTGTACAAGTATGGAGACAATTTGAAGATATTCATGAATGTGCACACACTTTCATGATTTATTTTCATAAACTGGATGTATTTTCTCATAAAATCAGAAATTATAGCTTACAGACTCAATATGACTCAAAATTTACAATTCTCTATCTACCATAGCCTCATACAAAACCTCAGAACCTAATCTCTAGAACCAAAATAATGAGAAGAGAAGATTCAGAAGAAGCCCTAAAGCTGATCCAAAGATGCCATTTGGAATCCTCTTCATTGTTGATCAATAGAATGGAAAGCATCTCTCCTCTCTCTGTAACTGAATTTGCCTCTTCATTTTCCTTTGTTGTTAGTTGTTCTTCAACAAAAAATATGCCCATGTGATAGAATTCCATTCGATTTAGCAACTGCTTGAAAATGCCTCTACTCCCGTGAAAGTTTTGTTTTTCCCTTTGAAAACATTTATCTCTTCCTTTTATAAAACTTTACCTCCCAACGCATATGCTTGTCTAGAAAGTGAATACCACTTTACTCATATCCCATGTGCATTTTACATTACAACCAAGTAAAGTATTCACCCTCAACAAATAAAATTTAAAGTGAATATTGTATTCACTTTTCCTATTCCATTTAAAATATTCACCTCATCTATTTTCCAGCATAAAGTATTTCACCTAAATTTTACATGGCTCCAATAAAGACATTCACCCAGGCAAATGATATTTTAAACATTTAGTTTAAAATATTTGTTTATATAAAACTCTCCAGATAAAATTCATTTCACCCATTCTTTTTTTTGCACATTCACTTGAAGTATTTATCTATAATACTTAAATCCCCTTTAAAAACTCACTTGGAAAATTAAGATTTTTCTCGAGCTGCACAAGTTCAAATATTTACCCTTTAATCTATTTTTCTCCCGGGCCCACCTTTATCATTTCAAATGTGATAGCTTTTAATTTTTCATTGGGAAATAAAATCTTTATACCATTTAAAATTAAATGGTCCCTTTCAATTATTTTCGAGAGCACTCCAATTTACTAGGCCCACACCATGATCCACATGTCACAAGCCCGCAATTTCGTGGATGTTAACTTGTGAACTACGATATAGAGGGCAATAGATAGGACCTGGCTGGGTTTTGACCTTCATTCTCCTTCGTTGATCTTATTTTTTTCTCCTTCATGTTCACATTTTTTCCCTAATCTTTTCACGCTTCTTTGTTTTTCATTCTTGACTCTGGCTATGGCTGCTACCATGACAACCACTACTCCAATTGTAGATGCTTAAAGTTACTAAAGCATTTTCAAATATGTGATGTGTGCATGCCTTGAAGTATCTGATGACTTTCAAACATTCATTTATATATTTCATGCAGCCATGGTATTCCAATATAGGCATTGATTCCTCCAAATTCATCCTCAACAAAATCAAGGTGTCCTCTATGTATCTACTCCATCGATCTCCTTACACAAAGGTTCAAGCCCCTTTTGTTTTCTTAATGCTAGCATACCAGTTTCTTTTGTTGCGCCCCATGTTCATTGGCTGCCTTTGCTAAGGAATTTCATGTTGTTTCAATGTATACCTTTTAGCGTATGCACTGCCCTCTCCATTTGATTTGCCCCCTCTCATTGTTGATGGCATGTTTGTTGAAAGTTGCTGAGGCATTTCAACAAATTCATTTTGTCCATATCTTACAATGCTGGAATTTTACTTTGTATTCCTCTTTCTTTTGTTTCAAAGCTTCTCAAGGTTCTTCAACCTATCTATTATTTGGTGCGCTGCATTCCATTGAGACCACATTTATTTAAGAGATTTTTTCAAATAGTTCATCCACCCATGTTTGGCTGTTTCATCACCATAAGCCATGCTTTGAAGTTTTTTAAAGTTTTTCAATACTCCATTTTGTGCTATATATGCAACCATCTCATTGTGTTTTACTGCAAATGTAGCACTAGTGTCTTGTTCATTGGTGCATGGGCATTAGAGCTTCCATTTTGTGTGTAGTATTTCCTCTATGGGCACTGGATTTCCTTTTTTTCCCCTTGTTCTTTCGATGGATTTACATACCCCATTCCATTCCATGTGAATTCCTTGTTGCATATGCTTATTTACTCAAAATTTTATAAAGACTTTAATAAATTTCACTCCATGAGCACTTAGCTTCAGTAGCGTACCATGAGACCACATTCACAAACTATTTTTTTTCCATTTCAAGTGCGTACCTTCACTTCTTAGCATGGCCTCTGGAGTCTCCTCTACCTATGGCATGTGGCAGCTCTGTTAATTGCTTTCGATGTAAAGATTCTAAGACTGTTTACCTTGTGAATATTCTCACTCTTTTGGCGTGGCAACTTCAAAGTCTCTAAAGCATGTCAACAAATATACCTTTTATGCATGTTGTGGGCAGTGTTATCCTTGATGGTGCATGGCCTCTGCTAGTGTGGAGATTTTCTAAAGGATTTCTAAACTTCATGGCATGTGTTAGCCTCTTCTAATAGCATTTACACTTGTCTTCAAAGTTCATGGAATCATCTCTATATTCCCCTTGGGCATATGCTGAGCATGGAATTCATTGCCAAATTCATTTGTTTAAGAGACACTAAAGACTTTTCAACATTCTATTTGTGCTGGCTATGTGAGTTTACAAAATTAAATTTGGCGTATACTTTGCATGTCTGTGCGCCTCTTCAAAAAATTCACTTTAATGCGTATATGGCATTTGTTTACAAGTTCCTCATTTTTTTTAAAAAAATTCACATTGCTAGCAAACATAAAATCCTTGACGAGTTTCATCCATTTTGCATACCCTCTGTTCATTTCCATGCTAGTGCATCCTTTGTAATTTTCTATCATTCTAATATGTGGTTGGGGGAAACATAAGCATGGTGAAGAGATTTAACCCTGGGAACCATCCACACAGCTATTTCACCCATGTACAATCTTGATTCACAACACAAATAGTTATTTAAACCATCTCAATATAAATCATTCTGATTTGGCTCCCTCTGAAAAGATTGAGGAGGAAAAATAAACTTATGATATCCACAACATACTCCCTCAATATAACTATTTAGAAAACCAACAAGACTAAAGAATGCTATGATCTCATCCATGGAAAATGGCACCATTCTCTTTGGGTCAATTGAAGAAACTTGTGACAAGAACAAGTGAGAATCCATTGTTGGGACAATGTTCTACAATTCAGACATTTTATAACCATAATATGCTCAAGCATGATGCAATCCAACACTTGCAAGTTCATAACAGGATGGAGCATGTTGGGCCCCATGTGGCCCGACTAATTTTTTGTTTTGTTTTGAAACAAATTTTGTGCTCAATTGAAGCTCTAGCAGATTTTGAATGCTTCAAAGGTGAAAAGATGAAATGGGTTTGCATTAAAACTCACTTTTCGACATATTTGCAAAATGTGCAAAACTGGAAAAGTTGGCCCTAGAATCAACTTTGAAAACTAGGAAAATGACCTCTTAGAGCAATAAAAACTTGCAAGCATGTAGCCATTGGTTTCAAGAAGGTAATGGAAAAAATGGTTCAGAAAAAGGAGTCATGAGGTGAAAGATATTCACTATCAAAGTTGCCTACTTGAAATTTCTGGAACAAACAACGATTTTGAACCAATTAAACTTGATGAAAACACCTCCTTGGGAAAATACCAAATCAACTCCTGGTGAGCTACCACTAGACATAGTAGAACACTTTGGTACATTGAGCATGTGTGCGAGAGGAATTTCCATGAATTATCATTCATCAAAAGTTATTCAGGGTCAAAGTGGACCTTTCACAAAGGCTGTCAGGAATGCAAATGAAAACTGAAGAAATTACATTTGGATTTGACCTGCTAAAAATAACAAATCAAATCATTAGGCCTAAAAATTGACATGCATGTTCACATAGTACACATGAGTGTGTTTGCAAAGGGATTTTGCTTAGAAATCAATGGGCTTCAAATTATGACCCTCCAAAGTAGGTCATTTAGGCATATTCTTCAAGTGCACTTCTGAAAGTGCAGAGGAAAAATTTTGAAAATGGGCATCTCAAATTTGGGAAATTTGAGAGTGCTAACACCTAGAATCATACGTTGTGTCACAGAGTTAACTTCCTCGGCCTCTTCACCAACTTGTGGCCATACTGGATTATCTTCATCATGGGATGGTTGAGTAGGTGGATAAAGAACAAATTTTTTAGTTCTCCTCCCATCTGAAATGGTCATTTCACCTGACCAACATCCAATGTATGCATCTACAGTTGCTAACCAAGTCCTTCCAAGAATGATGGGATACCCACCTAGTGTAGCCTTAGGAGAAAGAATCATAAAATCTATTGGGTATTCCCAGGAGTCTAGAACTACCACAAGATCCTCCACTACACCATCGGAGGGCTTAGGTAAGGCTATCAAAAGGATTGCGGGGCCCGATGGGAGTATATCTCATGCTTGCAATGTTTAGTTTTTGTCTTGATGTATTTGAGTCATTACATTTATTGTTGCCCCTAAATCAATTAGAGCATTCTTCACTTGGATCTTCGTTTATGACAAGCTGCTACCGAGAATTTTGCTGAGTCATTATATTTAGAGATAGTCACTTTTCCCATTATGATGTCGGCTAAATTTGTACCACATGAACTATAGTTGGGTCTTTCTTTTTCCCACCTGGCTTCTTGAGATAGGCTTCTTTGATTGCTTTGTCATAGATTGGAACATCCTTTATGGCCTAAAATAGGGGTATCTAAACACATATATGCTTCAGATGATCCAAGCTATCAAAGGTGGTATCCTCCTTTTCTTCTTTCTTCTTGGAAACTTCCAATCTCTAAGGAAATGGTGGTTCTTGCTCAATCTACTTGGCTTGGACTAGTTCAGGATTTTTAGGTGCATTTGGCTAAATAGGATCATGTAGAGGCTCCTCCTCCTCTTCCACATGAAGCTTAGTAATGATGGGCTTGGAAGGGGCTGGTAGAGTGGTTCTTGAATGCAGGTGGATATCACTTACACTCAAAACATATATGCAAGAAACTTTTGTGGTTTGTTATTTGGATTGGGTGTGGGATGAGTTGGTAATTGAGTTGGTTTAGGTGAATTTGACCTAAGATTAGTAGGTGGAGGTATTATAGTAGGTTGTTGGGGCTGAGATGGTGGATGCATGTAACTAGTTATCTGAGTAGGCCATTGCTGCCCTCCTCTCCATTTATTTGTTGTTTGCTACCAATTTCACAGAGGTGGTTACTTGATGCCTTAGAAGGTGCTGCCCAATTCCCACTGAGAGTTCTTTATGCTTGGGGTGGGGAGAACTTTGATGACTAGGCTAAGCATTTGGATGGTTATTCCAAGAATATGGTTGATATCCTCCATAACTTGAGGTGGATATGGGGCTTCCATTGGTTACGGATGAATAGGAGGAGTTAAAATACTGGTTTAGCATAGGATGAGTGATCTGGTGGCATGCTTTATCTTGAAGCCAAGGCTTCCTTTGTACAACATAGTAGACTTGGTCTTCTTCAATCAGTGGCTTGAACTTCGGTGAAACTTGCTTGCTTTCAAGATTAGCTACCATCTTACATCTGCAGTCCTTCTTCTTTTGTCTGCAGTGGGGGCAATACTTTGTCAACATTTCCTCTTCCTCCCCTTGCTTCTTCTTGGCCTAAAGTGTATCTAATTTGAGAGTAGCTATAGATTGTTGATATCTGCTTAAAGTCTACGATGAAATGAGTGATCTCCATTCTTGAAACTCCATTGAGGGTGAAGCTTACCCATGAAGATTGATAAAAGCTCTCTCCTTTCTTTGGAAGCTTCCTAGAGTAGTGCATGGCTTGTGGCAGTAATATCCCCAAGGAACTTGAGATATCTCATCCTTCCATGAGGTCAGGCATCATTGCCTCAGTGGATTCCTCTCCAAGGAAACTTTGTGAGTCCTCATTAGAGGTTTTTGTGGTGTGAGGGATTTTTGCAAGAAAAAAAGTAACCTTGCAATGTAATCTTCAGGGCTCTCATCTTCCTTTTTTACATACATCCCCTTGCAATGGCTGCATACATGACTCTCAAGGAATTTTGTCTTCATATCTTCAAAGGGGGAGTTTCCATAGTATCTCTTTTGTCTAGGATCATATGCCAAGGAACTACCATCTTAATGCAGCCTCTTTCAAAATGAGTAGGAAATGGCAAGCCCTATGGGCATCAATAGTATAATCATAACTCTTGCAGAGTATGTCAAACTCAAATAATAAGGTATCAAGATCTTCTGTGACAAGTCCATAAAACTTTGAGAGTGTTGAGGCAGGAATGTTCATGATGTTGTCAACTTCATTCTGATGGGCAATGGGGAAAGGAAAAGCTGGTTGGTTAGGTATGTTCCTATTTGCATCACCCATTCTTTCTTGATGTTGTTCCAAAGCAAAAGGGTTCTCAGGCTAATTTTGATCTTCAAAGGGGCAGAATTAGTCAAATTAGGATAGCGTAACCAAAGGGCCAGTGATCTTCTTCTTCTTAGCTGCTGTTGATTCGATATTCAGCTAGCCAGTAGTTGGTTATTAGGAAGAAATCTCCCATAAGCATCCCTTCTCCTTCCTCTCTACATGTGGTATCACTCACTATCAGTCAACTCATACAAAGTATTGGTAAAGAATCAGGGGGTTCATTGCTTCCTAAATGAGGATATGCTAAGAACAACTTCTAGAAATAGTACAACAAGGAACTACCAGCCGGCTCAAAGGAGCTCCTCGCTTTTCATCACTGGAAATGAAGCCAAAATGTTGGCCTCCTGCAATGATTTTAATAGCAAGCCTTTCCAACCACTTATTTCGAGGAAGATTGGACATCTAGCACAGGGCCAGCTATCTCAATCATCATGAAGGTGCGTTGCTTTATCAACCCAGGATGTGAGCAGGAAGTGAGTTAAGCGTAGTATGTGCCTCTGTGAAATCAAAGTATTGTTTCCATTCTCACACAGCTAAAACACAATGCTAAAGAAGTAAATTTCTTGAGAGGAAATAGACAAATCCACGAATATCAATCAATGGCTATGCTAAGATTTGGGAAATGTATACTTGAGGAATAAAAATATAGGCGATGAACCTTGACCTTGCTACCCTGTCTGCTTTGGTAGAAGGCGATTCCTGAAACAAAGATTCTAGTGGCTCCAGGAATAATCAATGCTAGATTTATAACTAAGTACTAAACAACAAGTAATATTGAACTAATGCTAAACTAATAAGATAGATTACTCACCAAGTGGGCCCCCTTGGATAAGTATCCTCTAAACTAATAAGAACTCAAGTGCTTGAACTTATAACTTTATTTTATTCACTGTAAATCATGCATACAAGAGAGTAATGTATTTGTATCACTAAAACTAGAGAATGAAAGTACAATATCAAATCATGCAACTCTGAAGAAGGATCATCAAATCATTATTTATACTACAGCTAAACAAGGCAATCAACATTACAACTGGGAGGACTCCATTTAGGGAAAACAAGGGAAAGTGGAGCGATGGAAGTTAGGCATGCATGGAATCTGGTCAAACATGCAAGTCTAGACGCACATCCAGTACAACACTAATGCCCATGCATGCTCAATCATTAAGGTCTACCACAAGGCAGTTATGTTCAGTTGCATGAAGAATCTTTTGTCAGCAACTGCCTTTGACTTGGAGTGATTCCTTAGCTAGACATTATGGTGCATGCCTAGCTGGTGATGTCTTCCTCAACTTGGCATATTAAATCTACATGGAAAGGTTAGTATGCATAATAACTACACATCTATAAACACTCTAAGAATCATTCATTAATCACATGCAAAATCAATATAGTTAACCCACATAATATGCCAAATGTCATTAAAGTTTGCTATGATAGGATAATGTCAAATGTTAATGGTTTGAGGGAAACATTACGAAAATACCAACATTTAATCATAAAAGTTCATGACATTAGCGAGCAAATAGATTATAGATTCTACCCAAAACTAGACCAAAAACTAGGCTCATCAATTGTTGTGGTGGATCTTTCTATTATTTTTTGTATCTGTAGGCAGTGAGCCTCCTCCTTGTTGGACAGTGAGTCCTTTTCTATAGGTAGTGACCCTTTGTATCTGGATAGTGAGTCCTATTCTAGGTAGTGATCCTTGGGCAGTGAGCCTTTTGTATTTGGTTTTGCAATCACTTTATATTGTGAGTTAATCCTCACCATGGTTTTTCCCTTATTAGGTTTTCCACATAAAATCTAGTGTTCATTATGTTTATTTTTCTTTCTGTTATCTACATTTCATGTTCATACTTAACAATAGAATAGTGTGGCTATAAATTTGATAAGTGTTTGAAGTTTTGTAATTGAATCTAGTCACAATTGATTCAGCCCCCCTCTCAATTATCATGCACCTTTTAACAATATACACCTACTTGTCTAATTCCATAAAGGAAAATTTATTTGGAGCATTGTACTTGATGATCATATGCTTGAGTTTAGGCTCGACATCAATCTTAATTTGATTGATAAGTGCTCTCCAAGGTAGCCATAGCTACATGAAATATATGGATAATCACCCCCTTAAACACGTGTCACATTCTCTACTTAATGAAATTCCATACATTTCAATGATATCCACTAAATGTATGTTGATAAATTCTTGATTTCTAAGGTCGGAACACAATTATATATGAGGTCATTTTTCAATTCACCTATCACTTTGACTTCTATTTTATGCAATTGAACCACTACACTATTGGCAAGTTTTGGGGTGGCTTCTAGCTTTTGACATATAGAGTAAGGCATTACATTACATAAATCCCTAGGATATATCAAAATTTATGAAGATTCTTTCCAAAAATTTGTATGCTTAACAAAAATGGAGAGACTCTAGTCTTACCTTTGAAAAGGGTTGTCATGGCATTGAAGGTATGGATAGCTTACACTTTATCCTTTTGAGTGGAACTAGCAGAATCTCTAGTAGGTTTTCCAAATTATTTCAATAGTTTTTCCTTTTGTTTTGGGTAGTGCTGCAACATATCAAAAATGGAGATATTGTCTTTGTTATTTTTCAAATCATCTACATCACTATAACTTTCTTCATTCTGATTTAGGGTTTTTTAGGGTGGAAGGTTATTGGATCTAGTCTTCCACCTGAAAGGTTCCTTTGGGGAAAGAGGATTATTATTTGCATGAGGATATGGAGGAGTTGGGTTTGAGTTTGGGAGAATCCCATCAGTCAAAGTTTATTTCTTACTCAAATTATAATTGTTCATACCCTACTGAAAGGCAAGGACATCAATACCTTTTGGTTCATTTTCATTTTTAAAAGGGAAGGTAAACTCTTCCTCTTGAGAAAAGTGCCCTAGAATTTCCTCATAAGAATCTAGCATCACAACATTCATGCCATTTGTAGAGGTTTGAGAACTAATTTACAATAGTGCATACATTCTTTGCATGTCTAGGGAGTTAGCCTAGAAATGATCATATGTTTTGTGAAACCTATAGCCAATGTTATCTACAAAATTCACAATATTAACACCATCTAAGGGACTTGGAACTCCCCTATTATTAGGTCAATTATTCCAAGTCATGTTTCTCCTTTGGGAATTGAACACTAATTATTTTGATTGCTTCCTTGATTGTGACTAAAAGTAGGGCCATTGTATTGGCTATGAGTATTTATTGTATGGGGAGGATTTACTTTCAAATAGGTTAGTTCATTTGTCACTTGAGATAGCATCTTTTTCATGGCTTCAACCTCTAAAGCCAATTAGGTATTTTTACTATGGTTAACTGATGGTGTTGGTTGCTCAAATAATGGTTTAATTGGTTGTCCTAGATTTTTTGTAATATTTACTTCTTATGTGTAACCTGGATATGTAATTTTAGGCATGATAAGGGGTTGTTGGGTAGGAGTTTGATATGACAACAAATTCTAAGATATGTTGGGAACTCTAGGGATGGGGTTCATCAATGGTGTGTGATTATTTAAATAATTATTAATAGAAATAATTTGATTATCCATCCTTGGTGGGCCCAAAGAAGGAAAAGCCCCAAAAATATTTCTAGCTTGCACATCCATTTGTTGGGTAAAGACAATTTCCTAGTTAAAAATTATATCTAGTGAGTCTCTCTGATTGTCAAGTAGTCTTTTCAAGAACAAACTAGTAAGGGGATCTAGGGATATAGGATAGGTTTTCACTACCACACATTCAAGTATCACATATGGATCTTCTAATTGTTTAAGGGCTTTATCGAATTGAGTGTTGTAGATATTAATATACTCATTAGGTTCTTTCCTATAGGTCACAAATTGATGGTATAGAATTCTTAGGTCTATGTACATCTTGAACTAATTGAGGAACTTATTTTCTAGGTCTAATCATGTTCTTATCCCTCCTCCAAGAAGATTAAGGTACCAATTTTAGGAAAACTCTCCTAACTAGTATGGAAACATTCTACAAACAACATCCCGATGGGCGATCTGGGCTTGATTGCAAATTTCTTTGAAGGTTTTAATGTGATATTTTGTTGTCCTTGACTCACCATATATAAATTTAGGATAATTTTTTTGAGGATTCTTTGATAAGTCATGTAGAGTTCCTGCAATGTTTAAGGGAGAACTTTCAATAATGGTGAAGAAAGCCATTTGTGGTGGAAGAGAGGCAACAACAATTGTTATTTTTAGTGTTGGTCAACTTGCAGGTGAGGATGGTGAACTAGGGTTCAATGGTGAAGTTATAGGTTTGGAAGTTTTACCCCTCGATTTTCCCTTGTCACTCTTTTTTTGTGTTGGACTAATTTAGTTAGATCATCTTTGTTGAGAGATCTAAGTATCATATGATATATTTTCATGGAAAATGACCTAATGTGTTCCAATTTTTCGGATGGGCCCTCCTTCTAGTGCCAATTCTATTGAGGGTGATTTTTTTCACACACAACATGTTAGGAAATAAGGGTTTATTTCCTCTTGAAAAGGAGTGAAACTACTCCAAGGTTCCTTTCTATTAGGTCATGAATATGTGGATAGCACAGTGGTGAGATCAATGCAATTTCACAAGGAGATTTGGAATTTATATAACTAGAAAATCATATGCAATCACAAAAGATAATTCTAACAATTTAAAGCAATAAATTTCATTTCAATAATATAATAGATTTATATCACTTGTTGATCTTTAAAAAAAACTAGAAACCATTTATGAAATAAAATAAAAGGAATAAAAGGGTAACAACAGATAATTAAATAAGATCTACTCTAATTAGACAATGATAAAGAACATTTCATCAATCACTTTTGTATGTTTGAACAAGTTATTTCAAAACAATCATTAGAGTAAATAGTATCACACACATTTAGCATTAGTGATGATGCAATATTTAAAGGAAATATGACATCCACAAGATTTTTAGTTTTCATACAACCAGAACAGTATCAAACACATGGAAATATGGGATGAAATCCTACTTAATTTCATGGTTATACACAAGATCTCATTAATTTGACATGTGTGATTAAAAAAAATGCTCATACCATCACTATAGGTCCAAATTCACATGCATGAAAAATAGGTGCTATCCTTAAATGAAGAAAAAATAAACTTTGCACAAAGACCAGTAGGTGAATTCCACATTGAGATTTTATTACTTTTAGTATGGAAATTATATTAGAATTGGATCCTTTTTCATGACCTAGAAATAAAAATATATAGAAAAATAGTTTCCTATAATTGTGGATCTTAATAAAAAGTAATTGGAACAAACTCTAGCACTTTAGTCTTTAATTGAAATTAAAATTAAAATAAAGCTTAACTAGGAATCCTAGAACATAGCTCAGTTCAATTGTTGAAACTTATAGAAATGAAAAGCAACTATAAATAACACTAAAATATAACTACAATCTAAATGGTAGTCTTCACAATTCCTATACCACCTTTTATCTTTTCATCTTGGCATGGATCTCATGATCAATATTTATTGCATATTTCCAACACCAAATATGCTTCATTTGAAATGAGATTACAACAACAGCTCATTAGATGCCTTGAATATTTTTGAAAAAGTTACAGGAAGTCAACTACCAACAACACCGACATTTCTAGTCACTTGGAAAAAAATTTCAACCATTTTGGCACAATTTCATTCATCTTCTCCATTGATGGCCCTTTGTTAAACTAGATGCTCACTCTAGTCAAAGGAAGTCATTTTCATTTGCTATTATATTTGAGTGAAAGATTCTAATTCTTCTTGGAGAGACTAAAATTTAACATTTTTTTGACCATTTTATTGATGCCTTCTTGTGTTACTTGTCCTTGCATCTGGTTCTGTAACTCATCAACCATTCTTGCAAGCTCCCTTACCGTCATAGGACTACCTCAAAATGTACATCCAAGGTTTTTTATTGCTTGGTAGATGTTATTCATAGCTTTCTCTACCTAGCCTCTATCATATTTTAACTTGTTCTTGCACTTATTCAAAATTTTAACTCAAAATTGTGTTGCTCTTACCCAAATTAGAATCATGTCTTTGTCTCCATTTTCTATTACAACAACTTTTATTAGTTCCTTTGATTTTGTCTCATTTATTTGATGGAGGATGGGAATGTGTTCCTCTCATACCAGTAGTTCTTAATCAACACTTAATATCATTTGTTGTACATTGATGTCCTCATCACAAATAGAATGATACAACTTAACCAATTATTTCAAAACTTGTTCTACTATTTCAAGAAAATTATCTATCCATTGTCAAGCAATGAGAATCCACCCATCTAGGTCAAAATGTTTGACCTCTCATTTAAGAATTTCCTACAATACAGACTTGGGATCTCCAACATCAATAAGTCCAATAAAATTACTTATATAGGTTATCAATTGTCCCACTTGATCCTTTAGCTAATCTTTGGTATTTTCATCCTTTTGCATTCTTTTCAATAAGGTGGTGATTGAAATTTGCAAGGAATGCTACTCCCCTTCTCTGGTCTGTACTCCCAAGTCTACTTGTCTAGCCTAGTAGTCTTCTACTATCATCTCAGACTCCAATTTATCAACTAAGGGGGAACTATTTCTGCTATCCTTTTTCCATGTTCATCAAACAAAAATTGTGGAGATCCTTTAGGATTTATTTCTTCTCCTCCCTGAAGATTTCAAGGATTTAGTTAATACACTTAATATTTGTTTTGGTGCCTCCAAATAGGACCTCTTCCTTTTACAAATGGTATGATTCAACCATATATGTATGGCTATAACTGTCTCTCTTTGATGGAAATAGTTGACCTCAACACACCATGATCTTTCTCCAATCTATCTTCATGGACCTTTTGGTCAGGCTCTAGGGAAACTCTTTCTTCTTCTTGGGACTTCTCTTGCTACCCTTCTTCTTCACTGTGAGGTAACTCCTCAACAATCCTCTTTTCTTGATTAATGGCTTGATCACCAAGTACAGTCCCCTGAATAATATGCTCTTATGTGCAAGCTTCTTCTCTATTCACTTTTTCCTCTTTATTGAATTCCTCAACAAACACTTCTTCAATATGCATATCTAGCTAAACATTTTTTGAAAACACATGGGTATGTGCAGGATCATGATGGGCCAAAAAGTGGCTTTATGATGGGTATGTGTAGGGTATGTGGCTGACGACTCTTTTTTACCCAAAATTGATGAATTTTTTTTTTTTCAAAGGATGTTCTTAGCTTTCCACCAATATAAATTATGCTTTACTTTGAATTTAATAAAAAATTATTATTATTTTCTATTTGAATTCGACTAAAGTCCTATTTGATTGATAGGCTGATTGAAAACATCTATAGCTTTCAAACGATATCAAATTTTGAATCAAAACATGTATCACATTCTATACTTCACATACTATAGGATTAAAAAAATTGAATTTCATGAAGTTTTGACCAAAGGTTAAATTAATTAGGACATATGAGGATTTTTATATTTTTTAAAAGAAGTTGTAATAAAAAAAAATTCATAATTAATTATTTGCTTGGAAAAAATTACAAAAGAATATGCATCACATTGGGACATGAGTCCTCTACTTATATCTAAAATATTATTGAAAAAAAATATCATTTTATTGTGGTTAGGGTGGTCAGACAAACACTTCTTATTTTTTCCCTAAAATTTAAGTGCTACTGCATTGAAATTTCAAATTTTCACCAAATAGATTTTTTTTTATAAATAAACCTAGTAGTTTAGAAACTAAATTCAATTTTCTATAGATTATTTTCTTACATATTTTGAAATAATATAGATAACTTATTCAACTTTTTATGTCAAGTTTCCTAACTCTGATTTTTCTGAATTTTATCGCCACTTAAGGGCTTATTTTTTCCATGATGACCCTGCACATACCCACATCCTCCTTCTCCTTTTGGATTTCCTCTTCTATTTGAGGCTCCTTTTATATTTCTCCTTCCTCCATTGTTGTTTCAATAAGGATTTCCACTCCTTGAGGTAGTTCATCTTTTGAAGGAGGAATAGATGGTGGTGGCTAAGAAGGTGGAGTCAAAATTTTCTCCTTGGGTGATTGTGGAGGAGTTGGCAATGGTTTCCCATGGGGGGAAGTTGAGGAGTATGCTCGTTCAACCTCCCTTTGGTCTACCCTTTCTTTAATAGCTTCCCTTTTCCTCTTCTTACAAATAAGACCACTATCATCTGCAAGTTCTTTACCTTCATTGGAGAAAATTTTTACTAGGCTCCTCTCTTTCCTTTTCTTTATCGTTTCTTTTGTAGCTTCTACCTTTTCTTTCTTCTTGTAGGTAACAATATACTAGTATATGGTTTCTCTATAGCATTATGTGGATTTTCCTCCTTGGTGTGTTCTTCAATTGTTCTCTCTCCTTTCTTCTCCTTCTCAGGTCCCTTAGTAGGTTTTTGCAATCTTGACATAGGGAAAGGCCTTTTTAACCATCAAAGAGAGTGGTCCACCACACCTTGTGTTTTTTCCTTTATGTTATCATTCTCTAGAACTAAGCAATCAACATTATAAATTGGCTAATCTGGAATCCCTTGGCTTGAGTAGGCAGGGTCAATGATTTTTTCATCTTCTTTCAACTCCTTTGGGATCCAAAGGTCTATGCAATGTCTCATCAAGAACACTATCAGTTGACAATATTCCTTTCTTCTTACTTTGAATTCATCCTTACAATTGGCCTAGTGATCTTTGAGCTTGGGATCATGAAGGAAGTATGCACCCATTACTTTGTTGATGTTTCCAACAGGGTCAAACATTTCACGGGCATCATTGTATAATAAAAAATTATATCTTATTTTAATTTTTGTATTCTTAGCATTCTAGTTTTTGGAACAAGAATAAATTTCTATTTTATAGGAAAACCATACCCATGTTTGTGTTTTCTAGCAATGAGCTATCACACCTCTATAATCTATCTACAAACTTACTACAAAAGTAGTTTATTTGATGGCTATTGAGGGAGCTTGTATGGAATTTTGTGGAAACTGACCACCCTGATGTAAGTGAAAGTTTTATACTAGATAAAATAGTATCCAATTTCCTTAATCACTTTCATGGCTTCATTAGATACTCTCTAAAAGAAATCTCCCTCCAACCCTCTAATCACATAATATATAAAGTTATCATTAACCACTCCAAAATTACGAATAGATAATTCCATTTCCAATTGGGGATAATGTTGATATATTATCACTTCTCTAAGCTCAAAGGATCCAATCTTTGTGAGTCTTTGAAATGAGGCTTGGGAAGCTAAAAAATATACAAGATAGGATGTCATGTAAAATTTATGAGTTAAAAAAACAATACTTAACTATTGATGAATAGTATCACTGATAAGAGAAGCCTTGTCAATTTTATTCTTGTTTGAAGAATTAATGATCTTAATGAATCAAACCATCCACATATAGAAGTCTCTATCATGTTGATACTCGAAGACCCAACTCAACAACACAATTAGATCTTTAACATCTTCCTTGTATTCACTTCTATGTTGTACCTTGGCTAACTTAGCAGCCACCTTCCTTGGTTTCTCCAACAAGTTGTTATTTATGTAACTCAATTTTTTAGTTCGATGTGCATCAAAATAATCCACTACTTTCTCCATGTCTACTGCCTCATATTCAACATGAGCAGGAATTATGAATATTTTGTCTATATACTCTGGGTTCACATCCAGTACAATTTCCCCATTTCCTCCCTTGAATTTCTAGGACTTGTGGTTGTAGTGAAGATCACAATTCAAGACCAACTCAAGGGATTGAACTATGACTAGAAAAGAAACAACCTCCACCAATCCTAATTTTGAAAGAGTTCTAGCCATTGGAGTCATGGCCCCACTATCACCAATCCTTCAATGGAACTCATTTATGTCAACATGGCCTAGGTTTGTATCACCAATCTCATTATATGCAGAGAACATCTTTGAAGAAAGATGGTATCCTTTGTATTGGTACTTCATTTCTTCTAAATCCTTGGGAGGCATATCTCCTGCAATTACTAGTACCATATATTAACAATTTTATATACCAAGAAGAGAAACCCTACAAGATAAGCCATGTTATACAATGTCCATTTTTCATTTCAAAGTTATAACTTTTCAAAATAAGTCATACAAAATTTTTAGGGATTGGCCTTCGAAATTACCCCTTACCTCCTATTGTTAGCATATACATTTAAAAGTCTACTTTTCTTTTATTAACATCATCGGGTATCGAGGGATCAAGAATCCTTATACCTGTTTCTTTACCCTATAAATACATTGAATTTATAACTATGTTTAATTTTGATGTTAGGGATTGAAGATCCCCTCTACCTCTTACTCATAGAGTGAATTCTCTTTGTAAATACTTCATCTCATCATGCATAGGAGATTGTAGATCCCCCTTACCTATTGCTTGTAATGAGAATTCCTTAGGGATACATTTTTGCTTGATTAGGTGTTAGGGATCAAGGATCCCCTCTACCTCTTACATTGCTAACATTTTTCCTTGGTTAACTGGTATCCCTGACTCACAGTTTGAAAGGGTTTTAGGGGTTGGGGTTCATAGTTTCAATTTTCCTCTTTCTATAAAGTTTTTAGTATTAATTAAATCAAACATCTATGACCTAATAACCTAATTCTCATTTTTTGAACATTGAATTGAACATTTGAAAGTAGTTTAATAAAGGCCTACTTACTAAACACATCTTTTTGAATGAAGGAAACTAATCATGTTTGCAGACATCGAGAGTCGGGGTTTTCATCAAACCTCCTATCTCAATAAGAAAGTGTGTAAATGGTATATCCAATGCACAAAGTGCGAAAGGGAATCTTGAAAAAAAATTGACTAAGTGTTTTCTGGTTTATTAGATGTCGGAGATTGGGGATACCCTTTACCTCTTTCACCTTTATAAGAAAGGAAGTAAGTGATATCTTTGATGTTCAAATTCTAAAGGTCATGATCAAAATTTTGCTAAGTCATAAAGGAATGATCAACATCGGAGGTTAGAGTTTCATCTTACATCTTGCAGATGTTTTCAAGTATTGGGTAATGGAAATTCACGATCTCTGAAGCTTGAAAGTTTGAATTTGAAAATGTTAAGACATGAATCGAGTGGAAATTCAAAGGCTTGATGTCTGAAAGGAATTTTAGAAACAAACAAGCCTAGGTTAAGTGTTGGGTGCATTGTTAGGGGTTAGAGATCAAGGATACCACTTACTTCTTTCACCTTTATGAGAAATCAATAAGAGAATTCTCAAATGGCCGAATCTTAAAAATTGTGATAATTTCATCAAGTTACCAAGGTAGGGTTGGGTGTTGAAAATTGGAGTTTCACCCTACATATTACAATTTTTTTTAGGTATCTAGTAAGGAAGACTCATGATGCTCGAAGCTTGATAGGTTCCAATTTTTTAAAAAATCTAAGGTACAAAAGGATGCAACCCTTGGGAAACTTGATGTATGATGTCTAAAGATGATGTCACAAACAACATTGAAGTTGTGCCAAAAATAAAATAAATTCGATAGGGCAACAAAAACCAAAAAGAAAAGAACAAAAAGGGAAAGAAAAAAATGATAAAATGCAAAGAAGAATACCTAAAGTTGAACTGAGAAAAAGAAAAAGAAATAAAAAAAGGGAATTGAAGAAAACAAAGGAAAAAGGCCCAAAAAAATTCACGTGCACTAGAGAAGCACACAAATTAGTAAATCACAAGGGAAACGACTTGAATTTACCAACCTAATAATGCATGAAATGAGTGGGAGGGAAAACACAAACAAAAAAAACCATGAGCACAACACGAACCAAGAAATCCACAAACATGGGAAACCATGAGCACAACATGAACCACCCTAAATACAAACCAATCACTCAATACACCTTTAAATGAGTTAGGGATGTAGGCAAAGAATAGCAATAATGACGACCAATGATTAGAAGAATGCTTCATAGCTATTAGAGTTTGAATTGTTAATTGAATAATAACAAAATGATCGATGAGTTAACCTAATTAACCTCAAATTCATTACATTAATGGTACACCAACCCAAGTGTTAAGGCATTAAACTCAAGTGGATCTTCATTAAATTTAAATATTTGTATGTGTGTTTGATAGGACATGATGTGACCCGCATGACAAATGAGGTGTCATCACCGTACTTCGCAAGTAGAAGCATGCTAGAAGAGAAAACTCTAATGCACAAAGCTTGATGAAATTCAAGACAAAAGATACCAATGAATGAAGAGGGAGGGGTCAAGGATCAAGCCCGACAAGGAAGGTATATCTTTCCTTAAAAGTACAATTTTCAAACCCTAAATGCAAACAAAGATAGAGGAAAAGAACAAGGGAAAAAAAGGAATAACGGGGAAAGGAAAATGAGAAAAGGGAAATAAAGACATGTAAAATGGAGAAGAGGGGGTCCCCATTTTTCTAAGAGAAAAAAAGGGTGTGATTATGAAGGCACAACAATATATGCACACACATACACATACACACAGACACACATATATATACACACACATGTATATATATATATGTGTATATATATATATATGTATACATATACATGTGTATATATGTATATGTATATATATGTGTATATAGATAAATATATTTTTTGTGAATATTTTATAAGTACAATGAAAATATAAGTTGTTAAGTAATGAATAAAGATTACAAAGTTCATCCTATATATGTATATTTCTCTCTTGTATGTGCAATGGAAAGTAGATAAATACTAACACACTTTATAGAAAATGTATGCTACTACGTTCTATTGAACAATGAAAGGAGAGTAACTTAAACATGGATGAGATGAATATAGATGTGGATTTCCAAATATATGCACAGAAAAGAAAGGGTTTTAAAAAAAAGCTCAAAGAAGTTTAGGGTTTCATGATAATAATTCCTTAATCAAATAAATAAAGATGTGGGATTTCAGATATATACCCAAAAAAGACAAAAGTGTTTTAAAAAAAAACCATACAAGGGGGTTTCATGATAATAATTCCTTTATCAAACGAATACAAACATGGGTTTTTAGATATAAGGGTTTTTAACAAAAACTACCATACAAGTTTAGTGTTTAATGATAATAATTCCTTAATTAGAAAAAAAAATAAAAAATCTATAAACATGGGGTCAAAATCATATGTGAAATAATCCCTTAATCAAATTAAATTGTAATTACAAATGGGGATTTTTAAGCCCGAAAAAAAAGGTGAATGTATGCAGATTATAGAACCTAGTAGAGTATTTCACACTACTAAGTCAATGGATTCATGATAATGTAACCCTTGACGGTTTGCACAATGATGTGCGAAAGATAGGAGTACTTGACCAAAATACATTCATGAGTGCTAAACTGTTAAAAATGAAATGAGAAATGATAGGTTGAAATTACCTCAAACCATGGAGAGCATCACATGATGGAGATGACATGATAAGAAATGATGAAATTGATCAAAAAAAAGATGTTTAAAATTAGCACATAATCAAATAGCCAAGAAACCCTTCACGGTTCCAAAAAAAATTCCAGTAACTAGACTCACAAGTACCATTGTTTTTATTATAAAAGAGGAAATGATAGTTTGACGTTACTTGAAACCATGGAGGGCAATTGAAATGCATCCATCAAGGGTCTAGCAACATTGTTGAGGGTGATCTTAGTAACAAACAACATGCTATGAAATAAAGGTTTATTGCGTCTCTTGAAAAGAAATAAAATGACTCCAAGTTTTTTTTTGTTAGGTCATGACGATGTGGAAAACATAGAGGTGAGATCTATGTGATTACATGAGGGGATTTAGGTTTTTGGAGAAAAACTAAAAGGATTTAAACAATCATAGAATAACATTTCATACACTCAACTTAGATTGCATATAGAATATAAGAAGATTTAAACTAATTCATTTCTCTTTCAAACCACTTTGATAACCATGTTTCAAAATAAAATGCAAAAGAGAATAGGGTAACAAGATACAATTTGAAAGAAACCTACAAAAATAATTCTAATGAAATCTATTATATTCAGACAACAACATAAAGAATTCAATCAATCACATCTGCACATTTAAACAAGATCTTCTAAAACAACCATTAATAGAAATAGTATTCACACATTTACTATCAATGGAGAGAAATATTTAAAGGAAACACAATGAACACAAGATTTTCAAATTTCATTCAATCAAAACAACATCAATCACGTGCAGATATGGGATGAAATTCTACTTAATCCCATAAATTAAACCCAGATCTTATTAATTTATAAATTATGATTAAAATAGAATGACCATACCATCACCATGGCACTAAATCCAAATGCATGCAACATAGGCATAATCATTTGATCAAATAAATCAAAACTTTGCATAAAATTCAACAAGTAAACCACACATTGAGATTGTATTGTTTGTAGTTGCAAAAATTATAAGAATTCAAACCCTTTGAATGGTCCAAAATAAAACATAAATAGAGAAATAAACTTCCCATAATTGTGGATCTAAAATGAAAAAGAAACTATAACTAGCTCTAGCACTTGACCCTTTAACCAAAATAAAACTAGAATTTTAAAATAAAATTGAACTGGGCACCCTAGTTGGAATCGAGTATTTTTGCAAAGTTTAGGAAAATAGAAAAAAATAAAATAAAACTGAAGTGAAACTGAAATCAAATTGGTAGCACCAAAATCCCCACACCATTGCATTTTGGCATATGATTCATGCATAGACAATCACACCTAACTTTGAAATCCCTAATCTTGACGTTGATCTAGAGAAATACATCATTCTCAAAAAAATTGGACACCTTCAAAAACATTTAGCCAAAATCAACAATAACACCCACCTTGTTTGTAGTTATTTTTCAATTTTCTCAGTCCATATTGACACCACTTCATTTATTTTTTCCATGGATGACCCCTTGTGAAACTGAATTCTAATCTTCTGATCGAACATGGTTTTCTCAAATTTCTGTTGTATTTTGGTGAAGGATTCCAACTCCTCTTGAAGAGATTAGGGTTTTACCTTTTCACTAACCATTCTATCAATTCCTTCTTGAGTGACCTATCCCTTCATCAAATTTTGCAATTCCTTGATCATTTTGTCAAGTTCTCTTACTAATACAGGGCTATCCTAGAATGTTCACCCCAGGTCCTCTATTTCTTTGCAAATGTCATTCATTTTCTTCTCTACTTGGGCCTTGTCATTATTCAATTTTCTTTTACATTTATTCAAAAAATTTGTATGAAACTCTATTGCCCTTATCCAAATAGGAATTGACTCATGTTCTCCATCTTGAATTACCACAACTTTAAGCAACTCTTCCTCCTTAGTCTCATTCATTTTTTAGAGGATTTGGATATATTCTTTCCATACCAACAACTCCTGATCAATGCTCAAAGAAACTTGTTGAGTGTGACTATCTTCACTGCTAATTGAATGGTATGATTTGACCAACTGCTTCAAAAATGTTTCTGCCAATTCCAAAAAAATTCCTTCCATTGTTGCACAATAGGAATCCATTCATCAAGGTTAGAGGGTCTAAATTCGCCTTTCAAGGTATCTTAGAGTGCAGAGTCGAGATCTTTATGATTTATAGGGCTGATAAGATTACCGATATAGGCAGCCAACTTTTTAACTTGAGCCTTCATTTCCTCTTGTGTTTTCATCTTTTTGCATTATTTTCAAAATCGTAGGAACTAACATCTATGAAGATTACTATTCACCATATCTTGTTTGGACACCTAAATCCACTTGGAAGATCTAATAGTCATTGGTCATCATCTCAGATTCCATTTTGTCCACCAAAGGGACTACTACCTGAGCTATCATATTACCTTGCTCATCCATTGAAACAATAGAAATCCTTTGATCCCTCTTCTTCTCCCAAGGGATTGGAAGGAATCTGATAGCATATTCAAGCTAGGCTTAGGAGTTTCTACATATGTCCTTTGCATTTTTTGAATGGTTTGATTCAACCATACTAGGATAGAGACATGTTTCTCTAGGGGGTTGGAGACTGTTCTTATATCATGATAAGTGCCAATACTTACCTCTAGCCCCTCCTAAGTTTTCTTCTCTTCTTCCTGAGCTCTTTCTTGATGCACCTCTCCCCCTATTTTTGGAAGCTCCTTAGTAGCTTTCTTTTCTTGGTTGACCTCTTCTTCAACCTCATGTTGTTCAACACATCCTCTTGAGAAATATTCTCATCTATGAGAGGTCCTTCCTTAATCACTTCTTCTTGAAACACTTCTTTGACATTTACATTCAATGGAACATTTTCGAACACATCACCAGTTTCCTTTTGTGCTTCCTCTTCCCTAGGATGCTCCTTCTAAACTTCCCTTTCTTCAACAACATCTTTAGTAGGAATTCCTCCTCTGAGGGGTAATTTACCTATCAAGAGGTGAGCAGTTGGTGGTTGTGGTTGAGATGGTGGTACAAGTACTCTATCCTTTAGTGATTGAGGGGGAGTTGGCAGTGGTGGCTCATGAGGAGGAGTCGAGGAGTATGTTTCCTCAGTTTTTGGTTGAGCCACCCTCATTCTCCTTTTTTGTGATATAGTTTTTCACTTTCTTCTAGTTCATCTTATTCTTTTAAAGCAATGTTTATTGGCCTCATTTCTTTTATTTTCTTTCTTTCTTCTTTATTTGGTTCACCCTTGTCTTTATTCTTTGATGCGAGGGCACTAGAGGAAGGTTTCTCCTTAGCATTTTATACCTGCTCTTTCTTTATAGTTGCTCTAGCTGAAGTTTCTCCTTCTTCTTAGAATATTTTGGATTCTCTAGCAATTTAGACACAGAGAAAGGTGTACTCAACAAGCAGATAGAGCATGACACAACCTGTTGAATTCTATCCTTAATGTTATCATTTTCCTTAACCGAAGAATCCACATTGAAAGATATCTTCTATGATGCATAGTCAGGATCTAATACCTTTCCATCTTCTATTTTTTCTTTGGAGATTTGAACCTTTAGACAATGTCTCATCAAAAATATTGTTAATAAATAATAATATTTCAATCTCACCTCAAATTCCTCTTCACGATTTACCCAATGATCTTCAAGTTTGGGCTCATAGATGAAGTATATACCCATCACTTTATTGATATTCACTATGGGGTCAAATCTCCTATGAGAATCATTATACAAGTCAAAATTGTATCTAGACATCTCAACTTCTATACTTTTCACATTTTGTGTATTCACACAAGAATACTCTCCTATCTGAAAATATCCATGCTTATGTTTCCCTACAATACATTTCTATACTTCAATAATTTGTCTACAAAACTTTAGCAAAAGCAACTTTTCTGATGGATACAGGGGAAGCTTGTATGGAATTTTATGGAAAACTACCACTCTAATGTAGGTAAATGTTTTATATTGGATAATCTATTATCCAATTTCTTCAATCACCTTCATAGCTTCATTGGAGACCCTCCTAGAAAAATCCCCCTCTAAGCCCTAAATTATCATATAAATGAAATTATCATTAACAATGCCAAAATGGCAAAAACTTGCCTCTAATTCCAATTGGGGATAATGTTGATAAATAGTTAATTCTCCCAGCTCATAAGATCCCACCTTGGTGAGTCCTAGGAATGAGGCTTGTGAAACCAATAGATAAACAAGATATGAAGTCATGTAAAACTTGGTGGATGAAAGAACATTACACATTTGTTCATGAATGATGTCACTGATAAGTTGAACCCAACCAATTTTCTTCTTGTGGGAATAATTGATGATTTTGATAAATCTCACCATCGGGGGATAAAATTCTTCCAAAGATTGAACTATAATCGGGAAACCTAAAATTTCCACCAATCCTAACTTCAAGAGAGCTCTAGACATTGAAGTCCTAACACTAGTATCACTGATCCTTCACTTGAAATAATCCATGTTGACATGTCTAATGCTAGTGTATCCGATCTCATTGTATGAGGAAAAAATATTAGAGGGTGGATGATAACCTTTGAATTGATACTTCATTTCATCTGAATCCTTGGGTGTCATCCTTTCTGCAAACAAAAGTACCATATATTGCCTACTTACATTTTCAAGGAAAGAAAACCCTGGCAACACAAGCCAAGTTAGATACTGTAAACCTTGAGTTTAAAGATCATACCATATCACAAAGAAATTTATGAGGTTTCATGGATCAACCTTCAGGCTTACCCATTACCTTATACCATTAATATGTTCATTTTAAAGTTTGACCTCCTTTGCATGATTCTTTAGATGTTGAGGATCAAATTTCCCTCATACCCCTTGCTTTTAATCAAAGTTCTTAAGGCATTTCAAGGTTTGGTCAAGCATTAGGGATTGGTGATCTTGTTTACTTGTTACTTAGAAAGTGAATTCTCTTCGTTGAGAATTTATACCATCAAGCATCAAAGATCAAAAATATCATTTATCCCTTGCTTGTAATGAGGATCACTTAAATATTTCTTATGTTTGATCACATGTTAGGTATCGAAGATCCTACTTAACCCTTTTTTTGTTGTTATAGTAATTCTTAAATGGTAATTCCTATTACCTAATTTTGGCTTTGAGCTGAAATCAAGTAACTTATTGTTTATTCTTTTGTTTTTTCATTTAAACATTAAAATATACATCATGTTTTGCTAAGTTCATTAATGTGCATAAAGGAGATTGTCAAAAAAAATTGCATTTATTCTAGTTTTTCAATTACATACAAATAAGAGAGAGAACCAACATGTATTCCAAATGTAATCTTTATTGATAATCATGAGCATATAATGTCCCTCACAAGCAAAGGGACTAGCTATTTTAATGCTTATAAAGAAAAGACTATACGCCTATAGATAATAGAAAAAAAATTGCATATAAAATGAAAAGGGACCCGTCATTGCTTGGTGGAAGGATGAATCCCATTGGCTTGGTTTTGCATCATCCCAGCCCTTCCCATTTCCCTACTTCCATTTGACACCCTCCTCGTTGCTCCTAGGTTTCCTACATCTGAAAAAATAGTGTTGTTAGAGTAATGAAAGGTCCCTGATCAAAATATATGCAAAACATCCATAAATGTGTACTATGATGTCCATAAGCATTAAAATAGTAGCATACCATAAGTTTCCATGAAAACAAGAAAAGAGTAATCAAACACACCTATGATATGCTTTTTTTATCTAATTGGTTTGTTCCTTGTGCAGATTTAGGACAAGTCTTTGTTACTATTTTGATGTGGCTAATTACAACATGTGGAGTAAAACGTGGCTCCCATGAGGGTTGATCCCAACATCTTCCCTCTGATGTTTTAAGAGGGATAATAAATTGAGCAACTTGATCAAATCAATGATAAACATATTCTTGATGCATTAAATCAATATGGAATCACACCAGTTGATCAACTTTCATTATCAAATTCAAAAGATTCAACACATAATGTGAACTATCAAGATGGTCACACTTCATCTTTTCACAATGAATCAATCAATAGGCTACCATCATGTCAAAAGGAAGGTGTATTTTGTTGGATATGTCTTTCAATCTTCTTAAGTTGATCGAAGATCCATTTTATTAAAGAGGTAAATATTTTCTGAGATTCATCAAGTTCAATTATACATATATTAAAATAATGAAGGAGACATCAAGTCATTCTTGAAACCATCATGAGTCATATGGAACAGAAAGAAGGAACAAGGAGGTAAGATTCCTCAAAATATTGTCATAATATAATGATACATCTCATAGAAGGACAACAACAGTGAAAGAAGCATACATGGTAGCATGATCATCACAATGGGTGGAATGCATATTTCAAAGGGGTAAAGCTATGTACTGTACACATTGAACAATGAATATCATTCACTCAACAGAGGCACATGTATGGTTGTTTGTGCTATAGGACAACAATAATCAATGAACAATGACAATTTTGTATGGAAAGAACCAATGCATTCAGAGACAAAGCAAAGGAATAGTGATCTCTAGTGGAGTAGGACAGTCAAGAGATGAAAATGAGATGATAGTGGAAACACTAACCTTCATAGGGGACAGTGGTAGTATAACAATACATTTAGAAGGACTCAATATGCATCTACAGTCATCAAGTAAGGTGCAACAATGGTTTTCAGTCAAAAGACAAGGGCAATGTGTGGTTAGAAAAGCACAATCTTTCAAGGAAGAAGATTGTCACATAACAAGATTGAGAAGTGGTGATTGCATTAAACACAAGTTGTGCAAAAGTAAGAAGACCTAATTGAGCTTGGAGCTCATTTGATCATCCTTGAAGGATCAGTACTCTTCATTGAATCATGAGGAAGAAAGCATCTACAATTTTTTTCTGCCCTTTGGTTACAATGATGAAAATTTACAAACATCCATTCTGAAGCCCATGAAGGGACAACAATAATCCTACTAGTGAAAAAAATATGCATTTAGCATCTATTCCATCTGGTAGAATATATAAAAAATGTAGCACTCCTTGAATTATCTTTTTGGAACATTGACAGACATGGAAGTAAAGAGCACATTTTAGTTTATGACTCATGAATTATTGTTTCAAGAAATAAGTCTATTCTTGGAGATTTGAATCTAACAGGGTAATTTAGCCTATCATAGTGGTGAGAGGCCTGGGTTTGAGTAGCTCATGACAAATTCCTTATAGATTTGGGATGGTAATATTATGGCTTGAGTAACACCACACAGTCCATGAAAAGGAGAATATGATTAGTGTTATTAAATGAAGTCAAGGGTGATTGAAGAAAGAGCAACAGATCTTGTGGTAATAATAGAGGTTGTGAAAGATATTGACAGTTTATGAATATTGATAGAACTATATTGCAATCAAAGTGCAATTGAAGGTAGTCTTAGCCTTGGCATCAACTAAGATTCCACAAAGACATGGAGCCTTTAGATAGTCACATAATGGTAAAGAGTATTATCATGAATAGCTCTCATGTGAAGACTATGATGAGGCAATCAAATGTGGGGAAAGGATAATGAGGATGATGCATTTTGCATGCAACACATAGCTGGACCATGACCTGGATAGGCTTATAGTCAACACCTAAATACCTTGTGACAATGACAATTCAATTTCAAATGAGGGCTATGTACGATAATGAAGTTTTTGGCTAGCCTAAAACTTTACAAAGAGTTAGCAAGCTTACTATTCTAGATACATTGACAATGTTATCATGCATAATCGGACCCATGGTAGTTCCTTTGGGTTTCATAATCATCAAACCTCATGTAGTGAGTAGGTCATAATGTCAGTTATGCATGGTATACATCTTTAGTGCAGGGATTTGAGCATAGTCATAGTCCTCACTCACCATGAAACAAGTTGTAAGTCATGTCAAGATATAGGGTTTCATTGTATGAAAGGTCAAGCTCTCAAGTAATCAAGACAACAAGGTTTTGTTCTTCATTTTATGACTTAAGATGCAATATTTATAAATTCTAGTACTAGTATCATGGTGCCTATTAGTAGAGACAACATTCTAAAATTGAAGTGGATGTTCTCATTGGAAAAATACAGTGAGTAGGGGTCAGCACAGTGATAGGGACTATGAAGGGGACAATGTACAATTTTTTTCTCTTTCAGACATTGGTCTCAGAGAATGTGTTCTAAAACACTTTGATGGAAATATAAAATTCCCTGGATATATGATGTGTTGCAGTCAACATATATGGTGTAGAACATTTCTTTTTCAAGCGACAATCAATGTTTGTGAGTTGTTTTAGTGTTCTACATTAAAGGATGCCCTTGAGAGATTTTCCCATCATTCTGAAATTGCAACCATGTTGTCATGAGATTTGAAGCTTAAGCTACAAGAAATTTGGGATTAGGAAATCATGTAAAGTCCATAAACAAAGTAATAGAGAAGTGCACAATTCATTAAATCCATGCAATGAAACAAAGAGGGAGTTTATTATTTTTACTATACTTATGATATTTGGCATTGCTCTTTTTATTTTTCACCAACTTTGTCTCTTTCTATTGACAAAAATAGATGTAGTTATGTGCATGGTCAATATAGGTGTGGCCTGGATAGTGTGAAAGCATGGCACTAACTTATCATGGAAGCTTGTGTAACAAGGGGAAATCACTTGAAGTGAAATGTAGTCAAAGCTTAAAAGGGAAGTGCTCATAAAGGAATGAAAAGCATGGAGTCTTTGACTCATACCCATACTATGCTATTGCATTGAATCATTTTACAACCATTTCTTCTTTATAGGGCAGCATTTTATTGTGGAGCAAGGGTAGTTCTTGTTTTAGATGATCACTCTCTCATGAAATATCATTCATATTATAATCTTGCATGATTTTATGAGCAAGGGAAAGTTTCCTTGAAAGTGGTTATCTACATAAAATGCCATAAAAATCCAATGCATTCTCTCATGGCTGCAACCAAAAAATTAGGTTTTCTTCACAAAAATAACAAAAACCCACTTGGGGTTTTGGATACCATTCAAATGCAGAGATTATAAAAGAGTTTTTCTTCCATTGATACCTATAGAAGGTGTCTTTTTTTCTAAAAAGATAAAATTTCCACATACAAAAATATCAATGAAAACCAGAGGCCGAGCATTCTCAACAAAATGCATAAATAAATACAGAAGAAATTATACATTTTGCATCATTCTTTCGCATGGAAAAGAGCTTGAAATGAGCTTATTTTCACTAAATATAAAAGGAGAAAAATCAGGGAATGAGTTTGATCAAAGATTACTTAAGCTAAAATTGCTCTTTTTTTTTACATTAGAATACAAGTTGTTTTTCACCATTAAAGCTTCAAGAAGTCACATCAATGGCAGATGAAAGAAGATGTGATAACCACAAAGAAAGATCAAACAAAAAAATTGCATCAGAACATGCTTATGGCCACAACATTCACAGTCCAATGATCATCCAACGAGAAGAAAAAAAGGCAGATTTGGTTCAAGAAAATGGGTACCTCTTGTTTCCTAGTGGAAACCACAAGATTTCATCAAAAGTATGCCAGAAGAAAACCATCAACAGTGCACTCCTTGAAACCCTATGGCGGCTAGGTGAAGTGGAGCTCCTAAATTTTGAAGGACAAAATGATAAACCTTTTCTTTTTTCTTTTGATTTTGTTTAGGGTTTGATACCCTAGTTGAGGTTGAGCATCAAAGGTAATTTTTACCTTTATTTTTAATAAATTCCAAATACATTTAATATGCTACATGGGCTTAGAGTTAAAACCTATGCCTTAGGAAATTTTTTTCCTTATGTTGCATTTTCAGGGCTTAGGCAATTTTTTCCTTGTATTTATTTTGAAAACCACATACTTGCCTTGGTGAATTTTCACATCTTTGACAACTGCAAAACTCTTTCAAGACTTAGAAGTGTGCACTTTGACCTCCCATAGGACAAGCTATTGCTTATGTTTTTGCATCTATTTTGAAATGTGAAATGTTTGACCTAGTGATGGTTATAAATCACTTTTTTCAAGCATTACTATTAGCTGTAGAAATAGTGATTGGTAAGGTTTTCATCAATCCCTTGAGGGAATCTGAGTTGATTTTTTATCCTCTTTACAAGCATTTAAGGGTGATTGAGGAATGGTTATTATTTTGCATTTATTATGAAAAATGTAAAACATTAACTTAAGTGATAATTTATAAATCGCTTAAGTCTAAATGTTACCTTTAATGCAAAATTAAATGCATTGAACTTTCAACACATGCTTTTGGAGGTTTAGTTGAGGATTTATGCCTTCCAAACATAATGGAATAGGTTGAAGACATGTTTGCACACCAACATTGTGAGTCAAACAATTTGGAGGCATGTGAGCAATTTGGAGGAATATTGACCAACATGTCAAATTGGTGAGTGGGTCATTTTTGACATTTTTGGAGGGAATGGGACCATTTTGGAAGCATTTTGTCATGCTTTTCTTGTGGGTCAAGTCATGGCTTGAATTTTCAACACTTTGGAGGCCTTTTGGAGTGATTTTTGAAGGTTATTTTTTGGCCTTTATGCTGCATCCGACTAGGGTTTCTAGAAGGACATTTGTGAGCAATTGTTTTAAAAATTGTTGAAGTATATTCAAACTTAAGCTTTAGGGGGTTATTTTCTTTCTTTGTGTAGGGAATTGTAGCTTAGTTTGGAGCTTTTCAGGTAGAGGACAACATTGTGACTCAATATCAAACATGTATAGCAGTATGTGACACCATTTTTATTAATAAAATTTAGTTCTTACCTTTGTTGAAGCTATCTCATTGTGTGAACTGTGGTGATTGATGAATTTCCTTGTGAGTTTTGGTAACTCCTTCAATGTTGTTGTCCTTTTAGCACCTTTAGGTAGGATAAATATATATTGATGTAGGTTGTAAGTTGTGTGGTTGTTCAAATAGTCTTTTAGTTGTGAAATATTTCCTTTCTTTCAAAAATGTTAAGAGAATCAAACCTACTTACAAAATACTTATGCATTGATATGTTAAAATATCTGAGTTGTGTTAGGTTAAGTTGAGAATTTGATGAGATTGTGTGTTAAAGCAATTGTATAGGTATAAGAAATTAAATTATATGCATCACCATAGGGGTTTAGTTTTATTTTCATGTTTCTTTCTCCCCTTTTCCCAGCAAAGAATAGTTTAGGTGAGACCATCAAAAGGGGAACCCACCCATAATCTGGAGGCCTACTTTCACAATAGGATACCCACAACCTGGAAGTAGTCCCATGTTAGTCCAAATTTTCTAAGTTCTTTCATAGCTTGGAAAAGGGGTGCAAATTTGGGTCTCTAATTGTTTTGGCACGCCCGGTGGGACAATGAACTAATTATCTGTCCATTTTATATGTTTTTCTACTGTTGTTTGGTGTGTATAGTAGTCGATAATTTCCTTTTGAGGTGCTTCAAATACACACTTGGTGACTCTAAATTTGAATTTACTAGTTTCAGCAGTACCAGTCCTGGTATGTTCAAAATTTATTAAAAGAAAAGTTGATTTTTTGGCTTTCCAATCTCTTGAATGAAAAAATATGTCTTCATTTCATGGAAATATGTCATATTATCCTCCATTTCATGAAAATTTTTCCCATGCATCATCCTATCAACCATATGATACTAAGGATACTACTAGTTTTATCCAAAATAACCCTGTAGCAGTAGGTTACTAGCATGTTTAGTACTCTTACCACCCACCCACCTTTGCTCCATCATCATGGCAGCCAGTATATGCCCAAAACCAGTCTCAAGAAGGCTATTTTGTTCCAAAACAATGGTCTTGTCCTCATTTGTAGTCCCAAAATGTTGATGATATAAGGATTAGTAATATTGATAGTATATTGCTAGATTTCCATAGGAAGTTGGATGAAATCAATAAAGAACAAGAGTATCAAATGCAACAACAGGAGGTTGACATGCATCAAGAAAAGGAAGCTTACCAAGCCCATCTCCATGAGCAGGAGTGGGAGGCACAAAAGAGGAAATTTGAGGTGAATCTTGCTCAACAACTTGCTGCAAAAGGATGAAAAAATGAGGCTAAATTTTGGCAAAAAAGAGGTTGCAAGTTCAATATTCCTAGCTTCAAACAAGGTGAACCTCTTAAGCCTACTAGATTTGAGATTCCAAGTGTTAGAAATCCCGTTTCAATTCAAGAACCTGTCCTTGAGC
Organism: Sequoia sempervirens; assembly: GCA_007258455.2. Taxonomy (NCBI): domain Eukaryota; kingdom Viridiplantae; phylum Streptophyta; class Pinopsida; order Cupressales; family Cupressaceae; genus Sequoia; species Sequoia sempervirens. The sequence continues at coordinate 225,999,816 of VDFB02373365.1, forward strand.
AAGCTCAACCTGTAAAGGAGCCTAGAGAATTTTCTTTCCCCAGTTTTAGGAGCCCTCCTTCTGTTCAAGAACCCGTTATTGAACAAGTGCATCCTTGTGAAGAACCCATCAAGGAGGCTCAACCAACCCCTTATCTTCCAGAACAACCTAAATAAGAGGTGCTTATAGAGGAAGAAACAAATATTTTAGCTATTGTTAGGTTTGAACAAGAACTTGAGAATGATAAATCAAATGTGATAACGAAGGAAAATGAGTTTGTAGATGAAGAGTAGCAAGATGTAGATCAACGAATAATTGATGGTTCTCATATTCTAACTATTCCATTTGATGAATTGCCATTGTTTGTGAACAAGGAAGAGAGTGCAGTTCAAATCACAACCACATCAACTTCTATACAGCAAGAGGAGGCTCAAAAATTTTGTGTTTTGACATCTCATTTGAGCTATAATAAGGTAAAAATTAGTCTTCCTTCATTGAAAAAAAAGAGAGGATTAAGATGATCTTTTTTGGGATGATCTAGAATCATTTGTTTCGAATTTGGAGATCAATCAATCATCTTTTGAAGAGAAAAAGGTGGGATAATAATTAGTTGAGATAGAAAAGGAAGTTCAAGTTTAGATTTATGTTGGTTTATTTGATGAACTTCCAAAATTTATAGGTGAAGATGATAACTGCTTGATTGAACTAACCTTAATGCCCAGTTTTGAGCAGCAAAGTGATGAGATAATGACTGATTTGTTTGTTGAACTTCCTAGTTTTGTGGATGATGATGGAGAAACCATGCTTGTACTAACACCAGTATCAAGTTTTGGATAGCAAGAAGATGAAATTCACTTTGATAGGTTATTGGTTCATCAAGAAGAAGATTGGGCAGCCTAGTCTTGAGAGGTGAAAAGGTTGGTACCTATAAGAATATCCATCAAGATGAGCATGATCAATAGAGGTATGTTTTGAAAGGTATGAGTACTCCTTTAAATTTTCAAGGAAAAATTCATGAAGTTGACATAGGACATGTCATGCATGAGGGAGCTAACCATGAACTTGAAGAGGACATGTTCTTGAGTATAATAGAGGATTTTTGTTTAGGAATGAGCTACTAATTTTTGAGTTTAAGGAGTGTGAGCAACATAACCAAATGGGAATAACAGTCATAGTTTCATTTGAATCACATGAGGTAGCTCATTCCAATCATCATGAGGTTGTGGTTATAGAAGCAACTGATCAAAGTAAACCCAGAAAGATTGGCTTGAAGGTTATTCTTTCACGAGGATGCCCTATTAGGCATTTAGATAGAATGGAGGCTAATAAGGATGTTGACATCTTGCTTGCACCTGAGGGTACTGCTAAGGAAGAGTACACTCAAGTTATCTTTCTACCTTAGAACAAGAATGTTTGCATTCCATGTGAAAAGATTAGTGAGCTTGTATATGTTCTTCAAGAGATATTGCAACTATTTGCTAAATTTTATTCATGTTCCATTTCTTTCTAGTTATTTTCTAGCATGACAAACATTGTAAATTCTTTAGAAAATGTAGCTATTTCACCCAACCAGTTAATGGGTTTGTTTGACCAGCTTCCTTGCTGATTAGAATAGCTTAGGGTAGTTGCATTTCAGTTGTAGTTTTCATTTCCCTAAGTGTTTTTTTACACAATTAGTTAGTTTTCTTTGGCATTTTGGTGTGTTGGAATAAGTTTCATGGTGTCTCACATTATTCTGATGACTTGCAACAACATACAATGCTTTTTTTAGGTTGTGTCAAATTTTAGATGACTCAATGAGCAATGGATAAGCTTCAAGCCACTGGTTGAGATGCTTAGCAGCAAACATATAGCAAATGTTGCCAAAAATATTACCTGATTTTTGCTTCCAGCTAAAATCATGTAACTTATTATATTTATTCTTTTGTGTTTTCATTTAAACATTAAAAGATACATCATGTTCTACTAAGTTCATTAATGTGCATAAAGGATATTGTCAAAACAGATTACATTTATTCTAGTTTTGCAATTACATACAAATAAGAGAGAGAACCAACATGTATTGCAAATGTAATATTTATTGATAATCATGAGTGTGTAATGTCCCTCACAAGCCAAGGGACTAGCTATTCTAACCCTCATAAAGAAAAGACTATACACCTACAAATAATAGAAAAGAAATTGCATATAAAATGAAAAGGGACCTGACATTGCTTGGTGGAATGATGAATCCCATTGGCTTGGTTCCGCATCATCTCAGCCTTTCCCACTACCCTACTTCTGTTTGACACCCTCCTTGTTGCTCCTAGCTTTCCTACATCTAAAAAAAATAGTGTTGTTAGAGTAATGAAAGGTCCGTGATCAAGATATATGTAAAATATCCATAAACGTGTAATTTGATGTCCATAAGAATTAAAATAGTAGCATACCATAAGTTTCCATGAAAAAAAGAAAGGAGTAATCAAACACACCTATGATATGATTTGTTTATCTAATTGGTTTGCTCCTTGTGCAGATTTAGGACAAGTCTTTGTTACTATTTTGATTCGGCTAATTACAACATGTGGAGTAAAATGTGGCTCCCACAAGGGTTGAGCCCAACATGCTACCCTCTGATGTTTCAAGAGGGATAGGAAATTGAGCAACTTTATCAAATTAATGATAAACATATTATTGATGCATTAAATCATTATGGAATCACACCAACTAATCAACTTTCATTATCAGATTCAAAAGATGCAACACATAATGTGAACTGTCAAGAAGGTCACACTTAATCTTTTCACAATGAATCAATCAATAGGTTGCCATCATGTCAAAAGGAAGGTGTATTTTGCTGGATATGTCTTTCAATCTTCTTAAGTGGATCCAAGATCCATTTTATTAAAGAAGTAAATGATTTCTGAGATGCATCAAGTTCAATTATAGATGCATCAAGTTTAGTTATGCATCTATTAAAATAATGAAGGAGACATCAAGTCATTCCTGAAACCATCAAGACTCATATGGAATAGCAAGAAGGAACAAGGAGGTAAGCTTCCTTGAAATATAGTCATAATATCATGATACATCTCATAGAGGGACAACAATAGTGAAAGAAGCATACAGGGCAACATGATTATCACAATGGGTGGAATGCATATTTCAAAGGGGCAAAGCTATGTACTATTGACATTGAACAATGAATATCATTCACTCAATAGAGGCATAGGTATGGTCATTTGTGCTACAGGATAGCAAGAATCAATGAACAATGAAAATTTTGTATGGCAAGAACCAATGCATTTAGAGAGAAAGCAAAGGGACAGTGATCTCTAGTGGAGTAGGACAATCGAGAGATCAAAATGAGATGATAGTTCCAACACTAACCTTCATAGTGGACAGTGACAGTATAACAATACATTTGGAAGGACTTAGTATGCATCTACAGTCATCAAGTATAGTGCATCAATGGTTTTCAGTCAGAAGACAAGGGAAATGTGTGGTTAGGAAAGGGAAATCTTTCAAGGGAGAAGATTGTCACATAACAACCATAGACTGAGTGGTGACTGCATTAAACACAAGTTGTGCAAAAGTAAGAAGACCTCATTAAGCTTGGAGCTCGTTTGTTCATCCTTGAAGGAGTAGCACTCTTCATTGAAATATGAGGAAGAGAGCATCTACAATTGTTTTATGCCCTTTGGTTACAATTATGAACATTTACAAACATCCATTCTGAAGCCCATGAAGGGACAACAATATTCCTACTAGTGAAGAGAATCTGTATTTAGCATCTATGCCATCTGATAGAAAATATAAAAAATGTAGCACTCCTTGAATTAAGTTGTTGGAACAATGATAGTCATGAAAGTAAAGAGAAGGTTTCAGTTTATGACTAATGAATTATTGCTTCAAGAAATAAGTCTATTCTTGGAGATTTGAATCTAATAGGGAAATTTAGGCTATCATAGTGGTGAGACGCTTGGGTTTGAGTAGCTCATGACAGATTCCATACATCTTTGGGATGGTAATATTATGGCTTGAATAACATCACATAGTCCACCAAAATGAGAATAAGATTAGTGTTATTAAATGAATCCAAGGGTGATTGAAAATAGAGAAGTAGATCCTGTGCTAATAATAGAGGTTGTGAAAGATATGACAGTTTATGAATATTGATAGAGCTATATTGCAAGCAAAGTGCAACTGAAGGAAGTCTTAGCCTTGGCATCAACTAGAAGGCCACAAAGACACAAAGCCTTAAACAGTCACATAATGGTAAAGAGTGTTATCATTCATAGCTCTCATGTGAAGAATATGATGAGGCAATCAAATGTGGGGAAAGGATAATGAGGATGCTGCATTTTGCATGCAACAAACAGCTAGACCATGACCTGGAAAGGCTTACATTCAACACCTAAATCACTTATGGAAATGAAAGTTCAATCTCAAATGAGGGCTATGCAGGATAATGAAGTTTTTGACTAGCCTAAAACTTTACAAAGATGTAGCAAGCTTACTATTCTCAATGCATTGACAATGTTATCATGCATAACCAGACCCATTGTAGGGCCTTTGGGTTTCATAATCATCAAACATAATGTAGTGAGTAGGTCATCATATCGGTTATGCATAGTATAGTTCTTTAGTGTAGGGAATTGACCATAGTTATAGTCCTCACTCACCATGAAATAGGTTGTAAGTCATGTCAAGATATAGGGTTTCATTGTATGAAAGGTCAAGATCTCAAGTAAACAAGACATCAAGGTTTTGTTCTTCATTTTATGACTTAAGATGCAGTATTTATAAATGCTAGTACTAGTATCATGGTGCCTATTAGCAGAGACAACATTCTAAAAGTGAAGTGGATGTTCTCATTGGAAAAATGCAGTGAGTAGTGGTCAGCACAGTGATAGGAACTATGAAGGGGATATTGTATAAAAAATTTCTCTTTCAGAGATTGGGCTTGGAGAATGTGTTCCAGAACACTTTGGTGCAAAAATCAAATGCCCTAGATATATGATGTGTTGTGCAGTCAACATATATGGTGTAGAACATTTCTTTCTCAAGCGACAATCAATTTTTGCAAGTTGTTTTAGTGTTATGCATTAAAGGATGCCCTTGAGAGATCTGCCCATCATTGTAAAATTGCAACCATGCTATAATGAGGTTTGAAGATGAAGGTAGAGGAAAGCTAGGATTAGGAAATCATGTAAAGTCCATAAACAGAGAAATAGAGAAGTGCACATTTCATTAAATCCGTGTAATGAAACAAAGAGGGAGTTTATTATTTTTACTATACTGATGATCTTTGGCATTACTCTTTTTATTTTTCACCAGCTTTGTCTCTTTCTATTGACAAAAATAGATGCAGTTATGTGCATGGTCAATACAGGTGCGGCCTAGAAATTGTGAAAGCATGACACTAACTTATCATGGAATCTTGTGTAACAAGGTAAAATCACTTGAAGTGAAATGCAGTCAAAGGTTAAAAGGGCAATGCTCATAAAGGAATGAAAAAAGCATGGAGTCTTTGACTCATACCCATATTGTGCAATGGCATTGGATCATTTTACAACCATTTATTCTTTACAGGGCAGCATTTTATTGTGGAATAGGGGTATTTCTTGTTTCAGTTGATCACTCTCTCATGAAATATCATTCATATTATAATCTTGCATGATTTTATCAGTAAGGGAAAGTTTCTTTGAAAGTGGTTTTCTACAGAAAATGCCATAAAAACCCAGTGCATTCTCTCATGGCCACAACAAAAAAATTAGGTTTTCTTCACAAAATCACAAAAACCCACTTGGGGTTTTGGATACCATTCAAATGCAGAGATTATAAAAGAGGTTTTCTTCCATTCATACCTACAAAAGGTGTCTTTTTCTGAAAAGATACAAGTTCCACATACAAAAATATCAATGAAAACCAGATGTCAAGCATTCTCAGCATAATACATAAAGAAATACAAAAGAAATTAGACATTTTGCATCATTCTTTCACATGGAAAAGAGCTCGAAATGAGCTTATTTTCACTAAATATAAAAGGAGTAAAATCAAGGAATTAGTTTAATCGAAGCTTACTTGAGCTAAAATTGCTCATTTTGTTATTAGAATGCAATTTTTTTTAACCATTAAAGCTTCAAGAAGTCACATCAATGGAGGCTAAAAGCAGATGTGATAACCACAAAGAAAGATCAAACAAAAAAATTGCATCAAAACATGCTTATGGTCGTGGCATTTACAGTCCAATGATCATCGAATGAGGAGAAAAAAAGGTAGATTTGGTTCAAGAAAAGTGTTACCTCTTGTTTCCCAGTTGGAACCACAAGATTTCATCAAAAAATTTCCACAAGAAAACCATCAATAGTGCACTCCTTGAAACCCTATGGCAGCCAGGTGAAGTGGAGCTCTTGAAGTTCGAAGGAGAAAATGATAAAATTTTGCTTTTTTCATTTGATTTTGTTTAGGGTTTGATACCCTAGTTCAGGCTGACCATCAAAGGTAATTTTTACCCTTTTTTTAATAAATTCCAAACATATTTAATATGCTATGTGGTCTTAGAGTTAAAACCTATGCCTTAGGAAGTTTTTTTCCTTATGTTGCATTTTCAAGGCTTAGGCAATTTTTGCCTTGTATTCATTTTGAAAACCACATACTTGCCTTGGTGAATTTTCATGTCTTTGAAAATTGCAAAAACTCTTTCAAGACTTAGAAGTGTGCACTTTGACCTCCCATAGGCCGAGCTATTGCTTATTTTTTGCGTCTATTTTGAAATGTGAAATGTTTGACCAAGTGATGGTTATAAATCACTTTTATCAGGCATTACTATTAGATCCAGAAATAGTGATTGGTTATGTTTTTATCAATGCCTTGAGGAAGTCTGAGTTGATTTTTGATCCTCTTTACAAGCATTTAAGTGTGATTGAGGAATGGTTATTATTTTGAATTTAATATGAAAAATGTAAAACATTAACTTAAGTGATAATTTATAAATCAATTAAGTCTAAATGTTACCTTTAATGCAAAATTAAATGAATTGAACTTTCAACACATGCTTTTGGAGGTTTACTTGAGAATTTATGCCTTCCAAACATAATGGGACAGGTTGAAGACATGTTTGCACACCAAAAGTGTGAGCCAAATAGTTTGGAGGCATGTGAGAAATTTGGAGGAATATTGACCAACATGTAGAATTGGTGAGTGGGTCATCTTTGACTATTTTGGAGGGAATGGGACCATTTTGGAGGCATTTTGTCATACTCTTCTAGTGGGTCAAGTCATGGCTTGAATTTTCTACACTTTGGAGGCCTTTTGGAGTGATTTTTGAAGGTTATTTTTTGGCCTTTATGCTGCATCCGACTAGGGTTTCTAGAAGGACATGTGTGAGCAGTTGTTTCAAAAATTTCTTAAGTATCTTCAAACTTAAGCTTTAGGGGGTTCTTTTCTTTCTTTCTCTAGGGCATTGTAGCTTACTTTGGAGCTTTTTTCAGGTAGAGGACAACATTGTGACTCAATATTAGACATGCATAGCACTATGTGACACCATTTTTATTAATAAAATTCAATTTTTACCTTCTTTGAAGCTATCTCATTGTGTGAAGTGTGGTGATTGATGAATTTCCTTGTGAGTTTTGGTAACTCCTTCGATGTTTGTCTCATTGTAGCACCTTTAGGTGGGATAAATATATATTGATGCAGGTTGTAAGTTGTGTGGTGGTTCAAATAGTATTTTAGTTGTGAAAGTTTTCCTTTCCTTTAGAAATGTTAAGAGAACCAAACCTCCTTACAAAATACTTATGCATTGATATGTTATTTAAAATATCTAAGTTGTGTTAAGCTAAGTTGAGCTTTTGATGAGATTGTGTGTTAAAGCAGTTGTATAGGTCTGTCAAATCAAATTAGGTGCATCACCATAGGGGTTTAGTTTTATTTTCAGGTTTCTTTCTCCCCTTTTCCCATCAAGGAATACTTTAGGTGACACCATCAAAAGGGGAGACAACCCATAATCTGGAGGTCTGCTTTCACAATAGGATACCGACAACCTGGAAGTAGTCCCATGTTAGTCCAATTTTGTTGAATTCTTTCACAACTTGACAAAGGGGTGCAAACTTGGGTCTCTAACAATTCTGACTTGTGAAATCTAAAAGGATTTTAGGAATTGAGGTTCGAAGTTCCATTTTTCAGTCTATCATTTAGTCTAGCATTGGTTAAAGAAAAACCTCGACTTGCAAGGTCCGATTTGTAGTTTTATTCATTTATATCAATAATTTCAAAAGAGGTTTCACCAAAGGTATACTTGTCAACTTTACTATTTTGAAGAAAGAAATTACCTCAATGTTGGCAGATGTTGAGGGTCATAGTTCCATCATACCTCCCATCTCTATAAGGAAGCATGCAAATGACACCCCTAACTCGTGAAATCCAAAAGAACATACAAAAACAAGAATTTTGGCTAAGTGTTTCATTGTGCATCATCAAGGAATGGGGATCAGGGATACCATTTACCTCTTCCACCTTTATAAGAAATATGTACGAGGTACCTCTAAAACCTGAGGTCTAAAAGTTATTACCAAAATTTCTAAGTCAAAAGGCGAGGTCGCGGGTCGGGGAAAAAATTTTATTCTTACCCTTTTCAGATAATTTCAAATATGGAATAGGAGAAACTTGCAAATCCCAAAGTATTTTTTGTATCTTTAGAGCATTAAGGCATGAATTTGAGTTGAAACCTAGGGAAGTCAAAGGTCCGACGTCCGAAAGGCCATTTTTGGAAGTCTGCAAGCCTTAGTTAAATGTTTAATATTTTATTGGAGATTAGAGTTTGGGTATCCCTCTTACCCTTTCCACCTCTATAAGAAATAGGTAAGAGGTATCCTGAAGGCCAAAGTATGAAAGTGTTAACGGTCTTAGGGAACTTCTAAGGCATGATCAATGGTTGATGATCAGAATTTCATCTTACTTTTGTAAATATTTTTAGGTATGAGGTAAGAGAAACCCATGACATGTGACACTCGATAATTATTGAACTTGAAGAACTCAAAGGAAAACATAAAGAAGCCTTAGGGAACCTCAAGGTCCGATGCTTGATGATGATGGATGAAAAAATCCAAAACTTGGAAAGAACCAAAGCAAAATGAGAACGTACGAATGAGAAAAACACACTAGAACATCCAAAACCAGACTGGGGAAAGAAAAAAAATGAAACAAAAACCCACAGAAAACAAAGTATGGAGACAAAACGAACAAACCCAAACCCCCAAAACATAGTCTTACACCATGCATACAAATACATTTACAAAATTAAAAGACAAAAGCAATATGGATTCACCAACCTAGAACAATGCGAGAGAATGGAGTTAGAGGATGAAAGCCAAACAAACGCCCAAGCAGAGCTAGCACAACACAAACCAATGAATCACAAAATCAAGCAATCATGAGCAAGCGAGCAACACGAATGAAGAGAGTGAACACACCATGAACATGAACCAACTCAAGAAACTACCACACACCTTGGTAAATAGAAGCATAGATCAACAATTGATAGCAATGGCGAGTTTGATGAATGGAAAAGGTTATAGAGCTCTTTAAAATGTAAGTTGTTCTAATGGGTAGTCACAAAATGAGTGAAGTTTTGGTGTAATACCCATTCCATTTCTCATATTAATGAAAAAATTGTATGCTAGTTGGTAGCATTAACTTTTGATGGTGCAACATTAAGCTTAAATTCCCATTCGCTCTCCTAACAAGACATGATGTGACATGCATGCCAAACGAGGCAGTATCGCTCTACAGTGCAAGCCGAGGTGTCATAGAAAAAGAAAACACTAACCCACGAATCTCGAAGAATCCCCAATAAGTGACCACTAATAGGTGAAAGGGAAAGGTCGGGAGTCAAACTCAACAAGGATGGTATACCTTTCCTTGGAAGGTCAAATTCTGAACCCTAAAAGAAAGCAAAACAAGGAAAATAATAAGGGGAATAAAAGAGGAAAGAAAAGGTAAAAGAAAAGGGAAAAGAGGAAAGGGGGACAAAGACATGCAAAGCAAAAAACAAACAAAAAGGGGGGGGTTCCCATTTTAACAAGAGAAAAAAGGGGCATGAGTGTGAATGCACGACAAATCCCTGTCAAAAACATGGAGCACATGATGACAATGAAGATTGTGGAGATGGCTATCAAATGGAGGGCAATAAAATTAAAAAAATGGGAAAATAAACAATGCTAGACCCTTTTTGGATATTAATTGGGTTAAATGGTGGATAGAGCCCGAGACATGGCCGACAGAGCACGTGGCATTGTGGACAATGAACACAAAGTGAACTTTGAACATTATAATGTGAATTTTATAAGTTCAAAAGTGAGCGGTTATATTAAATATATAAATATAATTGCACCCTAATATTATCACAAATATGACTTTTAAAAAATATTTATTGTTGGTGAAAGTGAACACCTATTGGGTCATTAGAGGGCACATTTTGGACGTCAAATCTAAATGGTCACTTTTGACCCTTTCACACTTAATGAACCCTCCCACATTCGTCGAAAAACCCCAGAAGCCAAAAGAATAGCTATAAGCTATTAACTCACATTCGAATAAAACCTAAAAAAATCAAGTCAATATGATGCATTGTTTAGGAGGTTAGGTTACATGAAATTATCTATAACAGATACTCGCCCCTTCCCCTAGAATGTAAAGTGCAAAATCTAATAAAACATCACACCATCTAAATTTTTGAACTCTAAGAAAAATATTGTGGCATAAAATAAATGAAGGTTTATCTACCCCAAACATAAATTTTTACATCGACAACCACAAAATGGATGAGAGAAGCAGTTGCCATTCTCTTGGGAAGAGCAATAAATGACATGAATGAGTCAGGGTACTTGAATAATGGTACACCCCATGTTTATGTCACTTCGCTCTACATAGGGGAGAGGACCCGATAGTTGAACACCCTAACTTTGCATTTCTCAAAATCTTACATGGAAATTTCAAATCACTCTTATTTTTATAGTAGCTTGCCAAGCCTTCCATGCTTATAACTAGGTTTGGGGCCACATCATCAATATGATGGCATTACCATGCTTTTGTCGAGGTGTCCAAAAAGCCCCCAAAAAAGTGAGACCAATACTTGTGCATTAAATCATGTTTTATTGGTGTGTTGACGTGGCATCACATGATTTGTTGTTTTTTAGATCTAAAGAATACATTTCATTCAATTATGGTTAGTAATCATCAACACTAACAACTTTAAAGTCACAATTATTGATTCAATATTGTTAAAAATATTGAACATTAAATCAACAAATGCTATAACAACAATTGAAACATGCTCAGCTAGTGTGTCCTCTCCCATATTTGCATGGGATGGCAAGGGCAGGCACAAGAATTTGAAAGCGGTGGGTAAAAAATCTAAATCCCAGACGTTGGGTCCCACGTATGGGCTACTTCAATTTTCAGTGGCCGGCAATATTTTGGTGCTGCATATCCCGTGCCCAAAAATACGGGCGCTCTTTTCTTACAATTCTAGTACAAGTTTCTAGCCCTGTTTTTATTCGAGAACAACAAACCATTTTGTTCCAAGTGATTCTCAACTATCAACACCAGCTGTATAAATGTTATTCCCTTTCCTTTACTTCCCTTTGTCAGAAATTTTAAACGGTTTGTTCTCAGACAATGAACCCTAATTTCTACTTCTCTTTTGGCAATGCCTCCGCTCTGAGGTAGCTGGGATTACACCCAAAATAATCCGAGCTTCTTAAATCCATTATAGGAAAAATTCGGTCTGAAAAAGGTTTCTTTCAAAGGTAACTTAGAGACCATGTGATAAACCAATACTTTTAAGTCTGCTTTACTTAGCATATGATTTGTCCTCATTATTTTAGGTAATGTGACCAGTAGGACCCATACAGGTAAGATTTGGTAAAGATAACTCAGGTAAATGTCTTATGGGAATGAAACTTGAAAGGATGATATTATAGAAAGACTTTAACCTCCTAGATTTATGGTCTTTGAACTCCTAGAACTTAAGAAGCAACAAGGGGTATCAAGAAGAAAAAGGAAACCAGGTGGCTAGGCTTTCATGTCACCAGAAAAATCAAACAATAATAAAACAAAAATAACTCTCTAAGAATCACAAAAAAAACTTGAGAGCAGACATGTACCAGATTTGTCACCTAAAGAAGTTTATCCCAGGTTGTGTTGTCTACCGAAATGGAGTTTTTATCAATGGATTTTAGAGATGTAGATAAGGAAGTGGAGAGATCAGTTATTACACTATCGATGCAAATTCCTGTAATGGTGAGACAAATGGAAAGTAGGACTTTTATAAATAAGAGATGTTATCATAAAAGAAAAAAAATAACTGTGATTCTGATTTGAGAATCATTTTCTATCTTGATGGGATAAATATATGATAGTAACCTTGGAAGTGATAAAAGTTATTTAATAATCAGTCTTAAGTCATTTCAAGATAATTGAAAGACGGATTTTATTTTCATTTACTAGATTTTATATTGTGAAGTGATGGATATTTATATCTAGGTTTTTGGATTATTGGGCTTAAGTTTCTATCATTTATTCAGGTAGATCTTAGAAGTTTTCAAATGTTTATTTTTCAAAAATAATATAAAATATATTTTGATTTGTGTTCAATTGTAACATCTAATAAAGTATATGAATAAATATTAATTTAGCATTTTTAATATTCTCATTAGTATTTATTGTATAGAAAATATTTTGATGGATATGTTTTTTAATTTTATTATTCTATATACATTTTGTGACAAGGTGTTGTGTGGTCTCACAACACTCTTCAAGATTGTAAGGTTTAGGGACCCAAGTAAAAATTAATGCTTATGGCAGGTGTTGGTTGAGAAGATCACCAAAAGGTAAAAGTGGAAAGTTTTTTTTTTTTTTTAATACTTCGTGATTCAAGAGTACTGAGTATTGGGAATCGGCTACTGGGAAGCTAGAGTTATAAAATGTAAATGCAAAGTTTCAGGCATAAGGTTCATGTCTAGGAGTAAAGGTCCAGTAGAATTGAGTTCTGGTAAAATTTGAGGTTTGGGAAAATTTGTTGGTAAAAGTTGAAGTATCCGCTACCGAGTACTAGGTCACAATGTTAAGTTGAAAAGTTGAATGTTTAATGTTGCTCAGAGGCCCGAAGGTCTAGTAACCTGACTTAAATAGAATAATTATGATAGAATATGATATTTTAAAAGCGTGATTTATGATGATTTATGAACAATGATTTGTTTTCATGAGAATTTTATGAATGTTTTAAAAGGGATTTAATGTGTGGAATTTGTACTTGCAAGAGAAGCAAATTGTGATGCAACATTCGGGTATGGACGGTCAGGAAAATTTGGATCACAAATAGAATCATATCGAGATCAGGAGATGCATTTTGGGAAGTTATATGTAGAGGAGCTTGAGTTTGTTGGAATACCAAAAATCTTAGTATTACAAATGCAGCAAAAGAGAGTGCAACCTCCGATGTGACCCATTCCTGAGAGTAGAAAGCCTGAGGCAAAACTAGTATGTAGGAACATGATGATAAATAAATCATTATGATTATATGGGAAAGTTCCTACATACTAATTGAATTCAAGTTATTATCTTGGTGATAATAAGAAGATAAAAGACTTGAAAAACATTAACGTACTAATGAAGGTTGACATCTGTTGGCTTCACTAGCAATTCTCTTGCCATTTGTCATATTCCATGTGCCTTGTAATGATTTGTCCCTTGGATTTCCTCTCATGTATTTGTCTTATCTTCCATGTGTCTTGTTCCTATAAAAGACCAAAAGATGTTTCATTTTAAGTTAAGTTCATAATTTTTGGATGTTAGAAGAGCCAAATTTTTTTTAAGTTTTGTTCATTTTTCCTATTTTCTAAATAATTCTAGATTAAAAACTTGTACGCACATAGAACCAATCAATATCAAAGCTAATTTGAAAGCTACTGGCTATTATCTTTTGTAGCTGGTTGTTTGTTCAACTCGACAAGACTGTATGTTGTGTAATTTAAGGGTGCATACAGAACCTACCCTGTGTCCAAAGTAAACCCCCTGCTTTAAAAGCTTGCAACATTCTATGCCTAGCTGTGAAGCAATATGGTGAAGTATAGAGAGCTTTGCTTTGATTTAGTTACTTCTTGGGGAATGTGTGGATAATACACAAAAGCTCTTTTACTTTTCAAGTACTTTTGATGCTCTATTTTAGATTAGATGTTGAAATTTTAGAAAATGTACCAAAAACTAGATGAATGAATGAAAATTTTATTGCAAATATTTCATTTCCATTGTATTGTTGAATGCTTAATGCTAAATCTCTTTAAGTAATAGCAAAGTTGTTTGGAATTCATGAAATATTATTGCATATTTATCAATTTCATGGAATTGTCTGATGATCATCCTGAGAATACTTTTCACTAAACTTTATGACTCCTTTTAGAACCAGAAATTATCATTAACCCCTCATTATTAATAGCATTGTCACATCAAACCCTGATGCAGACCTAGTATGGTCAAGACCTAACTTAAACGAGCCTTGGGATTAAGTCGAGTTAGCCTAAAGATTTAGGTTGGCCTGGTTCAGTCTTTCAAGTAAAGATAGGTTCCTATAGTTTGTTTGTGAGGATGTATTTGCACTGTTGGTGTGCGACTAACATTGTGATCAATAAGAACTATGCTAGAAGGAGGGCTCATATCTTTCCTTTCAGTTTTGTTTGGAACCAATATTAGTTCTAGGTTTGAGAATTGCTTGTAAGACGATAGTCTATGCAAGCTAGTAGTAAGAGCATGGAAGTTGATAAACTCTAGAGAATCGTTAATCGAAGATTGTATCCTTTGAGTTTGTTCACCTTTGGTAGGGTCATTGAGTGTAGAATTCATGATACAACTGACCATGGTGAGCTTGATTATGAATTTCTTTTTACTAGGGTAAGCTTGGCTACACATAAAGTGATTTTGTTAATGAAAGAGGTTTTGACTGCTAAAAGAAAGAAACTATTATTGAGAAGGATTTCAAATTCTAATAAAGTGCACAACCCTAGTGAAATTGAAAATGTAAAGAACTTAATTGTTAAATCAAAACAATTAGTTAACTGTAATTATTATGAAGAAAATCATAAGGTTTCAGAAGAAAAAAAGCAAGAATGTCAAGACTTGGAAATAGTGCATCGAAAAAAATGAAACAAAAGTGGTGAGTCATCATTCCTTTCACATGTGGAAGATGATCATGAAGTAGAAAAGTAGAAAAATAGAGTGGGAGACACATGCTTTTCACTACAAACTAAAAATTCATAAGCTAAAAAAGGAAATTTTCTTGATCTCATGCAAAACACATAATATCAAATTTCTACTTTCTCTCTCTTTGATGATAGTGTAAACTATGCTATTGCTTCATCTAACAAAGTTAAAAGTGAAGGCAAGGCCAAAGAATCAAAGAATCTCAAAGAGGAAGAAAATCAAGAAATGAACACAAACATTCATGGAACCAAACAAAATGAAGAAGAAAACCATGAATTAGGGCTGGAGGAAGGTAGAGTATGGAGGACTCTGCAAAGGTGTGTGCAATCGACCTTTAACGAGGCCATTTTCATATATATAAGCCAATTTATTGGTAAGTACGCCTTTGAATTTACGTTTATTAAACACATAAAATTTAAGATAATTCATCATTGTAGCAGAAAATTTGAAGCCTATTCAAGTGAATTTAAAGATAAACCTAATGTAATTCGTACAAAGAATACTATGAAAGTAGTGATAGAGATTAAAGTAAATTGCTTAGTTAAGGTTAATTGTTGGTCAGGGTAATTTTTCTTAGTTAGTTAGGGTTAGCTTGCTTTCATAGGGTTTATTTTGTTTGCTTTGGTTTGTTTTTTGTTTCATTCTCCATGTTAACAAATTTTGCTTAATTTAACACACACATGAGAGTAAATTGAAATATTCTGGAAATGTTGCACTGTGAAATGAAAAAAAAAAAAATCATGCATAGTAAATACATGCTTAGGTACAAAATGTAAAAAAGGTTTCATATATATGCTTATATTTTTTATATACATGGAAATACAAAATTTTCTTGTTTTAAAAGTGCAAAAAAGGAGGAGTTGATCTGTAGGAACAAGGTGGTCAGTTAGTCAATCTAGGATGCTTCATCCATGAGAGAAGAATATCCTAAGTAGGCATTGTCCCAGTGAGCGTCAAAGTTAGGGTCATGGAGGTTAGTCAAAAAAGGCTAGAGGGGAACTATTTCTCCTCGTTCCAAAAACCATGGGATGTCATCAGTCGAGGGAATCTCAATGGTCGAGTGTGCAATAGACAGGATGTAGTCCAAGTTCCCCAAGAAATT
>VDFB02373365.1:226016236-226049699 GCA_007258455.2 Sequoia sempervirens
CTCTAGTACACATCAGGTACATTTTCTTCTTTCATCATGGTTCTTGCAACTTCCTATACAATTCGGTTCTTTCTCTCAACCACTTCATTCTACTGAGGGGTTCTTGGAGCAGAAAAGTGTCTCTTTATGCCATGCTCTTCACAAAATGCATTAAACTCACTAGAAGTGAATTCTCCACCTCTATCATATCTCAAACATTTGATTCTTAGATTCACTTAATTTTCCACTCTATCTTTGAATACTTTAAACCTATCCATAGCCTAAATCTTTTCTTTAAGAAAAGCAACCCATGTCATTCAAGAATAATCATCAATAAGGAGAATGAAATACCTATCACCATTTAGGCTTCTTGTTCTAGTAGGGCCATAGAGGTCTGTATGAATTAATTCCAACATTCTAGTATTAGTTTTCTCTTTTCCTTTGAAAATGCATCTTGTTTGTTTCTGTAACTGACAACTTTTGTAAATTGTATTAGCAGGCTGTATAATTTTAGGTAGACCTCTAACAACATCTCTTGAATTGATCTTACCCAGATTATCAAAGTTTGCATGTCCCATTCTTCAATGCCACAACCAACTTCCATTAACCTGAGATACAAGGAACTGACCATCAACACCCTTAAGCTAATAGATGTTTCCTTGAGTTATCCTTCCTACAACAACCATAGCTCTGAATCCTTTTCTGAGCTCACAGGTATTATCCTAAACACAAGTTTAAAACCTTTTCTACACATCTAACCAACACTCAAAACGTTATTCCTTAAACCCTTTACATAATATACATCATTAGTGTTGTGTATTCCATGAAAACTAATTGTACCTTTCCCAACAATCTTTTCTCCTGAATCATCACCAAACATGAACAAACCACCATCATACATTTCAAGTTTAGTAAACTTACTTTTATCTCTGGTCATGTGATTAGAACATCCACTATCAATCACCCAATAGTTTTCATCCTTTCTAGTATGAAATGTGGTGACCAAATTACCTTCCATCTCATCCTTCTTGTTCTCTGAATCACTTTTTCTTGCACATTTTCTAGAGTTAGAAGACACATATTTGCTCTCCAAAGCTAAGAACAAGCATTCACTATCATCATTCTCATAATTAGATTCATCATCAGAGATTCTAGCTTCTTCTCCAACATAGTACAACTTTTTGTATATCTTATCCTTTTTATCTTTATTATCTCTATTCTTCTTATGTATAGTTCTATTTGGACATCTTGAAGCATAATGAAAAATATTACCACAACTGAAACATTTAAAGGGAAACATATCTTTATATTTACAGTACCTTTCTTCAACTTCCTTGTAAAGTTTTCTTCCCTTCCAATTCATTTGAACCATCACTATCCAAATCATCTTCAATCTTTGTTGCTTTAAATGTTGTTTTTGTCTTTTCCTTTTTCTTTCCAAACTTTCTCATCTCAAATGCAGTCAAGATGCCAAATAGCTCTTCTTTAGTGTATTTCTTAGGATCATATGTTTCCTAGCTAGTGCACTTTATTTATTTATTCAATACGTCACTAATTGTCTAAAGTCTTCCTATAATTAAATAAATTTCTTAATTTATTTAATTATCTTTATTCATTATGTCTTCCTGATTATTAAACAAATATATCTTATTTATTTATTTAATATGTCACTAATTCTTAACTCTTCTTATAATTAAATATATTTATTAATTTATTTAATTATTGGGCCCATTCTCTAACTTAAATAATTATCTTTAATTATTTAATTGCCTTATTTGACATTTCCCTCATTTTAAATAAAATTAATTATTTAAAATGGCCTCACATGCTAACTACCACTTCTTTTTAGTATATATATATATACACACACACACACACACTTGTAGAATTTGGCAAATAAATGACTATGTGACTTAAAATTTTAGTCATGTGACTAAAAATTTTAGTCAAGTGACTAACTAGTAGAATCATGCAAATAAATGACTAATTTGGTCATCTATAAGTGACTAATTTGGTCATTGGGTAAAATCACAACTAAATGACTAGATAAATGACTAATATCAGATAAATAAAAATGACTAAATAAATTACTAATATCAGTCAAATAAAATTGACT
The DNA here is from genome assembly GCA_007258455.2 of Sequoia sempervirens. Classification (NCBI taxonomy): domain Eukaryota; kingdom Viridiplantae; phylum Streptophyta; class Pinopsida; order Cupressales; family Cupressaceae; genus Sequoia; species Sequoia sempervirens. Next base: position 226,018,332 of record VDFB02373365.1, read on the forward strand.
AAATAAATGATTATTTCTCCTCTATTCTTTTTTCTTTCGAATTTGATCATAATCCATAGAGCTTAAGCCCCCCTCATGGGACCCCTACCTAAGTGGGCCATTTGGGCGCCTAGGTTGCTTGGATCACCAAAAATATCTATTGTGTGAAAGGCATTGCCACGCAATCTTAAGGCCTTCACATATTTTATAAAAAAAATTAACATTTACATTCTTTAACTTTGATTACTCATTATATTAATGAATCATTAATGTTTTTAACTATGATTTGAAGCCAGTTTGATAAAGATGACTAAATTCTCAATTAAAGTGGATAATTAACAAAAAAAATTGAATTGAGGGAGTGGGTGGTTTATAATATAATACAGTAATAATATGTTATTAATATTATAATATTATATTTATATTATAATGTATTTAATATTATATAATAATATAATATTATAATATAATATATTTAATATTATATAATATTATATAATATATTTAATAATATCTATTTATTTAATTTTTTACCCTAATGGCCAGGCATAGTGGGCGGGAAAATCTTGGCCATAATTTTCATTTTAATAAACACATTGAATGTTGAATGGAGGTTGGGAAACCCATTGTTCTCAAGGATTCTAAAACCCTCATTGAAACCTTATTTTTAGGCTGTAGCTCACCAAATTAGAGAAGTGAAAAGTAAAAACTAGTCAAGAAGAGTTTGGAGGAGCTGAAAAAAATAGTGGCAGGGAAAGCATCAAAATCTATAGGTAAAGGATGCCTTAATGTTAAAACCTAAATGTGCTCAGTATTAGGATCTTGGCCATAATTTTCAAGGATAGTCCATAACAAACACATCTCAAACCATGGAATGCTTATTCATAGCAGAGTATAATTTCATCATTCATTGTATCCACTTTGTTAATGACAGTCACCGGTATTCCTTTCTCTTTCTTATTCTTATAAAATCTCCCACTTTCCTATAAATTTTGTTTCAATTTGTAAAATTTGATGAATGTAGGCAGCAACACATTTCAAATAAGGTCTATTACATATCATCTTTAAAGAAAAATGGTATTTTCATGAGGCTCCTAGTTTCTCTAGATTTTTGTGACTCCCAACCAAATTCCTATACCTAAACTTGAGTACATATAACCTTGGTAACTATCAAGGTTTTCTCATCTATGTTGGCATCTATTGTGTCATTTTAATTTATGAAGCCATTGAGATCAAATGTACCGAACAAGTTGGTATTTAGTATGTACCCAAATACATATCCAACCCAACATTTAAGAGCCAAGTATGTTATGATACCTAATGGCAACATACAATTGACATAGATCAATTCTAGAGGCCCTGCAGTGCTCAAAAGAGTAGGGAAATAATAGATCTACAACAAAGTAAAAGCATGGAAAGTATGACAATCCATGGGAACCTGTCAGTGTTAGACCAAAAAAAATTAGTTTGTATAGATTATACTACACATGCTTATGGGAATGTGGAATATATAACATTTCTAACTTGCAGTTGTAATTTTAGAAAACCTTGTTAATCTGCTTTTTTGTATTCTGGGTGGAAGCAATGTATTCTCAATTCAAGGAATTATCTCAAATATGTTTTTTTTTTTTAAGGTAAAAATATAACTTATATTGATAAAGGTACAAAACTAAGTACAAGTCTGAGAATGATATTGTTTCTTCTTGAATTAAGTTTTACAAATGCCCGTTCTTCTGAAAAAACTAAGTTACAATACTTAGTCTAGAAACTAGAAAAGAAATCTTATTAATTGTCCAAGGTGTTCATTGAAAATCACTATTATTAGGCTTCAACAACCATTATCCCTTTGTGACATAAATGCCACTATTTTTAGACCCTCCATTATGTTACTATTACATGGTAAGCTGATCTTCATCCTTTATGACACTAATCCTGATGTTGCATATCACTTTTCTTGCTTTCCATTGCTTCATTGCTATTACAATCTTGTTCTTTCATTGATATAATGATAATGCTCTTTGACATTCAATGAATCTCATTGACTTTGACCCATTTTCACTCTATTCCATGGTATTTTACATCTTCTTTGTGCATGATATTGGGTCACATGGCATTCATAACAACTACTATTATCTCCATTTTGCTATGATCCTCTGACACTCATATGCTTTGATATAATAGTGATCATTTGCAACTATTTTCCCTCTATATATTGTCTTAGAAATAGAACAATAAGAGTTCTATACACCCTTATAAATATGCATACTCTGACAAGATATTTCCTTAGAACATGACTATTGTGATGATTGGTTTGTTGCTGAATATGGTCTTTGTAGGAATATACCAATTTGATACCATTGGTGATATGTATACTAGCTTGCAATTTCAAGGTTGATATTTAGAACCAATGAGGTCTTGAGAAGCGTATGTTTTGCATGTCATTATTGTTATATTTTCTTTATTCTTTCTTGAAATCTCTCAATTATTATTTTTCATTGTGTTACATTGGAATTCTCATTTCCTTCTCTGTATGATTGTCTTGTCTAGTTTCCATCCATATTGCTTTCTTAGTCTCATTTTTATTTATGTTCATGATTGATTAGTTGTTTCCCATGATTATTTTCTTAATCCATCTCATGGCTTATGCTTGGTGGCATGCTAATCCACAAATAAATTGTGTCATATTCTACAGGAGTGTTAGTAAGGTGAATGATGAATAGTTTGTAGATGAGGAGAAAGTGAGGAGAGAGGTAGGGCTATTGGAAAATCCAACTATAGAGGTTAGACCAGACACAAAGGAGGTAAGTTACTAGTGGTGGATTATCTTACCTCTGACAAGCTATTGCAATTGCATTTGACATCTGGGTTCCATATTGTAATGTCACTAAATTACTATAAGGATTGGTTGTTCTCTATCAATGATCTTAATTATTTTCCTTTACTAGTAGTTGCAATGTGGGATTTGCTTCGACATGTACTCTAATGACATAATGAAGGTGTAGACACCTAAAAATGGTCTGGAGAATCTAATTAATTAAGTACGACTTATTTGATTAATTAATCTTAAATTCATCTACTTAGTAAATAAATAGAAATATTTATTTATATTAAGCTCATTATTAATTCTTCTATTTCTCTCCTAATTAAATAAACAAAATTAAATACTTTGTTTTATTTAATTAATTATCATTTTTATCATATTATTTTCTCTCTTAATTAAATAAACAAAATTAAATACTTTGTTTTATTATTATCATTAATATTTCTTCTATACTTTATCTATTAATTCTATCTTAAATTAAATACACAGCTTCAATAATTTGTGTTATTTAATTACCTCATCACATTTCTTCTTAATTAAATAAAGATATTCTAAAAATCTTTTATTTAATTATCACTTTCCAAATATTTTAATTTAATAAACAAATCCTATAGTTTGATTTATTAAATTATTTATTCCTCTTTTGCTAAAATTAAATAAACTAAAAATATTTAATTTATGCATAAATCATTTACACTATTCACTCACCAATAAAATTAGATTTTTAAAATCTAATTAATGCAACTTCCATTCACGGGAAGAGCTTTGGGGACAAACTTGCAGGAAGTCCTCTCAATCTTCTTCCATCAATCCTCCCTCTCTTCTTGCCTGGTGTTTTCATGGGGAGGAACAATCCTCCATGATCAGCTTCATCTTCTCATCCCAGGCCATTCAATTCTCCAGATTGAATCACAGCCCCTTATCCCGTATCCCTGTGCAAATGTGCTGCCATGAAAGCTATAAATACAACTCTTTGGCTACAGGAAAAAGGATCCCAATTTGTGTAATCTTACTCTGCAGGTTTTCCAAGCATCCAAGCATCCAAGAAATCAAGCATTCAAGCATTCATTTAGCATTCATCAAGTAGCAATCAAGCATCCAGCCTTTGCAGTCATGGCTGCCATTACAATAGAATTTGCATATTCAATCACATAGGAATAGAATTAGTTCATTTTCTCATTCTCTAATTGTCATTTCAATAGTTTAATTAGCTTACAAATCTGAGAGCTAAGTAGATTAGAGCAATCTTTAGAGTTAGAGAGCAATAGGATAAATTTATGTAGATTTGTAGTTTAAATTAGTTTAAATTTCTTAATCTTAGATGCAATATCCTATTTAGAAGCGTAGATGCATTGTTTAACTTGTTTTCCCCATTCTACCGCTTATAGATTGGTGCCCACCGTGGGGCATAACCCCATATTTTGCTAAAATTTTGAAAATTGTGTCATACAGGTATTGGCGTGAAAGTTTTCGTGGAATCGTGAGTTTTTGCAGCGCGCCGGTGGTCTGTTTCAACGTGCAGGGTTTCTATTACAGTGCACCGAGTTACTATTCCAGCACGCCACATCACTGTTCTAGCGCACCGGGTTTATATTTCAGTGCGTCGAGTCACTGTTTTAGCGCGCCACTTTCTTATCTTCAAAATCATTTCTTTTATCTAGATCCAACACGTCCGCGGCCAGATTCTATTTCTGTCTACTTTCTTGGTTAAAATTTACCAATCTTAGGATAGAAATAGATAAAATTTACCAATCCTAGGATAGAAATGGATAAAATTGATCAATCCTAGGATAGAAACTTCACAATTTTCTTTTGGGATTAAAATTGAACATCATGTTTTTATGGAGCAATATCTCCATATAGATTAGCTAACTGGTCTTTTGGGTTTTAAAAAGAACAATTTCTTTGCTGTGATTGGGTGATAGGTTTATGCTCTCCCCTTAACTAGGTGCATCAAAAAACCAGACTCACCATTACTCTACGCATTTTAAAGCTTTCTTACAACCTTTAGACAGGCCTGCCATAGTGGGAAAAAGTACTCACCCTACGGGAATGACTTGAGTGGGGACAGCCAAAAGCCATGGCATTCCAACCCACTTTAAAATTTATGTGAATTTGGGGAAACCCTCTTTCAACGGAAGTGCACAGGATAACCATCCCCAAAATCTTTGTTCTAAAGATTGGGAGGTCTCTCGAGGGAGTTTATCCATTTGCCGCTTCGAACGGAAACCCTATCTAAGAACCTAGAAATAGAAGCATGCTTGTCAGTTTCTAAACATTGTAATACTCGACGGTGCAGGGGCGGGGAAGAATCTACCCTTAAGCACTCACCATATAATTTCCAAGGACTGTTTGCTCAGGGGATCCAGTATCCACTTCCGTCACTCTGAGTACGGACCTGGAAAAGACAAAAACACAGGCGCCCTCTAGGGGGTGACATGGCTGTGTAAGTCAACACAATTCCAAGCTGTGGGCCGTTTGAGTATATAACGATGACCTTTTATCTCTAGGAGTGAGTCTATCTGAAGTGTTTTATCTTGTTATCAAACCAGTGAAAATCAAGAAGAATCATTGATTCTTGAGAACATACACTATCTGTTTAGATTCTAGGATTTTTTTTTTAAAGATAACCATTCTATTCTTGCTTGTTGTGTTTTCTCTCATTAAACTCAGATAAGATCATCACAAGAAAATCCTCAAAATCAAAGAACTAGTGGATTTCTCATGATTCGAGATTGGGTATCCACCAAGTTTTTCAAGAAGTCTCTTGTCAAATGAATCAGGAAACCAAAGAAAACACTTGCATACAAACAACTTTTAAGAAAGCAGTGATTTCTATACCAAAGTGGGAAAGTTCTACTCCACCACAAGACTTTTATTCATAGGTATCACAATTTTTCTAGAGGTTATATGGATGACTATGTTGTAGCTCCCTTAGATTCACAAGCATTTTATCAAAGAAGAGCTCTTAGGAAACACCACAACCATAGTCAAAGAATTCATCCAGAATACATCCCACAACCAGCCATCCAATACGACACCAGACCAAGTGAGTTTCATAGGATAAGATAGTTTTTCTATCTTAAACACCTTAAGTTTCTATTTTAGCACTTCCAGTCTCTGTTCCAGCGCGTAGCTCATCTGTTTTAGCGCTTCGGGTATCTGTTCCAGCTTGTAGCTCATCTATTTTAGTGCGTAGGGTATCTATTCTAGCACTCCCGGTCTCTATTTTAGCGCTTTGGGTATCTGTTACAGTGCGCCCGGTCTCTGTTTCAGCACTTTGTGTCTCTATTTTAGCGCGCCATAAAGTCAAAAAAATAGAGAGTTGGTAGGACATTTTGTCAGTTTGCCCGTATGGATAATAAGGTTTTCATCAGTCCAGAACATTTTTTTTCACAGTCCAGAACACTTAAGTCACACAAAAGGAAAGCCTTACCCTTACACTTAGATCTTGAAACATCTCGCATAGTGTCACTATCACCAAATCTGAGATTTTTTGTCAAAGTTTCCCTATCAAGGATTTTATCATCCTTCCATCATGAAACTAGATAAGACGAAATCAGATTTTAAATCAACAACCTTGACACTTATCCAATCAAACAACCCAAGATCAAAGTCTAGAGTAAAACTTTAACGTTTGTATGCCTATTTTCACACGAGCAGCCTATCAAAGACAACAACAAGAAGAAAATGAAAGAATAGTAGCCATGGCTGAAGAAAACCCTTGGGGACGATATAGCAACACTGATCCTCTCACTAATTCACAAGAGAAAGAGATAACTACAGAAGAAATCGAGAAAGTTCAACAAGATCCTCATTTCCATAAATTTATGGAAAAGATGCTAGAACAAGATATGGAAAAGTATCTTCTACTATTAGCTGACAAAGGTGCTAAGCTTCCTAAAGACTTTGATGTCAATCAACTTAAGGAAACAACCACACCTAACCCAACTAGTATAGAAAATCCAAATCAAATAGATGCTTTGACGAAACAAATCCAACAATTACAATTGCAGTTCCAAAATATCCAACAAGGGCCAACAAAAAGATATTCCTTACAGGACATTTTCCCTTATCCATTCGACTCAGGCATTAACATGATACCATTTCCATGGTATTGTGAGTACCCAACATACAACAAATACAATGGGAGAACCGATCCATTTGATCATGTATGGGAATTTTGAGCCATGAGCATAGAGTTCGCACACGAGGACTCTTACTTACTACGATTATTTCTGAGAAGCTTAGGAAACACTTGCATGGAGTGGTTTTCTAAATTGGAACTTGGGATCCAATATTTTGAAGAACTGATCAATAGGTTCATAACACACTTCTCATTCAACATCCAACATGGGGTAACCTTAAAAGAACTCCACAACACCAAACAAGCAAAGGGTGAAAAGTTTCTTTCCTTTCTCCAACGATGGAGAAGGCTATTTGCTAAATACCCCAAATCTATTCCTGAAGAGGAGAAGATAGAGATGTTCATTGATAACTTAGTGGATGACAATAATTACAGATTGGACTTACAATGTCCATCTACATTTGAACAAGTTATCGAAAAAGGGCTCAAAATCGAAGAGGCTCTAATCAAAAGAGGAACAATCAAACACTTCATTGAAGGTTCAAACAATAACAATTCCTCTAACAACAACAATGAAAAACCAAGATTTTGGCAAAAAGAACAAGAATACAGATACCATGATTGATACACACATGTCTAAACCAGTATTCACCTTGACGCCAACCACTACAAACAAACAAAACAATGGTCTTAATGTCAAACAAAGTAGTGATCAAGGAAATAATCAAAACAGTGGAGAAACAAAAATCCAATCATTCCAACGAACATCCAATAAACAAAAATTTACGCCATTAGGACAATCATTGGAATCAGTCCTCAAAGAACTTTTAGATGAAAAACTCATTCAAGTACAAGAAGCTAGAAATTGGGACCCTCAAGTCAAACCATCATGGTGGAATGACTTACATTACTATCACTACCATCAAAATAAAGGCCACATGACTGAAAATTGTTGGCAGTTAAAACATGCGGTACAAGACCTCATAGATCAAAAGAAAGTATTTGTAGAGGGGCATCAAACAAACAAAGATCACACAACATTTAAAAATCCCATACCCAATTATCAAAAGGGAGAATCCTCTTCCGCAAATACCAAAGGTAAGAATGTTGGTTATGTTTATGACACAACGATCCTTTGTTTTTCTGCTACCAAGGAGGATGAAGAGTTATGCAATCAAATCAATCAGAACAAGGACATTACTTCCACCAATTTGGTACAACATATGGACAAATCTGAGAACCAAATTAACGTAATCACACTCAAAGGAAAACAAGAGTACCAACCAGTTAATGCCACAACAAGGGCACAATCAAAAGTTATATTGAAAGGAGCATCAATATCATCCCCATCTGTGGATCTTCCCTCTAATCAATATAATCTCATCGATCAATTGCAGAAAATACCGGCACAAATATCCATCCTGGAAATTTTAAAAATTTCCCCATCACACAAAGAGGTTCTTGAACAAGCTCTTGTATCAACCACGGTACCTAACAATTTGGATGTATTTCAATTCCAAGCTATGGTGGGACATCTATCTGCACCTCATTTCCTTTCATTTTCCGAACATGATGATGTATCACTCACCCATCCACATAATTCCGCCCTTCACATTGAAGTCCTTATCCATAAACACCGTGTAAAGTGTGTCCTGATAGATGGAGGGGCTGGTTTAAATATTTGTACCTTAAAGTTGATCCATGCACTAGGATACTTAGATGAAGCCATTGATACAAGAAGAAAAATCACAATCAAAGCATATGATGAAGAAGAAAGGTCCTCTAAAGGGTTGATCATATTACCCATTCAAGTAGGACCTATTGTCCAAAATGTGGTTTGTCAAGTCTTAGATAGAGAACTGACATACAACATACTATTGGGACGTCCTTGGATTCATGATATGCAAGCAGTACCTTCCACCTATCATCAATGCCTAAAATTTCCCGTCAATGGACAGGAGGTAACAATCACAACAAACCATAATGACACTCAAGCTTGTCATGCATTGAAAACATCTCAGGATACATTGATACCTCACAATAGGGAAGTTAGTGCATCAGATTCATCTAGTGATGAGAAACATCAAAGTTTCATATCAAAGTGGCTTCCAAAACAACAAAAATCACAAGAGATCAGGATAGAACAATCTAACCCTTCAAATGTTGAAGACCAATTGGCTTCACTCTCACATCAATTCACCAAGGAAGTACAAATAAGTGATGAAGGAATAAGTGAATATGGTGTTGGACACTCATTTCATTTATCACAGATGTTACCCTCCTTACAAACATATGGACAACCATCTACAACCACCCAAAAATCAGCACAATCTACAACAACGTTAGATGGCAGATTTATAAAAGCTGGGAATTTAGATGAAGAATCAGAAGAGAAGGCTATACTAAATTGGCTTTATAGAGATGAGGAAGCTTCCACTTCCATGAGTAATATCATAGAAACAAATCAATATGGAAAGGGAAAAACTATTCTAGAGAAGATGGGATATTCAGGACAGGGACCTCTTGGGTTAAAGAAAGAAGGCATAATAGAACCAATCCAGCCACTCATGCTCCAACATAAGGATAAGACTGGACTAGGATATACAGCAGAACAAAGATCTCTTGACCGAGGGAAACAAAGTGTAACGGAACTGATCCAAGTTCTCACAATTCAACAAAATGACAGAACTGGACTGGGATACACAGAAGAAGCAAGAGCGGAAATCACCAATAAAACTATGGAGCATATTCTGCAAATGAGAAATAACTCTGAAACAGATTCAAATGAATATGAGTGGGATAACTAATGTTTCCTATGAAGATATTCAGATCGACGTCATCAAAAAGTATACCCCCAAACGTGAGGAGGGTCAAAGCTCAAATTTTAATCCTATTGTCTTTGAAACACAAAACTTTGATGACTCAAGTGAAGATGAACGGACGTCGATTGAGATAAATGATTTGGAAGAAAATACCTTCATAGGCCTCGACATAACCATTAACAACCTGGATGACATTTTCGTCTGAGCTTTCACTATCGCTGACCTCAACCCATCTAATGATTCGTTGCCTTTACTATATCCTGAGCTTATCGAATGGGAACCCCAACACCCTATCAATCTCCCTATTTTTGACAATGACTCCGCTATTATTAACTACCTTTGCTGTGAGGAAACTGATACTTGTCCTACCAATGCTTCTTTTAACGACGCTTTCAGGCAGGAGGATGCCAAGCCTTCCAGTTGCAAAAATATGGAAATAAAAAATGGATCTAATGGTGAAAACCATTCTTTGGCAGTATTTGATCCTAAAATAGTAAAAACAAAGAACACATCCAATGGTGAAAACCTCATTGAGGCACCAAAGGATGGAAGGTTTGACATCCTCCCACAACATTACCATGAAAGATCATTAGTATTAATAGAACCCACACAGTCTATTGATATTGGCACAACAGAGAAAGCAAGAATACTACACCTGGCAGCATCCTTGACAGATATAGAAAAACTAGATTTTATCAAATTCTTTGGAGAACGATGCATCAATTTTGCTTGGTCATACTCTGACATGCTAGGCTTAGACATAGATCTCATTATGCATCACCTATCCTTACCAGCTGGCACTAAACCAGTAAAATAGAAACTGAGAAAAATGCATCCACATGTTGCATTATTAGTAAAAAATGATTTGAAGAAACTACTAGATGCTGGATTTATTAGGTCAATTGATTATGCGAAATGGATATCCAACATTGTACCTATTTCAAAGCCAGATCACACCATTAGAATATGTACTGATTTCAGGGATTTAAATAAAGCATGTCCAAAGGATGATTTTCTTTTGCCAAACATTGACATGATTGTAGATCTCACAATTGGCCATCACATGCTATCACTCATGGATGGATTTTTAGGATACAATCAAATCAAAATAGCTCCTGAGGACCAAGAAAAGACAACATTTACATGTCCATGGGGCACCTTTTGCTGGAACGTCATGCCTTTCGGGTTAAAGAATGCAAGAGCTACATACCAGCAAGCTATGACAACAATCTTCCATGACATGATGCACACCTTCATGGAGGACTATGTGGACGACATCTTATCCAAATCTTACACCAGAGAAGGACATCTTGAGATACTAGGCAAAATATTTGACAGATTGGAGAAATTTAAAGTCAAATTGAATCCTAAGAAATGTGCCTTTGGAGTAACATCAGCAAAACTTCTGGGATACATAGTTTCTACAAAAGGAATTGAAGTAGATCCAACAAAAGTTAAAGCCATTATGGAAATGCCACCTCCTAAGAATATCAACACATTGAGATCTCTACAAGGATGACTACAGTCCATCAGAAGATTCATCTCTCAACTAGCAGATCAGTGTCATCCATTCAACCATCTTTTGCATAAAAATGTGTCTTTTAAATGGGATGAACAGTGTGAGAGTACTTTCAATCAAATCAAGCATTATTTGATGACACCACCAATCTTGGTGCCACCCAATGAAGACAAGCCATTATTGCTATATATTGCAACAACAGATATCTCTTTAGGAGCCTTGCTAGCACAAGAAGATAGAGAAGGGAAGGAACAGCAATATACTATATCAGCAGGACACTCAATGGACATGAAGTAAACTACACCTTCATTGAAAAATCATGCTTAGCAGTAGTATTTGCAACACAAAAATTGTGACACTATATGCTCACTCACACTGTCAAGCTCATTGCAAAAATTGATCCCTTAAATATTTACTGAGCAAAGCAGCTTTAACAGGAAGGTTGGCAAAGTGGGTCATGCTCCTCAGTGAGTTTGACATTCAGTATGTTGAAAGGCGAGCTATCAAAGGACAAGTCATCGCCGACCAATTAGCAGAAGCTCCATTATCAGACGGTCATCCTATGACCATGGAATTTCCTGATGCGGATATCCTCAACATTACAACACAGCCGTGGCAACTCTACTTCGATGGATCCTACACACAACATGGATTAGGGGCAGGAATTTTATTTGTCACACCTCTTGGGCACACCATTCCATGATCTTATAGGCTTACCTTCCGTTGCACTAACAATGTGGCAGAATATGAAGCTTTGATCCTTGGAATTAAAGTGGCTATTGACTGGAAAATCACAGAACTACAGGTGTATGGAGACTCCCAGTTAATCATCTATCAAGTCAACAATGATTACCAAACTAAGGATGACACACTAATTTTATATAAGAGACTGGTAGATGATCTAAGAAAATACTTCATAGAAATCAAATTTTAGCAAATACCAAGATCAGAGAACAAAGCAGCAGATGCCATGGCCACAATAGCATCTCTTCTACAAATGCCTGAAATGCAAGATCATTATCGATTTATTGTAGAACAAGTATCAAATCCTACATACGCAAATCCCAAACCATAAGCCTTTTGGATGGTGCCCAATCTTCCATTTATGGAGACATTTATACTTATCTAAAAGATAATATCTTACCGCCAGATCTTTCTCGCAACCAAAAGTGCAAATTCATACGCCAATCTGCCAAACATACCATTATTGCTGACACCCTTTACCGTCGAGGCCTAGATGGTACTCTTTTGCATTGTTTAGAACATAACGAACCTGCTTCCGCTTTACATGAGGTCCATGAAGGAATTTTTGGTACACATTCAAGTGGATTATCTTTAGCCAAGAAACTCCTTCGTTTGGGGTATTACTAGCCACACATGGAGCAAGAATCTTATAAATTTGTCAAGAGATATCCAAAATGCCAGATTCATGGAAATCTTATACATGCACCAGCACAGGAGCTCCATCCATTCACAACTACATGGCCTTTCTGTCAGTGGGGATTAGACCTGGTAAGGAAAATTAACCCATCTTCATCTAATGGACACAAGTTCATTATCACAGCAACAAAATATTTTACAAAATGGGTGGAGGAAGTTCCCTTAACCACAATCACTGGGAAGCAAATATCATCTTTCATACTTAATTATCTCATTTGTAGATATGGGATACCCTAGTCAATCATCACAGATAATGGCAGGCCTTTCAAGAACCAAGACGTCTAAGAACTGTGTGAAAAGTTCCACATTCAACATCACGTTTCCCCATATTACCCTCAATGTAATGGACAGGCTGAAGCTTCAAATAAAACAATCCTAAAGATTCTCAAGAAGACTGTAAATGAGGTAGGGCGTGATTGGCACGTTCAGATTAACCCTGCTCTTTGGGCTTACAGGACTAGCATCAGAACACCAATAGGAGCTACACCATATGCTCTTGTCTATGGATCAAAAGCAATATTACCTATCAAGGTAGAAATTCCATCCCTTCGAGTTTCACTAAAGGGACTCATTACAAATGAAGATTATAGGATCTCTAGACTTCAATAATTAGAGCTACTTGATGAACGTCGACAACAAGCTGTCAATCATTTGATAGCCTATCAACAAAGGATGTCTAGGAACTATAATCAGAGGGTTAAGCCTAGAGTCTTCCAAATCAGAGACTTGGTCCTACGGGAAAACCCTAGAAATCAAGTAGACAGAGAAAAGAAGGGAAAGTTTGAACCTAACTGGATAGGGCCTTATGTTATCATATCAGTCTACGGATCAGGAGCATACCAACTATCTACACCAGAAGGAGACATGTTGGAGGAGCCCATGAACAGCATTCATCTCAAGCGATTCTACACTTGAGGATATATAGTGCACGGTCAATAAAGTTGTCTTGATGAAAACCTGGCAAACAGGCGTTACTTGTGATTTTCACCAAACTCCTCTATCTATTGGGTACAGTGTTGTTACGACTATTTCCCTTCATATCATTTCCATCTATCATTTGGGATAATCATTATCACTATCCATATCATAACAGAGATACCATGATTTACCCTGGCTTGGGGGCAACATCCTAGTGTTATCTGGTACAAATAGACTTTCAGCTTACATGGAAAGGCAGTCAAACATGACAACATCAAGTGGCAATACCATCAAAATCCAAAAAACATCAAAAAATCCAAAATCCAAAAACATCAGAAAATCAAAAATCAAAAAACATTCATAAAATCGAAAACACAAAAATAGAGTCTACATCAATCAAGAGTAGAGTCTGTGTCAGTCGAACTATGTGGTCTCTACGTGTATAACGTAGGCAAGACTAATCTTTGATCAGTCCCCGAGACCCCTAGGATAGGTCTTTAAGTTACATCATTTGGTCAAACGTCTGGGAATATCATGCAAACATCAACACACATATTTCAACATCAATGATCTAATCTGAATAATGATTTGAAAATACACTAAGTAGAATTTGAATTGTTGTACTTTTTATTTTATCATTTTGTTTATCATTTCTTTGGAGCTACTCAATGATGTATTGAACTAGAGAAGCAAAGAAGGAGAATGATACCTTTTCTTTGTTTGCTGTTTGTGAGTTAGTCATTATTATTTTGTGAATTGTCACGGGAAGTGCTCTACCAAGTATCATGGATGACATTCCAATTCACTTAATAAAATGATTAATTCTTGTTTGTTTACACAAGAAATGCTCAGGTCATCATTGGTCTATCTTATACCTTGATGCTTGTGTTCGCTTACAATATCAAAAATCATGAAAGAAATACTCAGGTCGTCATTGGTCTATCTCATATCATTGATGCTTGTATTTTCTTTCAACATTTTAAAATAAAGCTCAGTGATGATACAAAGCAGAACAAAAAGATTATTGAAATGATACTTAGGTTTGCATTGATAAAATAGGTTTGCATGGTAAATCGCATTCATAATAATACACCTGCAGAGTATTGGTTGCACAAATTCCAAGGATTCATTTGCAAATAATGTTATCTTTTTTTTATCATAGATTGAGTATACTTGACACATGCAATTTTCATAATGACATGCATATAGAATCATTTCTTCATCTCATCCTAAATTTCACAATAAACATCTCATTTCATGGCATCATATACACGCTATGTTACATCATGCATTTACATCTCATCACATTGTCATTATCATGTAGTGGAAAAATCATCATTCATTACATTTTCATCATACATCATTACATTTTCATCATACATTTTCATTACATTTTCATCATATCATTTTCATTACATTTTCATCATACATTTTTAATCACATTTCATCACACATCATTACATTTTCATCATAAATTTTTAATCACATTTCATCATACATCATTACATTTTCATCATACATTTTTAATCACATTTCATCATACATCATTACATTTTCATCATGCATTTTTAATCACATTTCATCATACATCATTACAGTTTCATCATACATTTTTAATCACATTTCATCATACATCATTACAGTTTCATCATACATTTTCAATTACATTTTCATTATACATTTTCATTACATTTTCATCATACATTTTCATTACATTTTCATTTATATATATCATTTTCATTACATTTTCATCATACATTTTCATTTATATATATCATTTTCATTACATTTTCATTTATATATATCCTTTCATTCACATTTCATTTACATATATCATTTCATTCACATTTAATTTATATATATCATTTCATTCACATTTCATTTCTATATATCCTTTCATTCACATTTCATTTACATCTCATCATTCATTAACATTTATCATTCATCTCATCATTCATTAACATTTATCATTCATTTCTCAAAACATTGACCGCTCATCATTCATTACATTTATCATTCATTCACATTTTATTCACATCTATCATTTCATTACATGCATCATTTCATTTACATCTCATTTTATACGTCATATATCCAATATCCATACATCATTCATTAACATCACATTTTATTTATCATACATTGCATCTCATTAGGAAAATAAATACATCATCAATATCATATCATATCATCATTAATGTATCCATACAAGCTAGTAAAATAAATCATCATAAAACATAAAAACCTAAAATGTATCCATCACATAAATCATGTGAAACATATCATAGATCAATCCAACCGCTGCACATATATATCTCATCAAGTGTCAAGTATATAATGAAGTCTGAAAAGAATGAAAATAACATCATGTCAAAAAGGGCTGTATATATCTCTCAAAAGGTACACAACTGATATCAAGTGGTACTCGCACCAGAAGGAGTAGGTCTCGCACCAGTATTAGGACCACCACCAGATGTCCCAGGATCTCTCGGAAGAGGCTGTGTCATGCCTCTACTCACTGTCCTCGAACGAGTCCTCTCTGAGTGAGACTGGGCATAACTGACTCTCTACTCTGGGGGGAAAAACTCATGATAGCGGCTCCTATAGAACTCAATCTTGGCACCTACTCACATAGCCTCTCTCACATAATCTACCACAGATGTCCCATCTGCCACTCTCTGCAGTCTCTCTGCCATAGCCTATGTAGTCTCGCTCAGCAGTCAAGGCTGTGATCTGTGCCTGGGCAGTAGTCAACTGTGCTCGTACACCTGTCAACTGAGCCTGTGCTATCGCTGCTACCTGTAAGGCCTCATCTCTCTCACCAATCAGAGATGTAATCTGTGTTTGTGCAGTAGCTAGTTGTGCCTATGTTTGAGCCTGCATCTGTGCTAATAATCCCTGCACCTGTGCTAGCTATCCCTGCAAAGTCTGCACCTGCACCTGTAAGCCCGCGACCTCTGATGGATCTTCCAACGAGGAAGCAACAGCCTGCCTCTTATGAGGCACACTAGTAGATGGCTCTGAAGTACCTGCTACGCTCAGTCTCCCCCCATCTCCACCATCATCATCGCTGCTACCGTCACTGCTCTCCTCATCACTCTCACTGTCATCATCACCGCTACTCTCACTGTCATCATCTCTCCCCCATCTCTAACCAACCTGAACTCCCCCTATTGGTGCTACTGCTAGTGTTGGTACTGGCTCATCCGGAATAGTAATCCATGGAGGAGGGTGCAGAGCCAAATACTCTCCGTACTCGGGCATAATAGGTGCCTCAACAATGTCCCACCGCACATCCTAGGCTAATGGCTGCAGAGCACGGTAACCCTCAACAAGTGCCCCGTAAGGTAAACTAGGACCCCAATCACTGACATCTATCCGACGTCGTCCATAATGTGCTACACCCTGTGGCATGCATAGAACAATCCCATACTATCTCTACACATGATGAAATAGGAATCGCTCTAGGACCCTGGGGCTCTTCCCGATCAAATACATCGAATCGGATAAGAACCCCAACTCAATATCATCATCATCCCAGTCATCACAGTCTAAATAGGGACGCCAGGTCACTGCCTCCACATCATCAATGATCCACCTCCAATAATCAAGCTTACCCATCATGTGCTGGGTAGGCCTGCCTCTATAACAAAACACATAAGGCCTCGTCACTGGTCTAGCTAACACTGGCACGGGACGCGTAACAACAATTTGCTCCCATGCCCATACCTAAAGAAGTGTAGCCCCTGCTGATAAACTATTGCCGCCAAGGTACACAATCCAGTGTAAATCATGATATAACTGGGCAAGCATACACATACCCCAAGCATATCTCATCCTATGGGCCACCAGACCCTCTAACACCTGACCCCATCCAAGAGATAGACCCTTTGACCTCTTATCAGGACAAAGGAATCCACCAATAAAGCTGGCCAAAACTGAAGGAAGGGGAGCATATGACTCATACATATCTATCCATGGAATCCACTCTCCCGTAATGTGGGGATCCTGAAAGACTCTTCGCATAGCCTCTACCCCACCAACCTCCTCTAAATCATGCACTACAATCTCTCTGACAAAAGGAATGCGAAGAATACACCATACATCCTCCGGCATCACAGTCATCTCGCTAGTAGGTAAGTGGAAGGTGTTGTGGTCACTATGCCACCACTCCGCTAAGGCTGTCAATAGACCCCTATTGAGTCTAATATGGGGCATGTCAAGTAATGTCGTTAAACTACAAGCAGCAATATGCTGTCTCTCATCAGGTGAAAGTCTCGGTATCATATCAAAAGGCCAAGGGAACTGCTCTCGCACTTGGATAACATCTAAATGCTCCTATTATCATACAAAGAGAACATTTTTCAGATCAATATGTTACCAATCAGAATATCAAACATCAAGAGGGCATCAAATTTTCAAAAAATTATGCTTTACCTATCAAATTATCAAATTATCAAGGAACCCTCATCTATCAATCGGGTTCATTCTTTCAGACATCCTAAATTATCCCTCACCTATCATGAGGGTAATAATTATCAAATCAATGGATCTTGCTCATCATGAGATCGTGTACCATTTACTTTAGTCACAATCAAATTAAAATAAATGGCATCAACAATAAATCGATGAAAACCAAAATGCACAATTTTTCATCAATCTATACCTCCAAGCACTACAAAATCAACCTAACGCGCTAAAAGACTGGCGCGCTATAAAATCCTACTGACACGCTACACAATAGACCAGACGCGCTAAAACTTTTTACGCGCTACAAAACTGACCGGATGCGCTACAAAAGTTCATTGGCGTGCTAAAACTATGGCGTGCTACAACAGATCATGGACGCACTAAACCGCGTCCGCCGCACGCTAAAACATTAAAAACAAGTGCAAAAGGACAAAAAGAATGGGCACAAATTACGAGGAGGATTTGGGGTACATACTGGAGGTCCATAGTCAGCCGAACGCTAGTGACGACGCACATGCTCGAGTCAGTGGGTGTGGTATGCGATCAACATCCTATAGCTCTGGCACTCTGAGGGTCTCTATCACAAGATTGTCAAAGTCAAATGAACAAATGACTTTTGAGAATGACCTTTTGAGTATTTATAAGCTATTTTTGGGGGATTTTTTTTTTTGAGGAATTAATTCTTATCTATCACGGGGCATTTTGGACAATTTTGTGGAGATAAATTGTTTCTTCACCAATTCATCATCAAATCATCATAAAAATTCATTTTTTTGAAAAATCATAAAAATCCAAAATTCATCAATTTATCTCCCGAGGGGGCATATATCGCCTATCATTTCAAAATTCAACATCTGGGGCAAATCAGGGGCATATTTTAAAACCTTTTGTCAATACTGGCAGCTGAGGCAAAATCATTCTTTGAAGCAATGCGTAAACACATCACTTCAAAGAGGGGCAAAATGTAGACACCTAAAAATGGTCTGGAGAATCTAATTAATTAATACGACTTATTTGATTAATTAATCTTAAATTCATCTACTTAGTAAATAAATAGAAATATTTATTTATATTAAGTTCATTATTAATTCTTCTATTTCTCTCCTAATTAAATAAACAAAATTAAATACTTTGTTTTATTTAATTAATTATCATTTTATCATATTATTTTCTCTCTTAATTAAATAAACAAAATTAAATACTTTGTTTTATTTAATTATTATCATAATATTTCTTCTATACTTTATCTATTATTTATCTTAAATTAAATACACAGCTTCAATAATTTGTGTTATTTAATTACCTCATCACATTTCTTCTTAATTAAATAAAGATATTCTAAAAATCTTTTATTTAATTATCACTTTCCGAATATTTTAATTTAATAAACAAATCCTATAGTTTGATTTATTAAATTATTTATTCCTCTTTTGCTAAAATTAAATAAACTAAAAATATTTAATTTATGCATAAATCATTTACACTATTCACTCACCAATAAAATTGGATTTTTAAAATCTAATTAATGCAACTTCCATTCACGGGAAGAGCTTCGGGGACAAACTTGCAGAAAGTCCTCTCAATCTTCTTCCATCAATCCTCCCTCTCTTCTTGCTTGGTGTTTTCATGGGGAGGAACAATCCTCCATGATCAGCTCCATCTTCTCATCCCAGGCCATTCAATTCTCCAGATTGAATCACAGCCCCTTATCATGTATCCCTATACAAATGTGCTGCCGTGAAAGCTATAAATACAGCTCTTTGGCTACATGAAAAATAATCCCAATTTGTGCAATCTTACTCTACAAGTTTTCCAAGCATCCAAGCATCCAAGCAATCAAGCATTCGAGCATTCATCTAGCATTCATCAAGCATTCATCAAGCATCCAACCTTTGCAGTCATGGCTGCCATTACAATAGAATTTGCATATTCAATCACATAGGAATAGAATTAGTTCATTTTCTCATTCTCTAAGTGTCATTTCAATAGTTTAATTAGCTTACAAATATGAGAGCTAAGTAGATTAGAGCAATCTTTAGAGTTAGAGAGCAATAGGATAAATTTCTGTAGATTTGTAGTTTAAATTAGTTTAAATTTCTTAATCTTAGATGCAATATCCTATTTAGAAGCGTAGATGCATTGTTTAACTTGTTTTCCCCATTCTACCGCTTACAGAAGGAAGTTGTTTGTGGCCATCATTTCTCTAATGGATGTTGGATAGGTTAGGATGAGCCTTACATATTAATTATATTTTTTCTAGTTGAATCAAATAAATTCTGAAGACTGAATTATTAGGTATTAATTAGCAATTTTTGTGAATGTAGATTGTGGTTGCACAATTTATTAGCTTTTTCTTAAGACCAGGAAAATTAAACCTAAATTTAGTTGTTTTTTGTAGACTTGTGCTATTTAATGCACACTTTAGCTTCATTGATATTCACTAGCTGATTTGAAAAATGTGTAGATGAGTGTAGTTTGTTTTGGACAAAATACAAATAAAGGTTGAAAGCATATGCTATATTTCAGTGACATTTAGTACAAATCTTAGCTTCATTGAGATGTTTTCTAGATAACATAAAAAATTTTGTATTTATCTGGTTCTAGATTTTCATGTTTGTCTGAGCCTAATCCAAAGATGTCCCACTACCTAAAAAACATCATGTAGTGTCTATTGTTGCAATTTCAGTCCATTCTTGGTATTGGAACTTGCTTGGTTTGAGTCCATTGACAAGTTTCAAAGTGGCAAAAGATTATGTATGTCTGTAAAATTAGATGGTATTTTTAGGAAAAAAGAGATCAATGCTTATGTATTTTTTCTGGAATTTTATGTTATAGCTTTAACCTTCCTTTCATGTTGGGAATTATGTTCATTTCAATTCCAAATATCATTTAACACTTCCATATTTGGATAAATTTTTTTGAATCTAGTAATTTTGATGTGTAGAGAATACTTTTTATTTATTGGTAAGCAATTTCCATGCATGTCGTATTCTCAACATGATTGATTGTACTTTGCAGGCTATATTCAAACTTCTATAAATGATGGACCTAGATGTATTTCTTTAAGGTGTCTAGTCCCATCGTGTGGTGCTATTGTTGATGAGAATATGGTGCTTTCTCTAGTCTCTGATGAAGATAGAGAAAAATATACATGATACCTACTTAGATCATATGTTGAATACAATAGAAAGGTTTGATTATTCACTTCATCATCTTGAAGAAGTTAAATTTTTCTAAACATGATTCTTACCTAGTTTGACAATTCCTTTTGAGTTTGTTTGTAGAACAACTAACTTGTTTTTTGTGGCATATTTTGAATAAATTTTAGGTAAATACCCTATTCTTGTCTTAGTAATCTTTAGGGAGAGCACTCAATTTTTCCTAGTTTGGGATAATAATGATAATTTAATTGATCATGCTTATTTTCCATAGTCTCATATGACTGGTTGTTGTAAATGAACACATGTAGATAGTTTATCTTTTCCTCTTGTGCTAGATATTTGCTTGTTTATTAGTTTAGAAAATTCTTTATTCTAAGTATATTTTGGCATTGGCAGAGAGGATGAAATAAGTGATTTTATTAAAAATTATTGTTTGGATGACCTTGTAGACCAATTGGTGTCCAACTCCTGGTTGTGAGTATGGTGTCAACTTTGTCATTGGAACTAGGGTGCTATGATATTACTTGCAAATGCTCATACAACTTTTGTTATAATGTAAATTTTGTTATATTGTGCTGTAAAATAGTTCTTTTGGAAAATATTTTTTGTTTTCTAGTAGATTGTTCTTGATTTTTTAATATATTAGATCAAAACTTAATAATTTAAAATTTTGACTGAAACATATTTAGTGTTATGAAGAAGCTCATCATCCAGTTGATTGTGAGACAATAGAAAAATGGATTTTAAAGAACAGTGCAAAATCAGAAAACATGAACTGGTAATAAAAGTGAGTATTTTCTTTTGTTCTCTTTTAGTCTTGAATGCTAGCTTTTCCAAATTTTCCTCACTTTATTTGAATTGATCAATGTAGAATGATTTTTTATCAGATTCAATGTATTTTGTCAGTAGGATCTTGACAATTTTTGAAATTAGGTTGGTATATTTCATAAATTTAGATATGATCCTACTGCTCCAGTCTTAAATCAGAAAGTAATAGTCAAGTCACTTCTTGGTTGTTGTGTCACGAATTTTCATATAAGACATTTGTTAGTACTATTAGTTCTTGCAATTCTTGTATCAAAAAGTAGTAGTCGAGTCCCAAGTTGTGTATGTTGAATGTGTTACTTATATGACTCCAAAAACATTAAAAGTTGCTACCTGTAAAGTGCTTGTTGCTTGGAAAATGGATTAATGTTGTGAGATTTGAAGATGGTTACATAAATCCTCTATCTAGTTATGACATATAGCTATCAAGAATTATGTGTAAGCTTTTATTTGCTATCTATCTTCATGAATTCTATTTTTATTTGACTAAGATCCATTCTAATGTATTGATGTTTATCCAGGATACTTGCTAATTTAAAGCCTTGTCCAAAGTGTAAACACCCAATTGAGAAAAATCAAGGTTGCATGCATATTACATGTACACCTACCTATAAATTTGAATTTTGTTGGTAATTAAATGGCCACACAGTCCTTCTAATGATTTTTTTAAAATATATTTAAGCCACTGTGTTTATGTTGTGTTGGCAAGGTTGATATTCATTTCATATTATATTTCGATTTGGGTTTCTATTTATAGAATAGTTACCTTATATTTAACTATACTATACCAAATTTATTTTTCTTGTAGCATTCAAGGATTTTTTTAAGGTTCGCCAATGTTCATGGCTACTGAATAAGTAGTTATGACTCCAATTGAATTACATTCTAATTTTTAGCATTGATAAACTAGCTAATGTATTCTATATGAATTTTGATGTTGTTGTAGGCTATGCCATGGTGCTTGGTCAAAACATGGGGAATAAACAAGTGGTTTTTATTGCCTGCAATCGATATGAAACTACAAAGCAAGAAGGAGTTGTATGTTTATTGATTTTTTTATCCTTTTGTTCATTTTTTTACTTATTTTTCCACAATATAGATAAATTAATTATCAATACTAATATGATTACCAGTTTATAAATCATCCATACCATTTCAAGGGTTAATATGATGCTACATAATTTTTCTTTTATATCCAGTATGATGAATTTGAGCACAAAGGAGAGATGGCCAAAAATTCTTTGGAGAGATACATCCATTATTATGAGCAATGTACAACCAATGAATCGGTAAACATCTAATATTTTTTGTTTAATTAGGATTTTCTCAATTCATGATGTCCTATGGCTTCTTTTTTTGATGTTATTGTTTGTGTTTTTAAGATTCTTTTATCAACTAGCACTTGATTCAATTTATATGCATAATAGTCTAGGGCCAAGGCACTTTTAGATTTACAACATATGCAAGCTATATAGGTAATAGATATATGCAGTTGTAGGAAATCATCTACCCCATGCCATATGATAATATTTTAGTAATTTTAGCTCATTGGAGGATGTAGATGTAAATTCCTAGCTCTAGAAAGCTACACTATATAGTATTAAGCATTGGAGTATGCACATGAATCTTGTTCCTTTACAATTTAAATAACTATTAGTCTTGTTCTTTAGATTTTGATTTTTTTGATGAAATACATAAAAACCAAGTACCACTAAAAAATATACTAAAACATGATACATCTATATTCAAGAGGGAAAGAAAAAATAATTCCATGCATGGGATGATCAACATCATCCAAAACATAGAAAGAACCCAAAAATTCAATACTAAGGAAGACAGTCCCCTCAGCTGATGCTAAGCTACAAACCACAAGCCCACCAATTTAGAGTAACCTAGATCAATGCTGAAGGCACTACAATTGAATTAGGGACTTACAAATTTTCACTCTCTTCTGTTATCAAGGCCAATAGGCTAGAGTGGTGCACTGAATGTCAATGACCTCTTCATGTTAAAGTAGCTTCAGCGTAACACCTAACAAGGAGAAAATGTCACCCTAAAACTCTCTTTGATTAAAAGTGAAACCCAGTGCTGCCATGATGAATCTGTCCCAAGTCCCAAAGTGACTAAGATTTTCCATGGCTTTGTTAACTGCCAACGACTCCTAATTCAAAACCTGGAGGTCATGAATAGACACAAGAGACCCCAAGACCCCATCATTATGTGCAACCAACAAATGCTTGAT
The DNA here is from genome assembly GCA_007258455.2 of Sequoia sempervirens. NCBI lineage: Eukaryota > Viridiplantae > Streptophyta > Pinopsida > Cupressales > Cupressaceae > Sequoia > Sequoia sempervirens. The sequence continues at coordinate 226,042,616 of VDFB02373365.1, forward strand.
AACCTTGTGTAAGTCCAAGTGACTAAGATTTTCCATGGCTTTGATTCACTATAACCCCATTTAATGTGGTAGATTCTAGTTCTAATTTCCTATTATGGGCTTTTTTTCACATCCCCAATATTCTAATACCCATAGGATTTGAAACGGATTATAGAAGAAGATGGCATGGTTTCTTTTCAAATGAGGTTCACCACTGTTAATTTTGACGTAATATTAATGATGGACGCTGCACCACCCTGTGATGACTTACTAATGCAAGAAACATATAAACAATCATGCTACCTCGACGATATTTGGAAAGCTGAAACCAACTGGTAACCCTAAGTATAGTTTCTAGAGTTTCTCCTGCATTGTTTTTTTCAAACTGAGTAATCTAATCTGTTGCTAATTTTGAAGGGTATTTCCTCCCTGTACAATGTACTGTCAGATACTCGTGGTCTATTTTTTTCTAATTTTAGTCAGTTCTGGATCTGACACACCCTTCATTTGAGGTAAAGAATAAACACTGTCTCAATAAGAATATACATTAATTCTTTTCCCTTCTTGTGGTGATAGTGATTCATTTACTCAAAGTAGCCAGCACCTGCCCTCCTAGGGTGCTGCAGATGACAAGCAGAATATGGTCGTAGATACGCTACTGATAATCAGACTCTGTGTGCCCAAAACCCTAATTTTCTAGGTTGTGCTGCATTTGATTTGATATTCAAAAAACTTGTTTAAATCTGCTAAAACTGAATTGCAAAACTCTTAATTGTATAATCTTGTTTTAGGCGAATCAAACCTACACTAATGAGTAAATAAAAACGAAACATTTTTCAGATATTTCAGCAACAATCTCTTCCAAACTCTACTGGCTTTTTGTCATTCTAATTCTTTATCAAAAGCTAATCGCTATACCTTTGTATACATATTATGCTAGTTTAACCTTTAAACATTAGAGATTTTTGACTCAGGAATTGCAGCACTCACCCCCTAAACCATACTGTAAATCCCTTTGAATTTGATCATACCATACGGGACATCTTGCATCTATCAGAAACAGAGATTTAAACAAAATAAAAATTATTCTTTAAATTTAAATAAAATTTATTAATATATATTTAATTATTTATTTTTACTAATTTATTAATATTTAAATTTAAATTTTATTTTAATTTATATTTTATTTATTTGCTTCTAAAGTAATAAAAATCTCCTCTAATAACTTAGAAAATTGTGTTAAATATATGTGCATGTGTTTTTTAAGAATGTTGCATCCAACTATATTCATATTGGGGGGTCTTCAAAATGGTTGTATCCATATCCAATACCATATCCATATCTATATTTGTATTTGTGTCCATGCAACTTTGGTTTATTGTGGTAGTTTGAAGAATCTCCTAGTGCTTTTCAAGACTCTCCAAACTCCTAAGTCTATAAGTTGTTTGAGTCGAGTCAACCAAACTATCATGCCAAGTTTGGACGAGTCTTAGAGATTACTCAGTCGAGTCCTACTCCAAGACTCTCGAATCTTAGGCTTGAACTCCCAAGTCTTGAGTTCAAACTCTTCTAGCACCTAAACATAATAGACATAGTGGCTGAAATTTCAAATTTTGAGAGTTTGAGGATCATATGACATTTGTAATGTTTGAATTTTGACAAATTGATAGTCAAATTAGACTTTCATATTATCTAAATGCATTTATATTCTTTTTTTTGTGTAATTATGAGGACTTTTTTTTGCCTGAGTCTATGCCAAGTCTCGAGTCTGAGTCAAAATTTTGGGCTGCCAAGTCGAGTCCAAGTCTGAGTCCTAAAAATATGGTTTTGTATATAATTGGAGATGCTTTTAATAGCTAAAAATATCCACATTCTCAGTCTGCATATATCATTTTCATGAAAATAGAAATGTTGGATCACCAGAGAAAATTAGTTACATTGGATGTCATTAATTTCTCGAGTGAACAAATAATGAGTTTATCTTGTTCCTTTTAAAAGTAACTTGGAAGTTTTTTATTGATTTTTTTTAATTTGTTACTGTCTAAGATAATTCATATTTTAGAGGATACAATGTTGATCCAGGTGGATCTTTTGAACCTGAAAATTAAAGTGTTCCAATTTCTCTCAGAAGCAGTGTCATTTCATAGAGCACAAAATTTTGAATCCAGCGCATCTTGAATGGGCGAAAAAGGAGTCTGTTTGTGCAAGATATTGCCGGTCAAAGTTTGGTCAAAGGTTGGTCAACTCAGCTAACAAGAACGATGAAAAAGGTGGAAAATTCATCATCACCAAATTGGTCAAAATTGGTGTCATCGCGAAGGTCTCATCGTCACGATTCCAACGGCGTTCATTTCGTCAAAAATAGAGCAAGTACGTGGGAGATATAGCCAGTCAAAGTTCATAGTTAACCAAGGTACCATGAGGTATGGTTGCTGACATCAACATGACGTCATCCTACTGACTTGGAAAATGGGTCATCGTATAGATGATGACATGGACCAATGGGGTCAGGACACGTGGTAGCTGTACAAGTGACATGGCGGTATAGTCATCAGATGACGTCAGCACAATCGGCAAATGAAGTCTTGCCACGTGTCCATTCTGTACAACTGTACTCCTGTGTGGCAGCAGAGGTGGCAGTCTTATCAGCGTATAGTTGTCAGCCACATCGATAGTCCAATCATCTTCCACATCACAGTCCACTGGCAGACAGGTCAGAAGGTGAGTCAACGGAGATGTTGTCATCCATGTCAGCAGCTTTGTCACTGCACAGTCAGCGGCATCAACAAATGGGCGCTTGCCACATGGCACCCTCCTGGTGCCACACATGGCTCTGTTGGTTGTATATGTGAATAAAAGGTTTTGTGGCCCGCATGTGACTCAAACCGGTTACCACCCACGAGCGAAATTCTTGGGCGACCATTCCACCATTTTTGCGGCCATTATCAATATTGTGAAGTGGTTTTGTTTTGTTGAATGTTGTTTGAAGTCAGTTTTAAAAAACCAGTGACAGCTGGGAGTTGAACCTAGAACCGCTGGGCTCCCAAAAGGTAATGCCATCGATACACCCTGCACAGAGCTAATAATGTATAAGGCACGGGTTTTATATAACCCAATGTTTAGGCCGAAGCCTAAACCAAATAACCAACAAATGGTTATTTGTTAACAAAATAAACAAACCCCTCAAACTAAAAGCCCGAATAAGCTACAAACAAGGGCTCAAAAATAAATTTAATTATTTTAAGGGGGATTATTGTTTGTATTTGTAAAAGTGGGGAATTGGTTTTTATTTTTTCCATTTAAGGGGAAAATTCCAAAATTGTTGGTTTTAACCAAATAGGCCCAACTTCAAGTATTAAAGGGAGACTAGGAGAGTATTCCTCACTCATCCAATTCTTCTCAAAGCAACTCTTCACAAGCTTTCTTCTCTCATTCTTCTGCAAGCCAAGTAATCTTAGGAGGAGATTTTTGAAACTTGGCAAGACTTTGCATAGTCTTTGTAAAATATTTTGTAAGCTTCTTGTCATTCTTCTACAAGGACGTCTTGCCAATGTGGGAGTAGTTGTCATAGGCGAAGCTGCTTTCTGGAGGCCTCTTGTAAGGCGAAAGCTGACTTCTTTTTGTAACCTGTGGCATTTCCAAGTCTTGAAGGCAATAGATCGATTCGTTCTTTCTGGCGAATCCGGAGACGTAGTCGATTTTCGGTGAACTCCGTTATCATCTCATTTCTATTCTTTTGTGATTTCTTGCAGTTATTTTTTGAGCTTAGTAGATTAAAGATTTGAATTTACATGTTGGATTCATATCAATAATTAAAAGATCCTGATGTTAGATTGACTATTGTAAGTCTTTTTGAAAATCTAACTTGTGAACTTTAACGAGCAAGTGCTCGATTCGTTTATGGATCAAGTGGTATTAGAGCAGGTTACTAAGCTCCTTAAGCAGTTAATCAGAAGATGGCCTATGAATCAGATGAGGCATCCACAGTGATGACATCATCAATGGTATGAGAGTTCTTTGAGATGAAGAAGATGATCGAGAAGATTTTTCACGATCATTATGAAAAGTTTGACAAGGTGCAAAGGCTAGAGGAGGCAAATCATGATTTGCAGAAAGAGAATGAAGAATTGAAGAGATTGTTGGAAGAGGCCAATGTGGAGAAGCAAAGGCTAGAGGTCCTGTTACAAGAGTTCACTAAAGAGCGGAACAAGAGGAGTCCTCTTGTATCTGAAAGCAGCCACATTTGCAGGTTTTGTCTGCATTCTGAGGATACATCATCCTCATACTCCCTGCTTACCCCACCTGACAGTACAGGGACCTCTTCAGTGACAAAGCCAATGGCCAAGTTTGCTTGTGGCCATGATTGGGTGAATTCTCCTAGTGCAGTAGAGTGTGCCTATTGTCGGCAGATGGAGTATCTTGAGACTCTTAATCTGCTGGATAGTGATAACAATTATCTCAAAGTATCTTCTTCCACAGACCAGAAGAAGTCAGTAGAGGATGAGTAGAGCTCTTTTGTGCACTTTGAGAAGCACACAAAAGGTATCGAAAAAAAGCTGCTAGGGAAGATGAGTTTTAGAGGAAAGGGCCTTGGTGTTTCTGAGGAAGGTATCACCAATCTAGTCAAGGCAAAGAAACAACCACGGAACCAAGGATTGGGATTCAAAAAGGAAACGGGACAATCCTCTAGAATTCAGAATTTTTGCACCCACTATGGCATCAATGGACATTGGGACGCAAAGTGTTGGAAGCTACATCTAGAGCTCCATCGTCGATCGAGGTCCATAGAGAGACCCAACCATGTGCATGTTGATGAGATGACAATAGAGCCAGTAGTTGCTACCACCCCTAAAGCAATCCCAGAGGAAACTGAGCCACAGCCTGAGCAGCCAATAAAGGAGAGTTCCTTCGAATAGCTCCAAAAGAGCTAGGAACGTCGCTCATCAAACTAGTAAATCAACTTGTGTGTGTTTATTATGTGTTTGTAGTGTAATAAATGTGTTGATAAGCTAGTGTGGTTTTGTGAGAATAAAACTCGTTAAAATTGTTTGTAACAGTTTATTTATGAAGTTGTATTTCTTTCTAATTGAGAATTTGTAAGGCTCTGGGAAGCCATGTCTCTTGTGATCAGTGGAAAGAGATACTGGATAACTTCTTACTGCAGGATAGCAATTTGTTTTTTTGTAGTTTCTTGTAGTTTCTTTCAGTGCGAAGCTTCAGTTGAAGAGCACTTTTTCATACAAAGTTGTTGAGAATGGTCAACAATGACCTTGTATGTTCTCAGCTTGAAGACTCAGTGATGGTCATTTGGAGGATAATTCTAAACTCAGTTGGAGTTCTTGAAGGATTTATCGATGACCTTGTTGCTTCAGATGGACAAGACCCGAGCTGTGTGGTGGAGCCTTGAATCAACTATTCTGAAATACAAGGGTGAAGGAATATGTCAGGCTGAGGCGTAAATCCGTGCTCGAGTAATTGGAGGAGCAATAGAAGCAAGCCAGAAGAAGGTGATAGATGCAGAATGCGAACTACCTGTGAGAAGTACTAAGGGATAGGTTTATCATACTTAGTTTTTCCTTCTTGCTTTGGGTGTTTTAAGTTCCATTTTTCAACTGCATCATGAGAAGTTGTGAATTCCTACCTTGCTAAAGTGTAAGACCCCAATAAGAAAATGTGGCAATGTATTCTGGTGATTCAAATTGTGCCGAGTGGCAAGATGTTGAATGCGAGATTATTGAAGGAAGTATACACTTTTGGAGGACCAAAAGTTCTTCAGTGGGGAGGTTTGATCCAGGTGGATCTTTTGAACCTGAAAATTGAAGTGTTCCAATTTCTCTCAGAAGGAGTGTCATTTCGTAGAGCATAGAATTATGAATCTGACGCAACTTGAACGGGCAAAAAAGGAGTCCGTTTGTGCAAGATATTGCCGGTCAAAGTTTGGTCAAAGGCTGGTTAACTTAGCTATCAAGAATGATGAAAAAGGTGGAAAATTCATCATCACCAAATTGGTCAAAGTTGACGTCATCATGAAGGTCTCGTCGTCATGATTCCAATGGTGTTCGTTTCATAAAAAATGGAGCAAGTACGTGGGAGATATAGCCAATCAAAGCTCATAGTTGACCAAGGTACCATGAGGTACAGTTGCTAACATCAGCATGATGTCATCCTACTGACTTGGAAAATAGGTCATCATAAGGATGATGACGTGGACCAATGGGGTCATGACACGTGGCAGCCATACAAGTGATGTGGCGGTATAGTCATCAGATGACGTCAGCACGATTGGCGAATGAAGTCTTGCCATGTGTTCATTATGTACAGCCGTACTCCTGCGTGGCAGCAGAGGTGGCAGTCTCATCAGTGTACAGTTGTCGACCACATCGACAGTCCAATCATCTTCCATGTCATCGTCCACTGGTAGATATGTCAGAAGGTGAGTCAGCAGACACGTTGTCATCCATGTTAGCGGCTTCGTCACTGCATAGTTAGCGGCATCAACAAATGAGTGCTTGCCATGTGGCACCCTCCTGGTACCACACATGGCTCCATCATTTGTATATGTGAATAAAAGGTTTTGTGGCCCGCATGTGACTCGAATCGGTTACCACCCACGAGTGAAATTCCTAGGTGACCATTCTACCATTTTTGCGGCCGTTATCAATATTGTGAAGCGGTTTTGTTTTGTTGAATGTTGTTTGAAGTCAGTTTTAAAAAACCAGCAATGGTCGGGAGTTGAACCCAGAACCGCCGGGCTCCCAAAAGGTAATGCCACCGATACACCCTACGCAGAGCTAATAATGTATAAGGCACGGGTTTTATATAACCCAATGTTTAGGCCGAAGCTTAAACCAAATAACCAACAAATGATTATTTGTTAACAAAATAAACAAACCCCTCAAACTAAAAGCTCGAATAAGCTATAAACAAGGGCTCGAAAACAAATTTAATTATTTTAAGGGGGATTATTGTTTGTATTTGTAAAAGTGGGGAATTGGTTTTTATTTTTTCCATTTAAGGGGAAAATTCCAGAATTGTTGGTTTTAACCAAATAGGCCCAACTTCAAGTATAAAAGGGAGACTAGGAGAGTCTTCCTCACTCATCCAA
>VDFB02373365.1:226049799-226107165 GCA_007258455.2 Sequoia sempervirens
TCAAAGGAGACTTCAGAATTAGTCAAATTAGGATATGCATCAACAAAGGGCCATTGATCTTCTTCTTCTTCTTCTTCTAGTAGGTTTTGATATTCAACTAGCCAAAGTGGATTAGGATTGTTAGGAAGAAATCTCCCATAAGCATCCCTTCTCCTTCCTCTATGCATGCGGTATCACTCACTATTAGTCAGTTCACGCAAAAAATTGGTAAAGAATAGGGGGTTCATTACTTCCTAAATAGGGACATACTAAGAACAACTTCTAGAAACACTACAGTAAGGAAAACTACCAATGACTCCAAAAGACTCCCTCCCTTAACACCATCTCTAGAAATGACACCAAAAATGTTGGCCTCCTACAATGATTTTAATTACTAAGCCTTTACAACCATGACTTAGAGATTGGACATCTAACCTGAATAGCTATCTCAATCATCATGAAGGTGCATTTAACTTGTCAACCCAGGGAGGTGAATTTGAAATGGGTCAGCACAATATGTGCACTAGGAACTCAAAGTAGCCATTGCATTCTACAGCTAAGAAACACAATACTGAAAGTAAATTGCTTGAAAGGGAAAGAGATAAATTTTGAATATCAATCAACAACTATGCTAAGCTAAAATGCATAACATGAATAAAAATCTGAGCAATGAATAGGACACTACCCTATACTTTGGGCTGTCCAAGATAATCCTGAAACAAGATTCTAGTGAAGCTATAGGGTGATGATACTATATTTTCTTCGTGCTAAACAACCGTGTGCTAAACTAATGCTAAACTAAGAAGACAAATTACTCAGCAAGTGGGCCCACTTGGATAAGTATCCTCTAAACTAATAAGAACTCAAGTGCTTGAACTCAGAACTTTATTTCATTCACTATAAATCATGCATACAAGAGAGTAATGTATTTGTATCACTAAAACTGGAGAATGAGAGTACAATATAAAATCATGCAACTCCTAAAGAAGGAGTATCAAATCATTATTTATACTACAGCTAAACAAGTCAATCAACTCCACGACTAGGAGGATGCCATTTAGGGAAAATAGGGTGTAAAAGTGGGCGATGGCGATTCACGCATGCATGGAATGCAGTCGGAGACTGTACAGAGTCTAGACATAGATCCACCAAAAGTAACGTCCATGCATATTCAGATCATTAAGGTCGACCACAAAATGGGTTATGTTTAGTTGCATGAAGAATCTTTTTAATAATTAAGTTTAGCACTGACTTGGAGTGATTCCTTAGCTGGACATTATGGTGCATGTCTAGCTGGTGATGTCTTCCTCAACTTGGCATATTAAATCTGCATGGCAAGGTTAGTAAACATAATAAATACACATCTATAACCACTCTAAGAATCATTCATTAATCACATGTAAAATCAATATAGTTAACCCACATAATATGCCAAATGTCATTAAAGCTTGCAGAGATAGGATAATGTTAAATGTCAATGGTTTGAGGGAAACGTTATGTAAATACCAACATTTAATCATCAAAGTTCATGACATCAGCTAGCAAATAGACTATAGATTTTACCCAAAACCAGACCAAAAGCTAGGCTCATCAATTTTTGTGGTGGATCTGTCTATTATCTTTTGTATCTATAGGCAGTGAGCCTCCTTGTTGGATAGTGAGTCCTTTTTTGTAGGCAGTGAGCCTTTGTATCTGGACAGTGAGTCCTATTTTGGGAAGTGATCCTTAGGCAGTGAGCCTTTTGTATTTGTTTTTGTGATCACTTTATCTTGTGAGTTAATCCTCACCATGGTTTTTCCCTTATTAGGTTTTCCACCTAAAATCTAGTGTTCATTGTGCTTATTTTTCTTTTTGTTATCTACATTTCATGTTCATACTTAATAATATAATAGTGTGGCTATAAAGTTAATAAGTGTTTGAAGTTTTGTAATTGAATCTAGTCACAATTGATTCACCCCCCCTCTCATTTATCATGTGCCTTCTAACAATATACACCTACTTGTCTAATTCCATAAAGGAAAATTTATTTGAAACATTGTACACGATGATCATATGCTTGAATTTAGGATCGACAACAATCTTAATTTGATTGGTAATTTCTCTCCAAGGTAGCCATAGCTACATGAAATATATGGAGAATCACCCCCTTAAACACGTGTCACATTCTCTACTTAATGGCATTCCATACATTTCAATGATATCCACTAAATGTATGTTGATAAATTGTTGATTTCTAAGGTCTGAACACAATTATATATGAGGTCATTTTTCAATTCACCTATCACTTTGACTTTTGTTTTATCCAATTGAACCACTACCCTATTGGTAGGTTTTGGGGTGACTTCTAGCTTTTGACATATAGAGTAAGGAATTACATTACATAAATCCCTAGGATCTATCAAAATTTATGAAGATTCTTTCCAAAAATTTGTATTCTTAACAAAAATGGAGAGACTCCATCCTTACCTTTGAAAAGAGTTCTCATGGAATTTAAGGTATGGATAGCTTACACTTTATCCTTTTGAGTGGAAGTAGTAGAATCTTTAGTAGGATTTCCTAATTATTTCAATAGTTCTTCCTTTTGGTTTGGGTAGTGCTGCAACATATCAAAAATGGAGATATTGTCTTTGTTATTTTTCAAATCATCTACATCACTATAAATTTCTTCATTCTGATTTAGGGTTTTTTAGGGTGGAAGTTTATTGGATCTAGTCTTCCACCTAAAAGGTTCCTTTGGGGCAAGAGGATTATAATCTACATGAGGATCTAGAGGAGTTGGATTTGAGTTTGGGAGAATCCCATCAGTCAAAGTTTATTTCTTACTCAGATTATAATTGTTCATACCTTGTTGAAAGGAAAGGACATCAATACCTTTTGGTTCATTTTCATTTTTAAATGGGAAGGTAAACTCTTCCTCTTGAGCAAAGTTCCCTAGACTTTCCTCATAAGAATCTAGCATCACAACATTCATGCCATTTGTAGAGGTTTGAGAACTGATTTACAATAGTGCATGCATTCTTTGCATCTCTAGGGAGTTAGCTATGGTCATATGTTTTGTGAAACCTATAGCCAATGTTATCTACAAAATTTACAATATTAACACCATCTAGGGACTTGGAACTCCCCTATTATTGGGTCAAGTATTCCAAGTCATGTTGCCCCTTTGGGAATTGAACCCTAATTATTTTGATTGCTTCCTTGATTGTGAATAAAAGTAGGGCCATTGTATTGGTTGTGAGTATTTCTTGTTTGGGGAGGATTTACTTTCAAATGGGTTAGTTCATTTGTCACTTGAGATAGCATCTTTTTCATGGCTCCAACCTCTAAAGCCAATTAGGTATTTTGACTATGGTTAACTGATGGTGTTGGTTTCTCAAAGAATGGTTTAATTGGTTGTCTTAGATTGTTTATAATATTTACTTCCTATGTGTAACCCATATATGTAAGTTCAGGCATGATAAGGGGTTGTTGGGTAGGAGTCTGATATGACAACAAATTCTAAGATATGTTGGGAACTCTAAGGATGGGGTTTATCAATGGTGTGTGATTATTTAAATCATTATTAATATAAATAATTTGATTAGCCATCCTTGGAGGGCCCAAAGAAGGAAAAGCCTCAAAAATATTTCTAGCTTGCACATCCATTTGTTGGGTAAAGACAAATTTCTGGTTAAAAATTGTATCTAGTGAGTCTCTTTGATTGTCAAGTAGTCTTTTCAAGAAAAAAATGGTAAGGGGATCTAGGGATATAAGATAGGTTTTCACTACCACACATTCAAGTATCACATATGGATCTTCTAATTGTCTAAGGGCTTTATCGAATTGAGTGTTGTAGATATTAATATACTCATTAGGTTCTTTCCTACAAGTCACAAATAGATGGTATAGAATTCCTAGGTCTATGTACATCTTGAACTGATTGAGGAACTTATTTTCTAGGTCTAATCATGTTTTTATCCCTCCTCCAGGAAGATTAAGGTACCAGATGTAGGAAAAATCTCCTAACTAGTATGGAAACATTCTACAAACAACATCCTAATGGGTAATGTGGGCCTGATTGCAAATTTCTTTGAAGGTTTTAATGTGATATTTTGTTGTACTTGACTCACCATATATAAATTTAGGATAATTTTTTTTAGGATTCTTTGATAAGTCATGTAGAGCTCTCACAATGTTTAAGGGATAACTTTCAATAACAGCAAAGAAAGCCATTTGTGGTGGAGGAGAGGCAACAACAATTGTTATTTGCAGTGTTAGTCAACTTGCAAGTGAGAATGGTGAACTAGGGTTCAATGGTGAAGTTACAGGTCTAGAAGTTTCACTCCTCAATTTTCCCTTGTCACTCCTTGTTTTTTGTGTTGGACAAATTTAGTTAGATAATCGTTGTTGAGATAAGATCTAAGTATCATATGATATCTTTTCATGGAAAATGACCTAATGTTTTCTAGTTTTTCAGATGGGCCCTCCTTCTAGTGAAAATTCTATTGAGGGATATTTTTGTCACACACAATGTGTTAGGAAATAAGGGTTTATTGCCTCTTGAAAAGGAGTGAAACTACTCAAAGGTTCCTTTCTATTAGGTCATGACTATGTAGATAGCACAGTAGTGAGATCAATGCAGTTTCACAAGGAGATTTGAAATTTATATAACTAGAAAATCATATGCAATCACAAAAGATAATTGTAACAATTTAAAGCAATAGATTTCATTTTAGTAATACAATAGATTTATATCAACTTTGATCTTTAAAAAAAACTAGAAACCATTTATGAAATAAAATAAAAGGAATAAAATGGTAACAAGAGATAATTAAATAAGATCTACTCTAATTAGATAATGATAAAGAACATTTCATCAATCACTTTTGTACGTTTGAACAAGTTCTTTCAAAACAATCATTAGAGTAAATAGTATCACACACATTTGGCATTAATGATGGTACAATATTTAAAGGAAATACGACATCCACACGATTTTAAGTTTTCATACAAATAGAACACTATCAAACACATACAAATATGGGATTAAATCCTACTTAATTTCATGGTTATACACAAGATCTCATTAATTTGACATGTTTGTTTAGAAAAAAATGCTCATACCATCACTATAGGTCCAAATTGACATGCATAAAAAATAGGCGTTATCCTTAAATGATGAAAATTTTAAATTTGCACAAAGATCAGCAGGTGAATTCCACATTGAGATTTTATTATTTTTAGTATAGAAATTATATTAGAATTGGATCATTTTTCATGACCTAGAAATAAAAATATATAGAAAAATAGTTTCCTATAATTGTGGATCTTAATAAAAAGTAATTGGAACTAACTCTAGCACTTGAGTCTTTAATTGAAATTAAAATTAAAATAAAGCTTAATTGGGAACCCTAGAACATAGCTCAATTCAATTGTTGAAACTTATGGAAATGAAAAGCAACTAGAAATAACACTAAAATATAACTGCAATCTAAATGGTAGTCTTCAAATTTCCTATGCCCCCTTTTATCTTTTCATCTTGGCATGGATCTCATGATCAATATTTATTGCATCTTTCCAACACCAAATATGCTGCATTTGGACATGAGATTACAACAACAGCTCACTGGATGCCTTGATTATTTGCAAAAAAGTTAGAGGAAGTCAAGTACCAACAACACTGACATTTCTAGTCACTTGGCAAAAAAATTCAACCATTTTGGCACAATTTCATTCATCTTCTCCATTGTTGGCCCTTTGTTAAACTAGATGCTCGCTCTAGTCAAAGGCAGTCAATTCCATTTGCTATTGTATTTGAGTGAAAGATTCTAATTCTTTTTGGAGAGATTGCAATTTAATATTTTTTTGACCATTTTATTGATGCCTTCTTGTGTTACTTGTCCTTGCATCTGGTTTTGTAACTCATCGACCAATCTTGCAAGCTCCCTTTCCATCACAGGACTGCCTCAAAATGTACATCCAAGGTTTTATATTGCTTGGTAGATGTTATTCATAGCTTTCTCTACCTAGCCTCTATCATATTTTAACCTGTTCTTGCACTTATTCAAAATTTTAACTTGAAACTGTGTTGCTCTTACCCAAATTGGAATCATGTCTTTGTCTCCATCTTCTATTACAACAACTTTTATTAGTTCCTCCAATTTTGTCTCATTTATTTGATGGAGGATGGGAATGTGTTCCTCTCTTACCAATAGTTCTTTATCAACACTTAATATCATTTTTTGTACATTGATGTCCTCATCACAAATAGAATGATACAACTTAACCAATTATTTCAAAACTTGTTCTACTATTTCAAGAAAATTATCTATCCATTGTCAAGCAACAAAAATCCACCCATCTAGGTCAAAATGTTTGACCTCTCATTTAAGAATTTCCTACAATACAAACTTGGGATCTCCAACATCAATAAGTCCAATCAAATTACTTATAGAGGTTATCAATTGTCCCACTTGATACTTTAGCTAATCTTTGGTATTTTCATCCTTTTGCATTCTTTTCAATAAGGTGGTAATTGACATTTGCAAGGATTGCTACTCCCCTTCTCTGGTATGTACTCCCAGTTCTACTTGTCTAATCTAGTAGTCTTCTAGTGTCATCTAGACTCTAATTTATCAACTAAGGGGCAACTATTTCAGCTATCCTTTTTCCATGTTCATCAACAAAAATTGTCTATATCCTTCAAGATTTCTTTCTTCTCCTCCCCAAATATTTCAACACTTAATATTTGTTTTGGTGTCTCCAAATAGTACCTCTTCCTTTTACAAATGGTATGATTCAACCATATATGTATGGCTATAATTGTCTCTCTTTGATGGAAATAGCTGACCTCAACACGCTATGATATTTCTCTAATCTATCTTCATGGACCTTTTGTTCAGGCTCTTGGGAAACTCTTTCTTCTTCTTGGGGCTTCTCTTGCTATCATTCTTCTTCATTGTGAGGTATCTCCTCAACAATCCTCTTTTCTTGATCAATGGCTTGATCACCAAGTACTTTCCCCTGAATAATATGCTCTTTTGTGTGACTTCTTCTCTATTCAATTTTTCCTCTTTATTGACTTCCTCAACAAACACTTCTTCTCTATTCACTTTTTCCTCTTTATGTGCAGGATCATGATGGGCCAAAAAGTGGTGATATGATGGGTATGTGTAGGGTATGTGGCTGATGACTCTTTTTTACCCAAAATTGATGAAACAAAAATTATTTTTAAAGGATATTCTTAGCTTTTCACCAATATAAATCATGCTTTACTTTGAATTTAATAAATAATTATTATTCATTTTCTATTTGAATTACCACTAAAGTCCCGATTGATAGGTTGATTGAAAAACATCTATAACTTTCGAGCGATATCATTTTTTTTGAATCCAAAACATGTGTCACATTCTATGCTTCACATACTATATAATTAAAAAAAAATTGAATTTCATGAAGTTTTGAACAAGTTAAGGTGGTTAGACATATGAGTTTTTATATTTTTTAAAAGTTGTAATAAAAAATTCACAACTAATTATTTACTTGGAAAAAAATTACAAAAGAATATGAATCACATTGAGACATGAGTCCTCTACTTATATCTAAAATATTATTGAAAAAATAATATCATTTTATTGTGGTTAGGGTGGTCAGACAGACACTTCTTATTTTTTCCCTGAAATTTAAGTGCTACTGCATTGCAATTTCAAATTTTCACCAAAAAGATTTTTTTTTATAAATAAACCTAGTACTTTAGAAAATAAGCTCAATTTGCTACAAATTATATTCTTACATATTTTGAAATAATATAGATAACTTATTCAAAATTTTATGTCAAGTTTCATAACTCTGGTTTTTTCTAAATTTTATCGCCACTTAAGGGCTTATTTTTTCCATGATGACCCTGCACATACCCACATCCTCCTTCTCCTTTTGGATTTCCTCTTCTATTTGAGGCTCCTTTTATATTTATCCTTCCTCCATTGTTGTTTCAATAAGTATTTCCACTCCTTGAGGTAGTTCATCTTTTGGAGGAGGAATAGATGGTGGTGGCTAAGAAGGTGGAGTCAAAATTTTCTCTTAGGTGATTGTGGAGGAGTTGGCAATGGTTTCCCATGGGGAGGAAGTTGAGGAGTATGTTTGTTCAGCCTCCCTTTGGTTTACCCTTTCTTTAATAGCTTCCCTTTTCCCCTTCTTACAAATAAGGCCACTATCATCTACAAGTTCCTTACCTTCATTGGAGAAATCTTTTACTAAGCTCCTCTCTTTCCTTTTCTTTATCATTTATTTTGTAGCTTCTACCTTTTCTTTCTTCTTCTAGGTAACAATATACTAGTATATGGTTTCTCTATAGCATTATGTGGATTTTCCTCCTTGGTGGGTTCTTCAATTGTTCTCTCTCCTTTCTTCTCCTTCTCAGGTCCCTTAGTAGGTTTTTGCAATCTTGACATAGGGAAAGGCCTTTTGAACCATCAAAGAGAGTGGTTCACCACACCTTCTGTTTTGTCCTTTATGTTATCATTATATAGAACTAAGCAATCAACATTATAAATTGGCTAATCTGGAATCCCTTGGCTTGAGTAGGCAGGCTCAATGATTTTTTCATCTTCTTTCAACTCCTTTGGGATCCAAAGGTCTATGCAATGTCTCATCAAGAACACTATCAATCAACAATATTCCTTTCTTCTTACTTTGAATTCATCCTTACAATTGGCCTAGTGATCTTTGAGGTTGGGATCATGAATGAAGTATGTGCCCATTACTTTGTTGATGTTTCCAATAGGGTCAAACATTTCACGGGCATCATTGTATAATAAAAAATTATATCTTGTTTTAATTTTTGTATTCTTAGCATTCTTGTTTTTGGAACAAGAATAAACTTCTATTTTATAGGAAATCCATACCCATGTTTGTGTTTTCTAGCAATGAACTATCACACCTCTATAATCTATCTATAAACTTACTACAAAAGTAGTTTATTTGATGGCTATTGAGGGAGCTTGTATGGAATTTTATGGAAACTGACCACCCTGATGTAAGCGAAAGTTTTATACTAGATAAAATAGTATCCAATTTCCTTAATCACTTTCGTGTCTTAATTAGAGACTCTCTGAAAGAAATCTCCCTCCAACCCTCTAATCACATAATATATAAAGTTATCATTAACCACTCCAAAATTACGAATAGATAATTCCATTTCCAATTGGGGATAATGTTGATATATTCACTTCTCTAAGCGCAAAGGATCCAATCTTTGCAAGTCTTTGAAATGAGGCTTGGGAAGCTTAAAAAATACAAGATAGCATGTCATGTAAAATTTATGAGTTAACAAAACAATACTTAACTATTGATGAATAGTATCATTGATAAGAGAAGCCTTGTCAATTTTATTCTTGTTTGAAGAATTAATGATCTTAATGAATCAAACCATCCACATATAGAAGTCTCTATCATGTTGATACTCGAAGACTCAACTCAACAACACAATTAGATCTTTAACATCTTCCTTGTATTCACTTCTATGTTGTACCTTGGCTAACTTAGCAGCCACCTTCCTTGGTTTCTCCAACAAGTTATTATTTATGTAACTCAATTTTTTAGTTGGATGTACATAAAAATAATCCACTACTTTATCCATGTCTACTGCCTCATATTCAACATGAGCAGGAATTCTAAATATTTTGTCTATATACTTTGGGCTCACATCCAATACAATTTCCCCATTTCCTCCCTTGAATTTCTAGGACTTGTGGTTGCAGTGAAGAGCACAAGTCAAGACCAACTCAAGGGATTGAACTGTGACTAGAAAAGAAACAACCTCCACCAATCCTAATTTTGAAAGAGTTCTAGCCATTGGAGTCCTAGCCCCACTATCACCAATCCTTCAATTGAACTCATTTATGTCAACATGGCCCAGGTTGGTATCACCAATCTCATTATATGGAGAGAACATCTTTGAAGGAAGATGGTATCCTTTGTATTGGTACTTCATTTCTTCTAAATCCTCGAGAGGCATATATCCTGCAATTACTAGTACCATATATTAACATTTTTATATACCAAGAAGAGAAACCCTACAAGATAAGCCATGTTATACAATGTCCATTTTTCATTTCAAAGTTATAAAATTTCAAAATAAGTCATACAAAAGTTTTAGGGATTGGCCTTCGAAATTACCCCTTACCTCCTATTGTTAGCATATACATTTAAAAGTCTACTTTTCTTTTATTAACATCATCGGGTATCAGGGATCAGGAATCCTTATACCTGTTTCTTTACCCTATAAATACATTCAACTTATAACTATGTTTAATTTTGATGTTAGGGATTGAAGATCCCCTCTACCTCTTACTCATAGTGTGAATTCTCTTTGTAAATACTTCATCTCATCGTGCATAGGAGATCGTAGATCCCCCTTACCTATTGCTTGTAATGAGAATTCCTTAGGGATACAGTTGTGCTTGATCAGGTGTTAGGGATCAAGGATCCCCTCTACCTCTTACATTGTTAACATTTTTCCTTGGTTAACTGGTATCCTTAACTCATAGTTTGAAAGGGTTTCAGGGGTTGGGGTTCATAGTTTCAATTTTCCTCTTTCTATAAAGTTTTTGAGTATTAATTGAATCAAACATCTATGACCTAATAACTTGATTCACATTTTTTGAACATTTGAAAGTAGTTTAATAAAGGCCTACTTACTAAACACATCTTTTTGAATGAAGGAAACTAATCATGTTTGCAAACATTGAGAGTCGGGGTTTCATCAAACCTCCTATCTCAATAAGAAAGTGTGTAAATGGTATATCCAATGCACAAAGTGCGAAAGGGAATCTTGAAAAAAATTTGACTAAGTGTTTTGTGGTTTATTATATGTCGAAGATCGGGGATACCCTTTACCTCTTTCACCTTTATAAGAAAGGAAGTAAGTGATATCTCTGATGATCAAATTCTAAAGGTCATGATCAAACTTTCACTAAGTCGTAAAGGAATGATCGACATCGGAGGTTGAAGTTTCATCTTACATCTTGCAGATGTTTTCAAGTATTGGGTAATGGAAATTCATGATGTCTGAAGCCTGAAAGTTTTAATTTGAAAATGTTAAGACATGAATTGAGTGGAAATTCAAAGGCTTGATGTTTGAAAGGAATTTTAGAAACAAACAAGCCTAGGTTAAGTGTTGGGTGCATTCTTAGGGGTTAGAGATCAAGGATACCACTTACTTCTTTCACCTTTATGAGAAATCAGTAAGAAAATTTTCAAATGGCCGAATCTCAAAAGTTGTGATAATTTCATCGAGTTACCAAGGCATGGTTGGGGGTTGAAAATTGGAGTTTCACCTTACATAGTACAATTTTTTTTAGGTATCTAGTCAGGAAGACTCATGATGCTCGAAGCTTGATAGGTTCCAATTTTTTAAAAAATCTAAGGTACAAAAGGATGCAACCCTTCGGAAACTTGATGTATGATGTCTGATGATGATGTCACAAACAACATTGAAGTTGTGCCAAAAATAAAATAAATTCGATAGGGCAACAAAAACCAAAAATACAAGAACAAAAAGGGAAAGAAAAAAATGATAAAATGCAGAGAAGAATACCTAAAGTCGAACTAAGAAAATGAAAAAGAAATAAAAAAAGGGAATTGAAGAAAACAAAGGAAAAAAGGCCCAAAAAAATTCACATGCACTAGAGACGCACACAAATTAGTAAATCACAAGGGAAACAACTTGAATTTACCAACCTAATAATGCATGAAATGAGTGGGAGGGAAAACACAAACAAAAAACACCATGAGCACAACACGAACCAGGAAACCCACAAACATGGGCAACCATGAGCACAACATGAACCACCCTAAATACAAACCAATCACTCAATACACCTTTAAATGAGTCAGGGATGTAGGTAAAGAATAACAACAATGACGACCAATGATTAGAAGAATGCTTCATAGCTATTAGAGTTTGAATTGTTAATTGAATAATAACAAAATGATCGATGAGTTAACCTAATTACCCTCAAATTCATTACATTAATGGTACACCAACCCAAGTGTTAAGGAATTAAACTCAAGTGGCTCTTCATTAAATTCAAATAGTTGTATGTGTGTTTGATAGGACATGATGTGACCCGCATGACAGACGAGGTGTCATCACCGTACTTTGCAAGTAGAAGCATGCTAGAAGAGAAAACTCTAATGCACAAAGCTCAATGAAAGTCAAGACAAAAGACACCAACGAATGAAGAGGGAGGGGTCAAGGATCAAGCTTGACAACGAAGGTATACCTTTCCTTAAAAGTCCAATTTTCAAACCCTAAATGCAAACAAAGATAGAGGAAAAGAACAAGGGAAGAAAAGGGAATAACGGGGAAAGGAAAAGGAGGAAAGGGAAATAAAGACATGTAAAATGGAGAAGAGGGGGTCCCCATTTTTCTAAGAGAAAAAAAGGGTGTGATTACAAAGGCACAACAATATATGCACACACGCACACACACATACACACAGACATATATATATATACACACGCACATGTATATGTATATATATATATGTATATGTATATATATAAATATGTATATGTATATATATGTATATGTATATATATATATGTATACATATACATGTGTATATATGTATATGTATATATATGTGTATATAGATAAATATAATTTTTGTGAATATTTATAAGTACAATGAAAATATAAGTTGTTAAGTAATGAATAAAGATTAAAAATTTCATCCTATATATGTATATTTCTCTCTTGTATGTGCAATGGAAAGTAGATAAATACTAACACAATTTATAGAAAATGTATGCTACTATGTTCTATTGGACAATGAAAGGAGAGTAACTTAAACATGGATGTGACAAATATAGATGTGGATTTCCAAATATATGCACAAAAAAGAAAGGGTTTTAAAAAAAAGCTCAAAGAAGTTTAGGGTTTCATGATAATAATTCCTTAATAAAATAAATACAGATGTGGGATTTCAGATATATACCCAAAAAAGACAAAAGTGTTTTAAAAAAAAACCATAAAAGGGGGTTTCATGATAATAATTCCTTTATCAAACGAATACAAACATGGGTTTTTAGATATAAGGTTTTTTAACAAAAACTACCATACAAGTTTAGTGTTGAATGATAATAATTCCTTAATTAGAAAAAAAAAATCTATAAACATGGGGTCAAAATCATATGTGAAATAATCCCTTTATCAAATTAAATCGTGATTACAAATGGGGTTTTTTAAACCCGAAAAAAAAGTTGAATGTATGCAGATTATATAACCTAGTAGAGTATTTCACACTACTAAGTCAATGGATTCATGATAATGTAACCCTTGACGGTTTGCACAATGATGTGAGAAAGATAGGAGTACTTGACCAAAATACATTCATGAGTGCTAAACTGTTAAAAATGAAAGGAGAAATGATAGGTTGAAATTACCTCAAACCATGGAGAGCATCACATGATGGAAATGACATGATAAGAAATGATGAAATTGATCAAAAAAGGTGTTTAAAATTAGCACATAATCAAATAGCCAAGAAACCCTTTGTGGTTCCTGAAAAATTTCTAGTAACTAGACTCACAAGTGCCATTATTTTTATTATAAAAGGGGAAATGATAGTTTGACATTACTTGAAACCATGGAGGGCAATTGAAATGCATCCTTCAAGGGTCTAGCAACATTGTTGAGGGTGATTTTAGCAACAAACAACATGCTATGAAATAAAGGTTTATTGTGTCTCTTGAAAAGAAATAAAATGACTCCAAGGTTCCTTTTTGTTAGGTCATGACAATGTGGAAAACATAGAGGTGAGATCTATGTGATTATATGAGGGGATTTAGGTTTTTGGAGAAAAACTAAAAGGATTTAAGCAATCATAGAATAACATTTCATACACTCAACTTAGATTGCATATAGAATATAAGAAGATTTGAACTAATTCATTTCTCTTTCAAACCATTTTGATAACCATGTTTCAAAATAAAATGCAAAAGAGAATAGGGTAACAAGATACAATTCGAAAGAAACCTACACAAATAATTCAAATGAAATCTATTCTATTCATACAACAACATAATGAATTCAATCAATCACATTTGCACATTTAAACAAGATCTTCTGAAACAACCAATAATAGAAATAGTATTCACACATTTACTATCAATGGAGAGAAATATTTAAAGGAAACACAATGCACACAAGATTTTCAAATTTCATTCAATCAAAACAACATCAATCCCGTGCAAATTTGGGATGAAATTCTACTTAATCCCACAAATTAAACCCAGATCTTATTAATTTAGAAATTATGATTAAAATAGAATGACCATACCATCACCATGGCACTAAATCCAAATGCATGCAACATAGGCATAATCATTTGATCAAATAAATCAAAACTTTGCATAAAATTCAACAAGTAAACCACACATTGAGATTGTATTGTTTGTAGTTGCAAAAATTATAAGAATTCAGACCCTTTGAATGGTCCAAAAAAAAACATAAATAGAGAAATAAACTTCCCATAATTTTGGATCTAAAATGAAAAAGAAACTATAACTAACTCTAGCACTTGAGCCTTTAACCAAAATAAAACCAGAAAACTAAAATAAAATTGAACTGGGCACCCTAGTTGGAATCAAGTCTTTTTGTAAAGTTTAGGAAAATAGAAAAAAACCAAATAAAACTGAAGTGAAACTAAAATAAAATTGGTAGCACCAAAATCCCCACGCCATTGCATTTTGGCATATGATTCATGCATAGACAATCACACCTAACTTTGAAATCCCTAATCTTGACGTTGATCTAGAGAAATACATCATTCTCAAAAAAAATTGGACACCTTCAAAAACATTTAGCCAAAATCAACAATAACATCCACCTTGTTTGTAGTTATTTGTCAATTTTCTCAGTCCATACTGACACCACTTCATTTATTTTTTCCATGGATGACCCCTTGTGAAACTGAATTCTAATCTTCTGATCGAACATGGTTTTCTCCATTTGCTGTTGTATTTTGGTGAAGGATTCCAACTCCTCTTGAAGAGATTGGAGTTTTACCTTTTCACTAACCATTCTATCAATTCCTTCTTGAGTGACCTATCCCTTCATTGAATTTTGCAATTCCTTGATCATTTTTTCAAGTTCTCTTACTAATATAGGGCTATCCTAGAATGTACACCCCAGGTCCTCTATTTATTTGCAAATATCATTCATTTTCTTCTCTACTTGGGCCTTGTCATTATTCAATTTTGTTTTACATGTACTCAAAAAAATTGTATGAAACTCTATTTCCCTTATCCAAATAGGAATTGACTCATGTTCTCCATCTTGAATTACCACAACTTTAAGCAACTCTTCCTCCTTAGGCTCATTCATTTTTTGGAGGATTTGAATATGTTCTTTCCATACCAACAACTCTTGATCAATTCTTAAAGAAACTTGTTGAGTGTGACTATCTTCACTGCTAATTGAATGGTATGATTTGACCAACTACTTCAAAAATTTTTCTGCCAATTCCAAAAAAGATCCTTCCATTGTTGCACAATAGGAATCCATTCATCAAGGTTAGAGGGTCTAAATTCACCTTTCAAGGTAGCTTAGAGTGCAGAGTCAGGATATTTATGATTTACAGGGCTGATAAGATTACCGATGTAGGCAGTCAACTTTTTAACTTGAGCCTTCATTTCCTCTTGTGTTTTCATCTTTTTGCATTATTTTCAAAATGGTAGGAACTAACATCTATGAAGACTACTATTCACCATATCTTGTTTGGACACCTAAATCCACTTGGAAGATCTAATAGTCATCAGTCGTCATCTCAGATTCCATTTTTTCCACCAAAGGGACTACTATCTGAGCTATCATATTACCTTACTCATCCATTGAAACAATAGAAATCCTTTGATCCCTCTTCTTCTCCCAAGGGATTGGAAGGCATCTGATAGCATATTCATGCTAGGCTCAGGAGTTTCTACATATGTCCTATGCATTTTCTTAATGGTTTGATTCAACCATACTAGGATAGCGACATGTTTCTCTAGGGGAATGGAGACTATTCTTATATCATGATAAGTGACAATACTTACCTCTAGCCCCTCCTAAGTTTTCTTCTCTTCTTCCTGAGCTCTTTCTTGATGCACCTCTCCCCCAATTTTTGGAAGCTCCTTAGTAGCTTTCTTTTCTTGGTTGACCTCTTCTTCAACCTCATGTTGTTCAACACATCCTCTTGAGAAATATTCTCATCTATGAGAGGTCCTTCCTTAATCACTTCTTCTTGAAACACTTCTTTGACATTTACATTTAGTGGAACATTTTCAAACACATCACCAGTTTCCTTTTGTGCTTCCTATTCCCTAGGAGGCTCCTTCTAAACTTCCCTTTCTTCAACAACATTTTCAGTAGGAATTCCTCCTCTTAGGGGTAATTTACCTATCAAGAGGGGAGCAGTTGGTGGTGGGGGTTGAGATGGTGGTACAAGTACTCTATCCTTTAGTGATTGAGGAGGAGTTGGCAGTGGTGGCTCATGAGGAGGAGTCGAGGAGTATGTTTCCTCAGTTTTTGGCTAAGCCACCCTCATTCTCCTTTTTTGTGATATAGTTTTTCACTTTCTTCTAGTTCATCTTATTCTTTTAAAGCAATGTTTATTGGCCTCATTTCTTTTCTTTTCTTTCTTGCTTCTTTAGTTGGTTCACCCTTGACTTTATTCTTTGATGTGAGGGCACTAGAGGAAGGTTTCTCCTTAGCATTTTATACCTACTCTTTCTTTATAGTTTCTCTAGTTGAAGTTTCTCCTTCTTCTTAGAATATTTTGGATTCTCTAACAATTTAGACACAGAGAAAGGTGTACTCAACAAGTAGATAGATCATGACACAACCTGTTGAATTCTATCCTTAATGTTATCATTTTCCTTAACCGAAGAATCCACATTGAAAGATATCTTCTATGATGCATAGTCAGGATCCAAAACCTTTCCATCTTCTATTCTTTCTTTGGAAATTTGAACCTTTAGACAATGTCTCATCAAAAACATTATTAATAAATAATAATCTTTCAATCTCACCTCAAATTCCTCTTCACGATTTACCCAATGATCTTCAAGTTTGGGCTCATAGATGAAGTATACACCCATCACTTTGTTGATATTCCCTATGGGGTCAAATATCCTATGAGAATCATTATACAAGTCAAAACTATATCTGGACATCTCAACTTCTATACTTTTCACATTTTTTGTATTCACACAAGAATACACTCCTATCTAAATTGGAAAATAAGATCCATGCTTATGTTTCCCTACAATACATTTCTATACTTCAATAAGCTGTCTACAAAACTTTAGCAAAAGCAACTTGTCTAATGGATCTAGGGGAAGCTTGTATGGAATTTTATGGAAACCTACCACTCTAATGTAGGTAAAAGTTTTATATTGGATAAACTATTATCCAATTTCTTCAATCACCTTCATAGCTTTAGTAGAGACCCTCCTAGAAAAATCTCCCTCTAAGCCCTAAATTATCATATAAATGAAATTATCATTAACAATGCCAAAATGGTAGAAACTTGCCTCTAATTCCAATTGGGGATAATGTTGGTAAATAGTTAATTCTCCCAGCTCATAAGAGCCCACCTTGGTGAGTCCTAGGAATGAGGCTTGTGAAATCAATAGAGAAACAAGATATGAGGTCATGTAAAAATTGGTGGATGAAAGAACATTAGACATTTGTTCATGAATGATGTCACTGATAAGTTGAACCCAACCAATTTTCTTCTTGTGGGAATAATTGATGATTTTGATAAATCTCACCATTGGGGCATAAAATTCTTCTAAAGATTGAACTATAATCAGGAAACCCACAACTTCCACCAATCCTAACTTCAAGAGAGCTATAGACATTGAAGTCCTAGCACCAGTATCACTAATCCTTCACTTGAACTCATCCATGTTGACATGTCTAATGCTAGTGTATCCGATCTCATTGTATGAGGAAAAAATCATAGAGTGTGGATGATAACCTTTGAATTGATACTTCATTTCATCTGAATCCTTGGGTGTCATCCTTTCTGCAAACAAAAGTACCATATATCACCTACTTACATTTTCAAGGAAAGAAAACCATGGCAACACAAGCCAAGTTAGATACTATAAACCTTGAGTTTAAAGATCATACCATATAACAAAGAAATTTATGAGGTTTCATGGATCAACCTTCAGGCTTACCCATTACCTTATACCATTAATATGTTCATTTTAAAGTTTGACCTACTTTGCATGATTCTTCAAATGTTGAGGATCAAAGTTCCCTCATACCCCTTGCTTTTAATCAAAGTTCTTAAGGCATGTCAAGGTTTGGTCAGGCATCAGGGATCGGTGATCTTTTTTACCTGTTACTTAGAAAGTGAATTCTCTTCATTGAGAATTTATACCATCAAGCATCAGAGATCAAAAATATCATTTATCCATTGCTTGCAATGAGGATCACTTAAGGATTTCTTATGTTTGATCACATGTTAGGTATCCAAGATCATGCTTAACCCTTTTGTTGTTGTTATAGTAATTTTTAAATGGAAATTCCTATTACCTAATTTTGGCTTTGAGCTGAAATTAGGTAACTTATTGTTTATTCTTTTGTGTTTTCATTTAAACATTAAAATATACATTATGTTTTGCTAAGTTCATTAATGTGGATAAAGGAGATTGTCAAAACAGATTGTATTTATTCTAGTTTTTCAATTACATACAAATAAAAGAGAGAACCAACATGTATTCCAAATGTAATCTTTATTGATAATCATGAGCATATAATGTCCCTCACAAGCAAAGGGACTAGCTATTTTAATGCTTATAAAGAAAAGACTATATGCCTATAGGTAATAGAAAAAAAATTGCATATAAAATGAAAAGGGACCCGTCATTGCTTGGTGGAAGGATGAATCCCATTGGCTTGGTTATGCATCACCTCAATCCTTCCCATTTCCCTACTTCCATTTGATGCCCTCCTTGTTGCTCCTAGGTTTCCTACATCTGAAAAAATAATGTTGTTAGAGTAATGAAAGGTCCCTGATCAAAATATATGCAAAACATCCATAAATGTGTAATATGATGTCCATGAGCATTAAAATAGTAGCATACCATAAGTTTCCATGAAAACAAGAAAGGAGTAATCAAACACACCTATGATATGCTTTTTTTTATCTAATTGGTTTGTTCCTTGTGCATATTTAGGACAAGTCTTTGTTACTGTTTTGATTTGGCTAATTACAACATGTGGAGTAAAATGTGGCTCCCATGAGGGTTGAGCCCAACATCTACCCTCTGATGTTTTAAGAGGGATAATAAATTGAGCAACTTGATCAAATCAATGATAAACATATTCTTGATGCGTTAAATCAATATAGAATCACACCAGTTGATCAACTTTCATTATCAAATTCAAAAGATTCAACACATAATGTGAACTATCAAGATGGTCACACTTCATCTTTTCACAATGAATCAATCAATAGGATTCCAACATGTCAAAAGGAAGGTGTATTTTGTTGGATATGTCTTTCAATCTTCTTAAGTGGATCCAAGATCCATTTTATTAAAGAGGTAAATGGTTTATGAGATTCATCAAGTTCAATTATAGATGCATCAAGTTCAATTATACATCTATTAAAATAATGAAGGAGACATCAAGTCATTCTTGAAACCATCATGAGTCATCTGGAACAAAAAGAAGGAACAAGGAGGTAAGATTCCTCAAAATACAGTCATAATATAATGATACATCTCATAGAAGGACAACAGTAGTGAAAGAAGCATATAGGGCAGCATGATCATCACAATGGGTGGGATGCATATTTCAAAGGGGTAAAGCTATGTACTGTTCACATTGAACAATGAATATCATTCACTCAACAAAGGCACATGTATGGTTGTTTGTGCTACAAGACAACAATAATCAATGAACAATGACAATTTTGTATGGAAAGAACCAATGCATTCAGAGACAAAGCAAAGGAACAGTGATCTCTAGTGGAGTAGGACAGTCAAGAGATGAAAATGAGATGATAGTGAAAACACTAACCTTCATAGGGGATAGTGGTAGTATAACAATACATTTAGAAGGACTCAATATGCATATACAGTCATCAAGTAAGGTGCAACAATCGTTTTCAGTTAGAAGAAAAGGGCAATGTGTGGTTAGGCAAGCATAGTTTTTCAAGGGAGAAGATTGTTACATAACAACCATAGACTGAGAAGTGGTGACTGCATTAAACATGAGTTGTGCAAAAGTAAGAAGACCTCATTTAGCTTGAAGCTCATTTGTTCATCCTTGAAGGATCGGTACTCTTCATTGAATCATGAGAAAGAAAACATCTACATTTTTTTTCTTCCCTTTGGTTATAATGATGAAAATTTACAAACATCCATTTTGAAGCCCATGAAGGGGCAACCATAATCCTACTAGTGAACAAAATTTGCATTTAGCATCTATGCCATCTGGTAGAATATATAAAAAATGTAGCACTCCTTGAATTATCTTTTTGGAACATTGATAGACATGGAAGTAAAGAGAACATTTCAGTTTATGATTCATGAATTATTGTTTCAAGAAATAAGTCTATTCTTGGATATTTGAATCTAACTGGGTAATTTGGCCTATCATAGTGGTGAGAGGCTTGGGTTTGACTAGCTCATGACAAATTCCATATAGATTTGGGATGGTAATATTATGGCTTGAATAACACCACACAGTACATGAAAAGGAGAATATGATTAGTGTTATTAAATGAAGTCAAGGGTGATTGAAGAAAGAGTAGCAGATCTTGCGGTAATAAAAGAGGTTGTGAAAGATATTGATAGTTTATGAATATTGATAGAGCTATATTGCAATCAAAGTGCAATTGGAGGGAGTCTTAGCCTTGGAATCAACTAAAATTCCACAAAGACATGGAGCCTTTAGATAGTCACATAATGGTAAAGAGTATTATCATGAATAGCTCTCATGTGAAGACTATGATGAGGCAATCAGATGTGAGGAAAGGATAATGAGGATGATGCATTTTGCATGAAACACATAGCTAGACCATGACCTGGATAGGCTTACAGTCAACACATAAATACCTTGTGACAATGACAATTCAATTTCAAATGAGGGCTATGTAGGATAACGAAGTTTTTGGCTAGCCTAAAACTTTACAAACAGGTAGCAAGCTTACTATTCTAGATACATTGACAATGTTTTCATGCATAATTAGACCCATGGTAGTGCCTTTGGGTTTCATAATCATCAAAGCTCATGTAGTGAGTAGGTCATAATGTCAGTTATGCATGGTATACATCTTTAGTGTAGGGATTTGAGAATAGTCATAGTCCTCACTCACCATGAAACAAGTTGTAAGTCATGTCAAGATATAGGGTTTCATTATATGAAAGGTCAAGCTCTCAAGTAATCAAGACAACAAGGTTTTGTTCTTCATTTTATGACTTAAGATGCAGTATTTATAAATTCTAGTACCAGTATCATGGTGTCTATTAGTAGAGACGACATTCTAAAATTGAAATGGATGTTCTCATTGGAAAAATATAGTGAGCATGGGTCAGCATAGTGATAGAGACTATGAAGGGGACAATGTACAATTTTTCTCTTTCAGACATTGGGCTTGAAGAATGTGTTCTAAAACACTTTGATGCAAATATAAAATTCCCTGGATATATGATGTGTTGTAGTCAACATATATGGTGTAGAACATTTCTTTTTCAAGCGACAATCAATGTTTGCGAGTTTTTTTAGTGTTCTACATTAAAGGATGCCCTTGAGAGATTTTCCCATCATTCTGAAATTGCAACCATGCTGTCATGAGATTTGAAGATTAAGCTACATGAAAGTTGGGATTAGGAAATCATGTTAAGTCCATAAACAAAGTAATAGAGAAGTTCACATTTCATTAAATCCATGCAATGAAACAAAGAGGGAGTTTATTATTTTTACTATACTCATGAAATTTGGCATTTCTCTTTTTATTTTTCACCAGCTTTGTCTCTTTCTATTGACAAAAATAGATGCAATTATGTGCATGGTCAATATAGGTGTGGCCCGAATAGTGTGAAAGCATGTCACTAACTTATCATGGAAGCTTGTGTAACAAGGGGAAATCACTTGAAGTGAAATGTAGTCAAAGCTTAAAAGGGTAGTGCTCATAAAGGAATGAAAAGCATGGAGTCTTTGACTCATACCCATACTATGCAATTGCATTGAATCATTTTACAACTATTTCTTCTTTACAGGGCAGCATTTTATTGTTGAGCAAGGATAGTTCTCATTTTAGATGATCACTCTCTCATGAAATCTCATTCATATTATAATCTTGCATGATTTTATGAGCAAGGGAAAGTGGTTTTCTACATAAAATGCCATAAAAATCCAATGCATTCTCTCATGGCTACAACCAAAAAATTAGGTTTTCTTCACAAAAATCATAGAAACCCACTTGGGGTTTTGAATACCATTCAAATGCAGAGATTATAAAAGAGGTTTTCTTCCATTCATACCTATAGAAGGTGTCTTTTTTTTTTTGAAAAGATAAAATTACCACATACAAAAATATTAATGAAAACTAGAGGCCGAGCATTCTTAGCAAAATGCATAAGGAAATACAGAAGAAATTAGACATTTTGCATCATTCTTTCGCATGGAAAAGAGCTTGAAATGAGCTTATTTTCACTAAATATAAAAGGAGAAAAATCAGGGAATGAGTTTGATCAAAGCTTACCTGAGCTAAAATTGCTCATTTTGTCATTAGAATACAAGTTTTTTTTCACCATTAAAGCTTCAAGAAGTCACATCAATGGCAGATGAAAGTAGATGTGATAACCACAAAGAAAGATAAAAAAAAAAAATTGCATTAGAACATGCTTATGGCCGCAACATTCACAGTCCAATGATCATCCAACGAGGAGAAAAAAAGGCAGATTTGGTTCAAAAAAATGGGTACCTCTTGTTTCCTAGTGGAAACCACAAGATTTCATCAAAAATATGCCAAAAGAAAACCATCAACAGTGCACTCCTTGAAACCCTATGGCGGCTAGGTGAAGTGGAGCTCCTAAATTTTGAAGGAGAAAATGATAAACCTTTTCTTTTTTCCTTTGATTTTGTTTAGGGTTTGATACCCTAGTTGAAGCTAAGCATCAAAGGTAATTTTTTCCTTTATTTTTAACAAATTACAAATACATTTAATATGCTACATGGACTTAGATTTAAAACCTACGCCTTAGGAAATTTTTTTCCTTATGTTGCATTTTCAGGGCTTAGGCAATTTTTTCCTTGTATTCATTTTGAAAATCACATACTTGCCTTGGTGAATTTTCACATCTTTGAAAACTGCAAAACTCTTTCAATACTTAGAAGTGTGCACTTTGACCTCCCATAGGACAAGCTATTGCTTATGTTTTTGCATCTATTTTGAAATGTGAAATGTTTGACCTAGTGATGGTTATAAATCACTTTTGTCAAGCATTACTATTAGCTGCAGAAATAGTGATTGGTAAGGTTTTCATCAATCCCTTGAGGGAAT
The DNA here is from genome assembly GCA_007258455.2 of Sequoia sempervirens. Taxonomy (NCBI): domain Eukaryota; kingdom Viridiplantae; phylum Streptophyta; class Pinopsida; order Cupressales; family Cupressaceae; genus Sequoia; species Sequoia sempervirens. The sequence continues at coordinate 226,073,334 of VDFB02373365.1, forward strand.
CTATGTTGATTTTTTATCCTCTTTACAATAATTTAAGGGTGATTGAGGAATGGTTATTATTTTGCATTTATTATGACAATTGTTAAACATTAACTTAAGTGATAATTTATAAATTGCTTAAGTCTAAATGTTACCTTTAATGCAAAATTAAATGCATTGAACTTTCAACACATGCTTTTGGACGTTTAGTTGAGGATTTATGCCTTCCAAACATAATGGAATAGGTTGAAGACATGTTTGCACACCAAAATTGTGAGTCAAACAATTTGGAGGCATGTGAGCAATTTGGAGGAATATTGACCAACATGTCAAATTGGTGAGTGGGTTATCTTTGACTGTTTTGGAGGGAATGGGACCATTTTGGAGGCATTTTGTCATGCTTTTCTGGTGGGTCAAGTCATGGCTTGAATTTTCAACACTTTGGAGGCCTTTTGGAGTGATTTTTGAAGGTTCTTTTTTAGCCTTTATGCTACATCTGACTAGGGTTTCTAGAAGGACATTTGTGAGCAATTGTTTTAAAAATTGTTGAAGTATATTCAAACTTAAGCTTTAGGGGATTATTTTCTTTCTTTGTGTAGGGAATTGTAGCTTAGTTTGGAGCTTTTTTCAGGTAGAGGACAACATTGTGACTCAATATCGGACATGTATAGCAGTATGTGACACCATTTTTATTAATAAAATTTAGTTTTTACCTTTGTTGAAGCTATCTCATTTTGTGAACTTTGGTGATTGATGAATTTCCTTGTGAGTTTTGGTAACTCCTTCAATGTTGTTCTCATTTTAGCACCTTTAGGTAGGATAAATATATATTGATGTAGGTTGTAAGTTGTGTGGTTGTTCAAATAGTCTTTTAGTTGTGAAAGATTTCCTTTCTTTCAAAAATGTTAAGAGAATCAAACCTACTTACAAAATACTTATGCATTGATATGTTAGAATATCTGAGTTGTGTTAAGTTAAGTTGAGCTTTTGATGAGATTGTGTGTTAAAGAAATTGTATAGGTCTAAGAAATTAAATTATATACATCACCATAGGGGTCTAGTTATATTTTCATGTTTCTTTCTCCCCTTTTCCCAGCAAGGAATAGTTTAGGTGAGACCATCAAAAGGGGAGCCCACCCATAATCTAGAGGCCTACTTTCACAATAGGATACCCACAACCTAGAAGTAGTCCCATGTTAGTCCAGATTTGCTAAGTTCTTTCATAACTTGGAAAAGGGGTGCAAATTTGGGTCTCTAATAGTTTTGGCATGCCTGGTGGGACAATGAATTGATTCTCTGTACATTTTATATGTTTTTCTACTCTTGTTTGGTGTGTATAGTAGTTGATAATTTCCTTTTGAGGTGCTTCAAATACACACTTGGCGACTCTAAATTTGAATTTACTAGTTTCAGCAGTACCAGTCCTGGTATGTTCAAAATTTATTAAAAGAAAAGTTGATTTTCTAGCTTTCCAATCTCTTGAATGAAAAAATATGTCTTCATTTCATGGAAATATGTCATATTATCCTCCATTTCATGAAAATGTTGCCCATGCATCATCCTATCAACCATATGATACTAAGGATATTGCTAGTTTTATCCAAAATAACCCTATAGTAGTAGGTTACCAGCATGTTTAGTACTCTTACCACCCACCCACCTCTGCTCCATCATCATGGTAGCCAATATATGCCCAAAACTAGTCTCAAGAAGGCTATTTTGTTCCAAAACAATACTCTTGTCCTCATTTGTAGTCCCAAAATGTTGATGATATAAGGATTATTAATATTGATAGTATATTGTTAGATTTCCATAGGAAGTTGGATGAAATCAATAAAGAACAAGAGTATCAAATGCAACAATAGGAGGTTGACATGCATTAGGAATAGGAAGCTTACCAAGCCCATCTCCATGAGCAAGAGTGGGAGGCACAAAAGAGGCAATTTGAGGTGAATCTTGCTCAACAACTTGCTGCAAAAGGATGCAAAAATGAGGCTAAATTTTGCCAAACAAGAGGTTGCCAAGTTCAATATTCCAAGCTTCAAACAAGGTGAACCTCTTAAGCCCGCTAAATTTGAGATTCCAAGTGTTAGAAATCCCATTTCAATTCAAGAACCTGTCCTTGAGCAACCTTAACCTGTAAAGGAGCCTAGAGAATTTTCTTTCCCAAGTTTTAGGAGCCCTCCTTTTGTTCAATAACCTATTATTGAACAAGTGCATCCTTGTGAAGTACCCATCAAGGAGGCTCAACCAACCCCTTATCTTCCAGAACAACCTAAATAAGAGGTGCTGGTAGAGGAAGAAACAAATATTTTAGCTATTGTTAGGTTTGAACAAGAACTTAAGAATGATAAATCAAATGTGATAACGAAGGAAAATGAGGTTGTAGATAAAGAGTAGAAAGATGTAGATCAATGAATAATTGATGGTTCTCATATTCTAACTATTCCATTTGATGAATTGCTACTGTTTGTGAACAAGGAAGAGAGTGCAGTTCAAATCACAACCACATCAACTTCTATATAGCAGGAGGAGGATCAAAACTTTGGTGTTTTGACGTCTCATTTGAGCTGTAATAAGGTAAAAATTAGTCTTCCTTCATTGAAAAACAAAAATGAGGATTAAGATGACCTTTTTTGGGATGATCTAGAATCATTTGTTTTGAATTTGGAGATCAAACAATCATCTTTTGAAGAGAAAAAGGTGGGATAACAATTAGTTGAGATAGAAAAGGATGTTCAAGTTTAGATTTCTGTTGGTTTTTTTGATGAACTTCTAGAATTTATAGGTGAAGATGAGAACTACTTGATTGAACTAACCTCAATGCCCAGTGTTGAGTAGCAAAGTGATGAGATAATGACTGATTTGTTTGTTGAACTTACTAGTTTTGTGGATGATGATGGAGAAACCATGCTTGTACTAACACCAGTATCAAGTTTTGGATAGCAAGAAGATGAAATTCACTTTGATAGGTTATTGGTTCATCAAGAAGAAGATGGGGGCAGCCTGGCCTTGAGAGGTGAAAAGGTTGATACCTATGAGAATATCCATCAAGATGAGCATGATCAATAGAGGTATGTTTTGAAAGGTATGAGTACTCCTTTAAATTTTCAAGGAAAAATTCATGAAGTTGACGTAGGACATGTCATGCATGAGGGAGCTAACCATGAACTTGAAGAGGACATGTTCTTGAGTATAATAGAGGATTTTTGTTTAGGAATGAGCTACTATTTTTTGAGTTTAAGGAGTGTGAGCAACATAACCAAATGGGAATAGTAGTCATAGTTTCATTTGAATCACATGAGGTAGCTCATTCCAATCATCATGAGGTTGTGTTTATAGAAGAAACTAATCAAAGTAAACCCAAAAAGATTGGCTTGAAGGTTATTCTTTCACAAGGATGCCCTATTAGGAATTTAGACAAAATGGAGGCTAATAAGGATGTTGACATATTGCTTGCACCTAAGGGTACTGCTAAGGAAGAGTACACTCAAGTTACCTTTCTACCTCAGAATAAGAATGTTTGCATTCCATGTGAAAAGATTAGTGAGCTTGTATATGTTCTTCAAGAGATATTGCAACTATTTTCTAAATTTTATTCATGTTCCATTTCTTTCTAGTTGTTCTCTAGCATGGTAAACATTGTAAATTCTTTAGAAAAGGCAGCTATTTCACCCAACCAGTTAATGGGTTTGTTTGACCAGCTTCCTTGCTAATTAGAGTAGCTTAGGGTAGTTGCATTTCAGTTGCAATTTTCATTTCCCTAAGTGTTTTTTTACACAATTAGTTAGCTTTCTTTAGCGTTTTGGTGTGTTGGAATAAGTTTCATGGTGTCTCACATTGTTCTGATGACTTACAACAACATACAATGATTTTTTTAGGTTGTGTCAACTTTTAGATGACTCAATGCCCAATGGATAAGCTTCAGGCCACTGGTTGAGATGTTTAGTAGCAAACATAGAGCAGATGTTGCCAAAAATATTACCTGATTTTTGCTTCCAGCTATAATCAGGTAACTTATTATAATTATTCTCTTGTGTTTTCATTTAAACATTAAAAGATATATCATGTTCTACTAAGTTCATTAATGTGTATAAAGGATATTGTCAAAACAGATTACATTTATTCTAGTTTTGCAATTACATAAAAATAAGAGAGAGAACCAACATGTATTGCAAATGTAATATTTAGTGATAATCATGAGTGTGTAATGTCCCTCACAAGCCAAGGGACTAGCTATTCTAACCCTTATAAAGAAAAGACTATACACCTACAAATAATAGAAAAGAAATTGCATATAAAATGAAAAGGGACCTGTCATTGCTTGGTGGAATGATGAATACCATTGGCTTGGTTCCACATCATCTCAGCCCTTCCCACTACCCTGCTTCCATTTGACGCCCTCCACATTGCTCCTAGCTTTCCTACATCTAAAAAAAATAGTGTTGTTAGAGTAATGAAAGGTCCCTGATCAAGATATATGTAAAAAATACATAAACGTGTAATTTGATGTCCATAACCATTAAAATAGCAGCATACCATAAGTTTCCATGAAAAAAAGAAAGGAGTAATCAAACACACCTATGATATGATTTATTTATCTAACTGGTTTGCTCCTTGTGCAGATTTAAGACAAGTCTTTGTTACTATTTTGATTCGGCTAATTACAACATGTGGAGTAAAATGTGGCTCCCATGAGGGTTGAGCCCAACATGCTGCCCTCTGATGTTTCAAGAGGATAGGAAATTGAGCAACTTGATCAAATTAATAATAAAAATATTCTTGATGCATTAAATCAATATGGAATCACACTAGCTGATCAACTTTATTATCAGATTCAAAAGATGCAACACATAATGTGAACTGTCAAGAAGGTCACACTTAATCTTTTCACAATGAATCAATCAATAGGTTTCCATCATGTCAAAAGGAAGGTGTATTTTGTTGGATATGTCTTTCAATCTTGTTAAGTGGATCCAAGATCCATTTTATTAAAGAAGTAAATGATTTCTAAGATGCATCAAGTTCAATTATAGATGCATCAATTTCAATTATGCATCTATTGAAATAATGGAGACATCAATTCATTCCTGAAACCATAAAGACTCATATGGAATAGCAAGAAGGAACAAGGAGGTGAGCTTCCTCGTAATATAGTCATAATATCATGATACATCTCATAGAGGGATAACAATAGTGAAAGAAGAATATAGGGCAACATGATTATCACAATGGGTGGAATGCATATTTCAAAGGGGAAAAGCTATGTACTATTCACATTGAACAATGATATCATTCACTCAACAGAGGCATAGGTATGTTCATTTGTGCTACAGGATAGCAAGAATAAATGAACAATGACAATTTTGTATGGCAAGAACCAATGCATTTAGAGAGAAAGCAAAGGGACAGTGATCTATACTGGAGTAGGACAGTCAAGAGATCAAAATGAGATGATAGTGCCAACACTAACCTTCATAGTGGACAGTGACAGTATAACAATACATTTGGAAGGACTTAGTATGCGTCTACAATCATCAAATACGGTGCATCAATGGTTTTCAGTCAGAAGACAAGGGAAATGTGTGGTTAGGAAAGGGTAGTCTTTCAAGGGAGTAGATTGTCACATAACAACCATATAATGAGTGGTGACTGCATTAAACAAAAGTTGTACAAAAGTAAGAAGACTTGATTAAGCTTGGAGCTCGTTTGTTCATCTTTGAAGGAGCAATACTCTTCATTGAAATATGAGGAAGAGAGCATCTACAATTGTTTTATGCCCTTTGGTTACAATTATGAACATTTACAAACATCCATTTTGAAGCCCATGAAGGGACAACAATATTCCTACTAGTGAAGAGAATCTGTATTTAGCATCTATGCCATATGGTAGAAAATATAAAAATTGTAGCACTACTTGATATAGCTTGTTGGAACAATGACAGTCATGAAAGTAAAGAGAAGGTTTCAGTTTATGACTAATGAATTATTGCTTCAAGAAATAAGTCTATTCTTGGAGATTTGAATCTAATAGGGAAATTTAGGCTATCATAGTGGTGAGATGCTTGGGTTTGAGTAGCTCATGACAGATTCCATACATCTTTGGGATGGTAATATTATGGCTTGAATAACATCACATAGTCCATCAAAATGAGAATAAGATTAGTGTTATTAAATGAAGCCAAGGGTGATTGAAAATAGAGCAGTAGATCCTATGCTAATAATAGAGGTTGTGAAAGATATGATAGTTTATGAATACTGACAAAGCTATATTGCAACGAAAAGTGCAACTAAAGGAAGTCTTAGCCTTGGCATCAACTAGAAGGCCACAAAGACACAAAGCCTTAGATAGTCACATAATGGTAAAGAGTGTTATCATTCATAGCTCTCATGTGAAGAATATGATGAGGCAATCAAATGTGGGGAAAGGATAATGAGGATGCTACATTTTGCATGCAACAAACAACTAGACCATGACCTGGAAAGGCTTAAATTCAACACCTAAATCACTTGTGGCAATGAAAGTTCAATCTAAAATGAGGGCTATGCAGGATAATGAAGTTTTTGACTAGCCTAAAACTTTACAAAGATGTAGCAAGCTTACTATTCTCAATTCATTGACAATGTTATCATGCATAATCAGACCCATTATAGGGCCTTTGGGTTTCATAATCATCAAACATAATGTAGTGAGTAGGTCATAATGTCAGTTATGCACAGTATAGTTCTTTAGTGCAGGGATTTGACCATAGTTATAGTCCTCACTCACCATGAAATAGGTTGTAAGTCATGTCAAGATATAGGGTTTCATTGCATGAAAGGTCAAGCTCTTAGGTAATCAAGAAATCAAGGTTTTGTTCTTCATTTTATGACTTAAGATGCAATATTTATAAATGCTAGTACCAGTATCATGGTGCCTATTAGCAGAGACAACATTCTAAAAGTGAAGTGGATGTTCTCATTGGAAAAATGCAGTGAGTAGTGGTCAGCATAGTGATAGGAACTATGAAGGGGAAAGTGTATAAAATTTCTCTCTTTCAGAGATTGGGCTTGGAGAATGTGTTCCAGAACACTTTGTGCAAAAATCAAATGCCCTAGATATATGATGTGTTGTGCAGTTAACATATATGGTGTAGAACATTTCTTTCTCAAGCGACAATCAATTTTTGCAAGTTGTTTTAGTGTTATGCATTAAAGGATGCCCTTGAGAGGTTCACCCATCATTGAAAAATTGCAACCATGCTATAATGAGGTTTGAAGATGAAGGTAGAGGAAAGCTGGGATTAGGAAATCATGTAAAGTCCATAAATAGAGCAATAGAGAAGTGCACATTTCATTAAATCCATGTAATGAAACAAAGAGGGAGTTTATTATTTTTACTATACTGATGATCTTTGGCATTACTCTTTTTATTTTTCACTAGCTTTGTTTCTTTCTATTGACAAAAATAGATGTAGTTATGTGCATGGTCAATACAGGTGTGACCTGGAAATTGTGAAAGCATGACACTAACTTATCATGGAATCTTGTGTAACAAGGTAAAATCACTTGAAGTGAAATGCAGTCAAAGGTTAAAAGGGCAATGCTCATAAAGGAATGAAAAAAGCATGGAGTCTTTGAATCATACCCATATTGTGCAATGGCATTGGATCATTTTACAACCATTTATTCTTTACAGGGCAACATTTTATTGTGGAATAGGGGTAGTTCTTGTTTCAGTTGATCACTCTCTCATGAAATATCATTCATATTATAATCTTGCATGATTTTATCAGCAAGGGAAAGTTTCCTTGAAAGTGGTTTTCTACAAAAAATTCCATAAAAACCCAATGCATTCTCTCATGGCCACAACCAAAAAATCAGGTTTTCTTCACAAAAATCACAAAAACCCACTTGGGGTTTTGGATACCATTCAAATGCAGAGATTATAAAAGAGGTTTTCTTCCATTCATACCTACAGAAGGTGTCTTTTTCTAAAAAGATACAAGTTCCACATACAAAAATATCAATGAAAACCAGAGGTCGAGCATTCTTAGCATAATACATAAAGAAATACAAAAGAAATTAGATATTTTACATCATTCTTTCACATGGAAAAGAGCTCGAAATGAGCTTATTTTCATTGAATATAAAAGGAGAAAAATAAAGGAATTAGTTTGATTGAAGCTTACTTGAGCTAAAATTGCTCATTTTGTTATTAGAATGCAATTTTTTTTTAACCATTAAAGCTTCAAGAAGTCACATCAATGGAGGCTGAAAGCAGATGTGATAACCACAAAGAAAGATCAAACAAAAAAATTGCATCAGAACATGCTTATGGTTGTGGCATTCATAGTCCAATGATCATCCAATGAGGAGAAAAAAAAGGTCGATTTGGTTCAAGAAAACTGTTACCTCTTGTTTCCCAGTGGAAACCACAAGATTTCATCAAAAATTTGCCACAAGAAAACCATAAATAGTGTACTCCTTGAAACCCTATGGCAGCTAGGTGAAGTGGAGCTCTTGAAGTTCGAAGGAGAAAATTATAATTTTTTTCTTTTTTCATTTGATTTTGTTTAGGGTTTGATACCCTAGTTCAGGCTGACCATCAAAGGTAATTTTTACCTTTTTCTTTAATAAATTCCAAACACATTTAATATGCTATGTGGTCTTAGAGTTAAAACCTATGCCTTAGGAATTTTTTTTCCTTATATTGCATTTTCAAGGCTTAGGCAATTTTTGCCTTGTATTCATTTTGAAAACCACATACTTGCCTTGGTGAATTTTCATGTCTTTGAAAATTGCAAAAACTCTTTCAAGACTTAGAAGTGTGCACTTTGACCTCCCATAGGCCGAGCTATTGCTTATTTTTTGTGTCTTTTCTGAAATGTGAAATGTTTGACCAAGTGATGGTTATAAATCACTTTTATCAAGCATTACTATTAGATGCATAAATAGTGATTGGTTAAGTTTTTATCAATGCCTTGAGGGAGTTTGAGTTGATTTTTGATCCTCTTTGCAAGCATTTAAGGGTGATTGAGGAATGGTTATTATTTTTCATTTATTATGAAAAATGTAAAACATTAACTTAAGTGATAATTTATAAATCACTTAAGTCTAAATGTTACCTTTAATGAAAAATTAAATGCATTGAATTTTCAACACATGCTTTTGGAGGTTTAGTTGAGAATTTATGCCTTCCAAACATAATGGAATAGGTTGAAGACATGTTTGCACACAAAAAGTGTGAGCCAAATAGTTTGGAGGCATGTGAGAAATTTGGAGGAATATTGACCAACATGTAGAATTGGTGAGTGGGTCATCTTTGACTGTTTTGGAGGGAATGGGACCATTTTGGAGGCATTTTGTCACGCTTTTCTATTGGGTCAAGTCATGGCTTGACTTTTCTACACTTTGGAGGCCTTTTGGAGTGATTTTTGAAGGTTCTTTTTTGGCCTTTATGTTGCATCCGACTAGGGTTTCTAGAAGGACATGTGTGAGTAGTTGTTTCAAAAATTGCTTAAGTATCTTCAAACTTAAGCTTTAGGGGGTTCTTTTCTTTCTTTCTCTAGGGCATTGTAGCTTACTTTGGAGCTTTTTTTAGGTAGAGGACAGCATTGTGACTCAATATCAAACATGCATAGCACTATGTGACACCATTTTATTAATAAAATTAAATTTTTACCTTCTTTGAAGCTATCTCATTGTGTGAAGTGTGGTGATTGATGAATGCCCTTGTGAGTTTTGGTAACTCCTTCGATGTTTGTCTCATTTTAGCACCTTTATGTAGGATAAATATATATTAATGTAGGTTGTAAGTTGTGTGGTGGTTCAAATAGTATTTTAGTTGTGAAAGTTTTCCTTTCCTTCAGAAATGTTAAGAGAACCAAACCTCCTTACAAAATACTTATGCATTGATATGTTAAAATATCTAAGTTGTGTTAAGCTAAGTTGAGCTTTTGATGAGATTATGCGTTAAAGCAATTGTATAGGTCTATGAAATCAAATTAGGTGCATCACCATAGGGGTTTAGTTTTATTTTTAGGTTTCTTTCTCCCCTTTTCCCATTAAGGAATACTTTAGGTGAGACCATCAAAAGGGGAGGCAACCCATAATCTGGAGGTATGCTTTCACAATAGGATACCCAGAACTTGGAAGTAGTCCCATGTTAGTCTAATTTTGCTGAGTTCTTTCACAACTTGACAAAGGGGTGCAAACTTGGGTCTCTAATAATTACGACTTGTGGAATCTAAAAGGATTTTAGGAATTGAGGTTTGAAGTTCCATTTTTTAGTCTATCATTTAGTCTAGCATTGGTTAAAGAAAAACCTTGACTTGCGAGGTCCAATTTGCATTTTTATTCATTTATATCAATACTTTCAAAAGAGGTTTCACCAAAGGTATACTTGTCAACTTTACTATTTTGAAAGAAATTACCTCAATGTTGGCAGATGTTGAGGGTCAGAGTTCCATCATACCTCCCATCTCTATAAGGAAGCATGCAAATGACACCCCCAAATCGTGAAATCCAAAAGAACATACAAAAACAAGAATTTTGGCTAAGTGTTTCATTATGCATCATCAAGGAATGGGGATTGGGGATACCATTTACCTCTTCCACCTTTATAAGAAATCGGTAAGAGGTACCTCTAAAACCCGGGGTCTAAAAGTTATATACCAAAATTTCTAAGTCAAAAGGCGAGGTCGCGGGTCGGGGAACAAATTTTATTCTTACCCTTTTTAGATAATTTCAAATATGGATTAGGAGAAACTTGCAAATCCAAAAGTAGTTTTTGAATCTTGAGAGCATTAAGGCATGAATTTGAGTTGAAACCTAGGGAAGTCAAAGGTCTGACATCCGAAAGGCCATTTTTGGAAGTCTGCAAGCCTTAGTTAAATGTTTAATATTTTATTGGAGATTAGAGTTTGGGTATCCCTCTTACCCTTTCCACCTCTATAAGAAATAGGTAAGAGGTATCCTGAAGGCCAAAGTATGAAAGTGTTAATGGTTTGAGGGAACTTCTAAGGCATGATCGATGGTTGATGATCATAATTTCATCTTACTTTTGTAAATATTTTTAGGTATGAGGTAAGAGAAACTCATGACATGTGACACTCGATAATTATTGAACTTGAAGCACTCAAAGGAAAACATAAAGAATCCTTAGGGAACCTCAAGGTCCGATGCTCAATGATGGTGGATGAAAAAAACCAAAACTTGGCAAGAACCAAAGGAAAATGAGAATGTATGAATGAGAAAAACACACTAGAACATCCAAAACCAAACCAAGGAAAGAAAAAAAATGAAACAAAAACCCACAAAAAACAAAGTAAGGAGACAAAACAAACAAACCCAAACCCCCAAAACATAATCTTACACCATGCATACAAATACATTTACAAAATTAAAAGACAAAAGCAATATGGATTCACCAACCTAGAACAATGCGAGAGAATGGAGTTAGAGGATGAAATCCAAACAAATGCCCAAGCAGAGCTAGCACAACACAAACCAATGAATCACAAAATCAAGCAACCACGAGCAAGCAAGCAACACAAATGAAGAGAGTGAACACACCATGAACATGAACCAACTCAAGAAACTACCACACACCTTGGTAAACAGAAGCATAGATCAATAATTGATAGCAATGGTGAGTTTGATGAATGGAAAAGGTTGTAGAGCTCTTAAAAATGTAAGTTGTTCTAATGGGTAGTCACAAAATGAGTGAAGTTTTGGCGTAATACCCATTCCATTTCTCATATTAATGAAAAAATTGTATGCTAGTTGGTAGCATTAACTTTTGATGGTGCAACATTAAACTTAAATTCCCATTCGCTCTCCTAACAAGACATGATGTGACGTGCATGCCAAACGAGGCAGTATCACTCTACAGTGCAAGCCGAGGTATCATAGAAAATGAAAACACTAACCCACAAATCTTGAAGAATCCCCAATAAGTGACCACTAATAGGTGAAAGGGAAAGGTCAGGAGTCAAACTTGACAAGGATGGTATACCTTTCCTTGGAAGGTCAACTTCTGAACACTAAAAGAAAGCAAAACAAGGAGAATATTAAGGGGAATAAAAGAGGAAAGAAAAGGAAAAAGAAAAGGGAAAAGAGGAAAGGGGGACAAAGACATGCAAAGAAAAAAAAAACAAAAAGGGGGGGTGCCCATTTTAACAAGAGAAAAAAGGGGCATGAGTGTGAATGCATGACAAATACCTGTCAAAAACATGGAGCACGTGATGACAATGAAGATTGTGGAGATGGCTATCAAATGGAGGGCAATAAAATTAAAAAAATGAGAAAATAAACAATGCTAGACCCTTTTTGGATATTAATTAGGTTAAATGGTGGCTAGAGCCTGAGACATGGCCGATAGAGCACGTGGCATTGTGGAAAATGAACACAAAGTGAACTTTGAACATTATAATGTGAATTTTATAAGTTCAAAAGTGAGCGGTTATATTAAATATATAAATATAATTGCACCCTAATATTATCACAAATATGACTTTTTAAAAATATTTATTGTTGGTGAAAGTGAACACCTATTGGGTCATTAGAGGGAACATTTTGGACGTGAAATCTAAATGGTCACTTTTGACCCTTTCGCACTTAATGAACCCTCACACATTCGTTGAAAAACCCCAGAAGCCAAAAGAATAGCTATAAGCTATTAACTCACATTCAAATAAAACCTAAAAAAATCAAGTCAATCTGATGCACTGTTTAGGAGCTTAGGTTACATGAAATTAGCTATAACAGATACTAGCCCCTTCCCCTAGAATGTAAAGTGCAAAATCTAATAAAACATCTCACCATCTAAATTTTTGAACTCTAAGACAAATATTGTGGCATAAAATAAATGAAGGTTTATCTACCCCAAACATAAATTTTTACATCGACAACCACAAAATGGATGAGAGAAGCAGTTGCCATTCTCTTGGGAAGAGCAATAAATGACATGAAGGAGTCGGGGTACTTGAATAATGGTACACCCCATGTTTATGTCACTTCACTCTACATAGGGGAGAGGACCCAATAGTTGAACACGCTAACTTTGCATTTCTCAAAATCTTAGATGGAAATTTCAAATCACTCTCATTTTTTTATAGTAGCTTACTTGGCAACTTCCATGCTTATAACTAAGGTTTCAGGGCCACATCATCAAATATGATGGCACATTACCATGCTTTTTGTCAAGGTGTCCAAAAAGCCCCCCCAAAAAAAGTGAGACCAATACTTGTGCATTAAATCATGTTTTATTGGTGTGTTGACGTGGCATCACATGATTTGTTGTTTTTTAGATCTAAAGAATACATTTCATTCAATTATGGGTAGTCATCATCAACACTAACAACTTTAAAGTCACAATTATTGATTCAATATTGTTAAAAATATTGAACATTAAATCAACAAATGCTATAACAACAATTGAAACATGCTCAGCTAATGTGTCCTCTCCCATATTTGCATGGGATGGCAATGGCAGGCACAAGAATTTGAAGTGGTGGGTTAAAAAATCTAAATCCCAGACGTTGGGTCCCACGTATGGGCTACTTCAATTTTCAGTGGCCGGCAATATTTTGGTGCTGCAGATCCCGTGCCCAAAAATACGGGCGCTCTTTTCTTACAATTCTAGTACAAGTTTCTAGCCCTGTTTTTATTCGAGAACAACAAACCATTTTGTTCTAAGTGATTCTCAACTATCAACACCAGCTGTATAAATGTTATTCCCCTCCTTTACTTTCCTTTGTCAGAAATATTCGCGAGAGGCTTTTCTAAAAGTTGGTGTTTTTAGAATTTAAACAGTTTGTTCTCAGACAATAGGAACCCTAATTTCTCCGTTCGGAGGGTATTTTAATGCTATGTGGACGGAATTACACCCCAGAATAATCGAGCTTCTTAAATCAAATTACTTGGGAAAATTCCGGTCTGGTTTCTTTCAAGGTAACTTAGAGACCATGTGATAAACCTGTACTTTTAAGATACTAACACTTAGCATATGATTTGTCCTCTCATTATTTAATTGTGTGACCAGTAGGACCCATATTACAGGTAAGATTTGGTAAAGATAACTCAGGTAAATGTCTTATGGGAATGAAACTTGGAAAGGATGATATTATAGAGAAAGACTTTAACCTCCCTAGATTTATGGTCTTTGAACTCTAGAACTTAAAGCAACAGGAATATCTGAAGAAGAAAAAGGAAACCAGGTGACTGAGCTTTCATGTCACCAGAAAAATCTGGCATATGTAAACAAAATAACTCTCACAAGAATCACAAAAAAAAACTTGAGAGCAGACATGTACCAGATTGCTCACCTGAAGAAGTTCATCCCAGGTTGTGTTGTCTACCGAAATGGAGGTTTTTATCAAAGGATTTTTAAGAGATGTAGATAAAGAGTGGAGAGATCAGTTATTACACTATCGATGCAAATTCCACTGCGGTAGAATAAATGGAAAGTAAGACTTTTATAAATAGAGGAATCAGTTATCATAAAGAAAAAAATAACTGTGATTCTGATTTGAGATCATTTCCTATCTTGATGAAATAAATATATGATAGTAGCCTTGGAAGTGATAAGAGTCATCTCAACATAATTGAAAGACAATAAGTTATAGATTTTATTTTCATTTATTAGATTTTATATTGTGAAGTGATGGATATTTATATTAGTTTTTAATTATTATCTAGGTTTAAGTTTGTATCATTTATTCATGATAGATCTTAGGATTTTCAAATGTTTATTTTTCAAAAACAATATAAAATATATTTTGATTTGTGTTCATTTGTGACATCTAATAAAGTATATGAATAAATATTAATTTAACATTTTTAATATTCTCATTAGTATTTATTGTATAGAAAATATTTTGATGGATATGTTTTTTTAATTTGATTATTTTATGTAAATTTTGTGACCAAGGTGTTGTTTGGTCTCACAACACACTTCAAGATTGTAAGGTTTGGGGACCCAAGTAAAAACTAATGCTTATGGCAGGTGTTGGTTGAGAAGATCACCAAAAGGTAAAAGTGGAAAGATTTTTAATTTATTTTTAATACTTCGTGATTCAAGAGTACTGAGTATTGCGAATTGGGTACCGGGAAGCTAGAGTTATAAAATGTAAATGCAAAGTTTCAGGCATAAGGTTCATGTCTGGGAGTAAAGGTCCAGTAGAATTGAGTTCTGGTAAAATTTGAGGTTTGGGAAAATTTGTTGGTAAACGCTGAAGTATCGAGTACCGAGTACCGGGTCACAATGTTAAGTTTAAAAGTTAAATGTTTAATGTTGCTTAGAGGTCCAAAGGTCCAGTAACCCGACTTAAATAGAATAATTACGCGAGAATATGATATTTTAAAATTGCGATATTTATGATGATTTATGAACAATGATTTGTTTTCATGAGAATTTTATGAATGTTTTAATAGGGATTTAATGTGTGGAATTTGTACTTGCAAGAGAAGCAAATTGTGATGCAACATTCGGGTATGGATGGTCAAGCAAATTTGGATCACAGATAGAATCATATCAAGATCAGGAGATGCATTCTAGGAAGTTATATGTAGAGAAGCTTGAGTTTGTCGAAATACCAAGAATCTTGGTATTACAAATGCAGCGAAAGAGAGTTTCAACCTCCAATGTGACCCATTCCTGAGAGTAGAAAGCCTGAGGAAAAACCAGTATGTAGGAACAGGATGATAAAGAAATCATTCTGATTATATGGGAAAGTTTCTACATACTATCTGAATTCAAGTTATTATCCTAGCGATAGAAGAAGATAAAAGATCTGAAAAACATTAATGTGCTAATGAAGGTTGACATCCGTTGACTTCATTAGCGATTCTCTTGGTAGTTGTCATATTCCACGTGCCTTGTCATGATTTGTCCCTTGGATTTCCTCTCATGTATTTCTCTTATCTTCCATGTGTCTTGTTCCTATATAAAAGACCAAAAGATGTTTCATTTTAAGTTAAATTCATAATTTTTGGATGTCGAAAGAGCCAAAAATTCTTTAAGTTTTGTTCATTTTTCCTATTTTCTAAATCATTCTAGATTAAAAACTTGTATGCACATAGAACCAATCAATATCAAAGCTAATTTGAAAGCTACTAGCTATTATCTTTTGTAGCTGGTTGTTTGTTCAGTTGGACAAGACTGTATGTTGTGTCGTTTAAGGGTGCATACAGAACCTACCCTGTGTCCAAACTAAACCCTCTTCTTTAAAAGCTTGCAACATTATATGCCTAGCTATGAAACAATATGGTGAAGTATAGAGTGCTTTGCTTTGATTTAGTTAATTTTTGGGGCATGTGTGGATAATACCCAAAAGCTCTTTTACTTTTCAAGTACTTTTGATGATTTATTTTAGACTAGATGTTGAAATTTTAGAAAATGTACCAAAAAATAGATGAATGAATGGAAATTTTATTGCAAATCTTTCATTTCCATTGTATTGTTGAATGCTTAATGCTAAATCTCCTTAAGTAATAGCAAAGTTGTTTGGAATTCATGAAATATTATTGCATATTTATCAATTTCATGGAATTATCTGATGATCATCCTGAGAATACTTTTCATCGAACTTTATGACTCCTTTTAGAACCAGAAATTATCACTAACCCCTCATGATTAATAGCATTGTCACAACGAACCCTAATGCGGACCTAGTATGGTCAAGACCTAACTTAAACAAGCCTTGGGATTAAGCTGAGTTAGCCTAAAGATTTAGGTTGTCCTGGTTTAGTCTTTCAAGTAAAAATAGGTTCTTGTAGTCTATTTGCGAGGATGTATTTGCACTGTTGGTGTGCGAATAAAATTGTGATCAATAAAAACTATGCTAGAAGGAGGGCTCATATCTTTCCTTCCAGTTTTGTTTGGAATCGATATTAGTTCCAAGTTTGAGAGTTGCTTGTAAGACTATAGTCTATGCAAGCTAGTAGTAAGAACATGGAAGTTGATAAACTCCAGAGAATCCTTAATCGAAGATTGTATCCTTTGAGTTTTTTCACCTTTGGTAGGGTCACTGAGTGTAGAATTCATGATACAACTGACCATGGTGAGCTTGATTGTGAATTTCTTTTTACTAGGGTAAGCTTGGCCACACATAAAGTGATTTCGTTAACGAAAGAGGTTTTGACTGCTAAAAGAAAGAAACCATTATTGAGAAGGATTTCAAATTCTGATAAAGTGCACAACCCTAGTGAAATTGAAAATGTAAAGAACTTAATTATTAAATCAAAACAATTAGTTAACTACAATTATTATGAAGAAAATCATAAGGTTTCACAAGAAAAAAAGAAAGAATGTCAAGACTTGGAAATACCGCATTGAAAACAAGGAAACAAAAGTGGTGAGTCATCATTCCTTTCACACGTGGAAGATGATCATGAAGTAGAAAAGTAGGAAAATAGAGTGGGAGACATGTTCTTTTCACTGCAAACTAAAAATTCACAAGCTAAAAAAGGAAAATTTCTTGATCTCATCCAAAACACAGAATATCAAATTTTTACTTTCTCTCTCTCTAATGATAGTGTAAACTATGCTATTGCTTCATCTAACAAAGTTAAAAGTGAAGGCAGGGCCGAAGAATCAAAGAATCTCAAAGAGGAAGAAAATCAAGAAATGAACACAACCGTTCATGGAACCAAACAAAATGAAGAAGAAAACCATGAATCAGGGCTGGAGGAAGGTAGAGTATGGAGGACTCTACAAAGGTGTGTGAAATCAACCTTTAACGAGGCCATTTTCATATATATAATCCCATTTATTGGTAAGTACGCCTTTGAATTTATGTTTATTAAACACATAAAATTTAAGATAATTCATCATTGTAGTGGGAAATTTGAAACCTATTCAAGTGAATTTAAAGATAAACATAATGTAATTCATACAAAGAATACTATGAAAATAGTGATAGAGATAAAAGTAAATTGCTTAGTTACTTAAGGTTAATTGTTGGTCAAGGTCATTGTTCTTAGTTAGTTAGGGTTAGTTTTCTTTCATAGGGTTTATTTTGTTTGCTTTATTTATTTTTGTTTCATTCTCCATGTTAACAAAATCTGCTTGATTTAACACACACATGAGAGTAAATTGAAATATTCTGGAAACATTGCACTATGAAATGAAAAAAAAAAATCATGCACAGTAAATACATGCTTAAGTACAAAAAAGTAAAAAAAGTTTCATATATATGCTTATATTTCGTATGTACATGGAAATACAAAATTTTCTCGTTGTAAAAGTGCAAAAAAGGAGGAGTTGATCTATAGGAATAGGGTGGTCAGTTACTCAATTTGGGATGCTTCATCCATGAGAGAAGAATATCCTAAGTAGGCATTGTCCCAATGAGCGTCAAAGTTAGGGGCATGGAGGTTAGTCAAAAAAGGATAGAGGGGAACTATTTCTCCTCCTTCCAGAAACCAAGGGATGTCATCAGTAGAGGGAATCTTGATGGTCGGGTGCGCAATAGATAGGATGTAGTCCAAGTTCCCCAAGAAATTAGGTCCCACTATCATATTCAAAGCCCTATGAACTTCTTCAATAGAGAGTCCAAGATCCAGGAGTGAGGCTATGAACCACAAAGCCAACTTAGAATTCAGCTGGTTGTATGCTCTAGATTCAACAAAATTTTCTCCAAGGACTAGACATAGATTGGGTGCAGTAAAGTCGAGAGTCCATAGAAAGAAAACTTTGGCAAGCCACTGGGTAGTAATGCGACCCATGAAGCCATTCTAGAGGTGAATACAGGTCAATCAAATTGGAGTGTCCATGGCCTAGAAGCAAGCAAGCACAAGTAAATTAGAAAAGCTAAATGATAATTGAAAGGAAGAAAATGTGAAGAATTTGAAAGAGAAGTGCTAAATTTATAGAAAACCATGAAGGAGTTGTTATACATAGTTTCCTAGAGTGAAGTATTGGAAAATGTGAATTGAGGTGGCAACTGGATGAGCTTCTCTAGAGCAGAATGTTAAATAAAATAAATTCTCACAGAACTAGTGGAAATTTGCTTTGAATTTTTCTATTACGAAGATCACGAATCGAGCAAATTGAATATTTCAAAATTAATGGTGGTCATTTCATTATAGTTTATTGATTCATATGAATCATAAAGGTTTCCATGTGTGTAATGCAGAAAGGAAAATCAAGCTGGTACGGTAGCACACGTCAACATTTGGGAATTGAAAAGAAATAATACGTGTGTGTTAAGGTGTCTGAATCAAATGTAGAGTATTACGATTGGAATTAAGAATTTCATGATGACAACTCTGATGCATTAATATGGTGCAGCGTCATCAAATCGGAATTGCTAACCAAGTGTTTAGCGGTTGCTAGAAATTAAAGATGGAAGGGTGGTAATCAATAGTTCTAAATTTAGATTTAATTTGGCGATTGAATTATTTGTTGGGTATGTGTAGGATCATCATGGAAAAAATAGGCCCTTAAGTGGCAAAAAATTCAAAAAAATCAGATTTAGGCAATTTGACATAAAAATTTGAATAAGTTATCTATATTATTTCAAAAATATGTAAGAATAGAATCTGTAGTAAATTGAATGTAGTTTTTAAAATACTAGATTTATTTTAAAAAATAAAAATCTATTTGGTGAAAATTTGAAATTTCAATGCACTAGTACTTAAATTTCAGGGAAAAATAAGAAGTAGGTGTCATTACCCTAACCACAATAAAATAATAATATTTTTTATAATATTTTAGATATAAGTAGAGGACTCATGTCCCAATGTGATGCATATTTTTTGTAATTTTTTCCACGTAAAATTAATTATGAATTTTAATTACAACTTTTAAAAATATAAAACTCGTATGTCGCCATCTTATCTTGGTCAAAAATTCATGAAATTAAAATTTTATTTTTTAATCCTATAGTATGTGAAGCATATAATGTGACATGTTTTGGATTCAAAAAATGTGATACTGTTTGAAAGCTATAGAATTTTTTCAATCAACCTATCAATTAGGACTTTAGTCGTAATTCAAATAGAAAATGAATAATAATTATTTATTAAATTCAAAGTAAAGCATAATTTATATTGGTGGAAAATTGAGAATCTCCTTTAAAATCCCTTTTAGTTTCATCAATTTTGGGTAAAAAAAAAGTTGTCAGCCACATACCCTACACATACCCATCATATCGCCACTTTTTGGCCCATCATGATGTTGCACATACGCTGTTGCTAAATTTTAACTTATGCATATTTTTTAACTTATAGCAAATTGCAATTAGCCGAGATTTGGCATAAGGGTGGTAAAATTTAGCTGGAAAGTCGCACTTACATGAAATAATTAAATAATTTTCTAGAAATTGGTGAAACAACGAAGAGATTTGTATTGAATAAAAAATCAAAAGGTAACCTTCGCAACCACTATAATTCCCAACCTAATAGTGGGCTTCATTTCCTACAAGTAGAAGCAAATAAGCTTATATTGTAAAATCTATTAAAAAAAAGAGTATCAAAGAAATACCAAAAGATAAAAAATTCAACTCTTTAGACTATCCAAATATCTCTACCGGGGCTATGGACACCTAGCTGGCAATAGAACTATGATTGGGGGAATTACAAAGATAACCTTGGGCTGAGACTATGGATGCTTGACTGGCAGCAAGGCTCTATTCATGGTTGGCTTTGGAGAATTACCAAATTATGTAGTTCAATGTCAATGAACTAGTTTTTTCACCAAGTTCTAGAAAATGGAATTAATCAAAGCACACACTGGTATTTTTTGAGGAAATTTTATTGTCTTTATGTCGAAATCCAAGTAAAGGTAAGATGTTATTGTTTTAAAATATGTGTAATTTAAAATTTTTAGCTGGTCATTTAATCCTAAATTTCTTTTAAATTTGGTTTTATTGGCTGCAAGTTGTTGTGTGGTCTCATAACATGCCCCAAGATTGTAAGGCTTGGGTCCCACGTAAAAACTTAATGCTTATGGTAGGTGTTGGCTAGTTGAGAAGATCATTGAAAGGTAAAAGTCATTTTTTTTTTTTATACTTCTTGATTCAAGAGTACTGAGTATCGAGAATTAGGTATCGGGAAGCTAGAGTTATAAAATGTAAATGCAAAGTTTCAGGTATAAGGTTCCGGTCTGGGAGTAAAGGTCGGGTAAAAATGAGTTTCGACAAAATTGAGTTCCGATAAAATTTGAGGTAAAGGAATTTTTTTTGGTAAAAGTTGAAGTATCGAGTATCAAGTATCAGGTGACAATGCTAAATTTAAAAGTTTAATGTTTAATGTTCTCGAAGGTTCGAAGTTCTAGTAACCTGACTTAAATAGAATAGTTACGTGAGAATATGATATCTTAAAAGCATAATATTTATGATGATTTAACATGTTGATTTATGAACAATGATTTTTTTTTCATGAGAACTTTATGAATTTTTTAAAAGGGATTTAATGTGTCGAATATGTACTGGCAGGAGAAGTAGATTGTGATGCAGCATTCAGGTATGGATGGTCAAGAAAGTTTGGATCATGAATAGAATCATATCCAGATTAGGCAATGCATTATGGGAAGTTATATGTGAAGGAGATTGAGTTTTTTGGAATACCGAGAATCCTGGTATTATGAATGCAGTAACAGAGAGTGCCAACCTCTGGTGTGATCCATTCCTGACAGTAGAAATCCTGAGGAAGAACTAGTATGTAGGAACAAGATGATAAAGAAATTGTTTTGAATACATGGGAAATTTCCTACATACCATCTAGATTCAAGTTATTATCTTGGCGATAATAAGAAGATAAAAGACCTGAAGGACATTAATGTGCTAATGAAGGTTGGCATCTATTGACTTTGTTATTAATTCTCTTGTGAATTGTCATATTTCACATGCCTTGTCATGATTCATCCCTTGGATTTCCTCTCATGTATTTGCCTTATCTTCCCTGTGTCTTGTTCCTATAAAAGATCAAAAGATGTTTCATTTTAAGTTAAGTTTAGAATTTGTGGTTGTCAGAAGAGCCAAAACTTCTTTAGGTTTTGTTCTTCTTTTCTATTTTTTGAATCATTCCAAATTAAAAACTTGTATGCACATAGAACCGATCAATATCGAAGCTAAATTGAAAGCTACCGACTGTTATCTTTTTTAGTTAGTTGTTTGTTTAGCTAGAAAAGACTGTATGTTGCACTATTTAAGGGTGCATGCAAAACCTACCCAGTGTCCAAATTAGACCTCCTTTAAAATCTCACACCATTCTATGCCTAGTTGTGAAGCAATTTGGTGAAGTATAGAGTGGATTGCTTTGATTTTGTTAATTCTTGGGGCATGTGTGGATAATACTGAGGAGGTATTTTAATTTTCAAGTACTTTTGATGCTTTATTTTATATTAGATGTTGAAATTTCATAAAACATACCAAAAAATAGATGAATGAATGGAAATTTTATTGCAAATCTTTTGTTTCCATTGTATTGCTGAATGTTTAAAGCTAAATCTACTTAAGTGATAGCAAAGTTATTTGTAATTCATGAAATATTATTACATATTTGTTGATTTCATGGAATTATTTGATGATTATCCCACTCGAATATTTTTCACCGAACCTTATGATTCCTTTTAGAACCGTCAATTACCGTTTACCCCTTGTGATTAACAACATTGTCATAACAAACCCTGATTGGAACCTAGTATGGTCAAGACCTGACTTAAACAAGCCTTGGGATTGAGCTGAGTCAACTTGAATATTTAGGTTGTCCTGGTTCAGTATTTCAAGTAAAGATAGGTTCTCGCAGTTTGTTTGTGGGGATTTATCTGCATAGTTGGTGTGCGACTAAGATCATGATCAACACAAGGTAGGAGAGTGTAGTACAATTTGGAAAGAGCAAGTTCATTTGTTTCTCTCTCTAAACCTGATACCTTTTGATATTTTGTTAAAACTAGATAAAGAAAATTAGAGTAGGGTACATTAAAAATATTTTTTCTTATACAATCTTCAATAATAAGTCATTTAAGTATGTCTTGTTAAGATAAATAATAAATATCATAGTTTATGTACTATGCAATATTAAATCCAAACATTTGCCAAAAAAAATTACTAAAACATATTAAAAATATTTAAAAACTCAAAATTTCTTATAAGATAATCATTAATTCCCTTAAATGGACCTTTTCCACATAATCTTTTAGCTATATATCCTATTGTGACCTTAAATGAGTACACAAAACCTTAAAGTGGTTCATTTTCAAGATACAATAAGGCATTACACTTATTGTTAATGAAATAAAATATCCATCAACACAAATGAATCTAAAAGAGTCGAGATGCTTTTGTACTAATTAATTTTAATTAAATGGTTTTTTACCCCTAAAAATAAACCAAATTTGTTAAAATAGCCTAGATAAATCAAAATTTGCATTTATGGTCTAAAATATCTATTATAAATGTTGTCTATTTTGTGGGTTATAATAGTTTGTCAACTTATCTAGTACATGATGTGAAAATTAAAGAGGATTATTACCAAAACTAGATAAGTGTCTAGGGAACCATGCAACCTCTCATGGAATCTACTAGTATCAAATTGGTGACTAATGTGGAATGCATTCTAGAGAAATAAACCCAAAACCCAAATGTTTAAACTTATTCTTGAAATAAAGTTTTGTAAATCTACATGATAATAGTAGTTGCTATTTATCTCAAGATATTCCATTTATATTTTATTATTTTTTAATTGGCATAACTAGAAAATGCGGCATCAGATTTTGAGGTGACATAATTTCCAAGTGTCAGTGCCTTAGAATGGGAATTGTAACATGTCATTAAGGTTTTTTTTCATGGTAGATTTGAGTTCCCTATTTAGAGGGAATATACGACACACTTATGATCCATAAGTGTTTGTAAGAGGGGAGCTACATTGCAATCTTGACCAACTTTGTGATGGGTATTTACAATTGTCATTGTAACTCTATTAAGGGGTAATGGGAATTACAAACTAGGTGCTCAAGTTGGGTTGATTATTATGACAAGTTATGATACCTGTGTAAGAGGCAATATTAATTTATTTCTCTTAACCTAATGAGGAATCTTCATAGACAACATTGTGACTTTTTGTCCTTGTTGGGTTTGATACCATTGAGCTTTTCTTCCACATTCTAGAGTTCTAGTATAGATGTTGAGGTTGTAAATACTAGTATGCTACAAAAAATATTCTTAAATTATATGCTAGTGAAAATCCTATGAAGACTTATTTTGTAAGTGTGTTGAAATATTCTTTCATATTTAAATAATACATTGAGTAATTTTTGAGGTGTGGAGTTTTTTTCTTGCAAAATGGTTTTCCCTATACAAAACTAGTATTCAGTGTTCCACTAATTATGATATTATATGTTTATGTATATTATGTAATTATCAAATAAGGTTTTTTGAAACCATGCACTTCTCCTCTTAGGATTAGTGTTAGAACATGATTCAACTACCCCTTGCTTTTGTATAAGTGGTACCAAAGATTTATCATCTTTATTTTTAGTTGTATTTTTGTTGAAATTTTTAGCTAATCTACATTTGAGTGGGCCATGTGATATTATTACATGAAATATATATTGAAAACATATTAGAGAAGATTAAGGTTAATTTTTTTTCTAACACAAACAAGTTATTCTATGAAAGAAATTGTATTCCTTAAGAATAGAGAAAGGTAAAAAGATGTACACCACCTAAATACTTTTAAAATGTTGGTGCCTCAATTTATTTAGTGGGTGTGAGGATGGAAAAGGAATAAAATTGTTATATTCTATTATTTTCCTTACATGATTGATGGGATAGTCTCATAATGACCATTGTGAGTACTTTTTTTAGAGTAAAGGTATAAGATTCTTTTCTTTTTAAAGAAATGAGAAGGAAGGTTTTCATTACTACTAAAGAGTCCTTAATTTTTTATAGTGAATCAAAATCAAGAGGAAATAAGAATGGGAAGTTGTGAGAAAATTCAATATCAAGTCCAAGGGTAGATCAAAGTCTCCTAAAAATTCCAAATTGATATGCTAGAATTCTAACAAACTTGGTCATCTCTACAATGAATGTAAAGAAGAGACAAAGAGAAAGGAGAATAAAGCTGAGTTTGATTCTAAATCCTTAAAGGAGGATGTTAATGCCTCATTCATATCTTTGAAAACATGTTGTGCCATAGAAAAAAGGACCCTTGTAATTTTTATGGCCTTTTAGGTCTTGTTTCATGGTGTTTGATCTATTTTGCTCTAATTTTATGATGTAACATGGCTCGAACATGCATATTTAGGTATTAAAATTCAAATAATGACATCTTTTGAAGGTGTTGTGAAGTGTTGTAAGACATTTATACATTCTTTTAGACTATATTCATTACAATTTACCTAAAAATCACCTTTTCATCACTAATCAAGTCCTATTTTGAAGTGTTGTAAAGTCTTGTAACAAGATTTCATTCTTTTCTGGGCACAACTTCACTATTTATCCCTTTCCCATGATTTATTTGGTCCCTTTATGCCCTCATATGCTTTAATTAAGTGTATTTTTTAACGTAAGCCTAACAAACAAGATTAAATACAACTTAATTTTTGACACCTATTTTCAGGCCCTAGGTGGGACCTATTCACCATGGGTGGCGAATGAGTCCCCCTTGGCTCCAAATTCAATTTTTTTAAAATTTCCTTTTGGGTTTTTATTCAAAAACACTTGATGTTAGCCTATGATGAGGTATGAATGGTTTTAACTAAGGCAGAAGATTGCATAAATAAGTGATTTTCACCTCATTTTACATCCTCCAACATTCATACATCATATTCAAGCAATCTTAACCATTCAAGCATCTTACAACATCTTATCAAGCAATACTCAAGCACTTTGGAGCATCCATTGACATTACTTCATATTTGCATTATCAAGGGTTTGGTAAGTTGATAGCTATTACATGTTATTAGTTTATCATTCTATTTCATTTCATTGTTTCATTAAGGGTATGACTACCAAAAGTGGGGTTTGACCAAGGAAAACCCCTATTTGCTAACCCTCAACCATTTTTCCCCTATTACATGTGTGTTTGTAGACCTAGGTATGCAGATTTAACAAAACATTTGGTGTTGAAGATTGGTAAACAAGTCAACTAGGTGCTTCAAGTCAACTCATTCATATTTCAAGCTTGGAGAAGGTTTTCTTTCTGTTTCTTGTAGAATTGACTTCAACAACCTGACAATCAGAGATTTCCAGATCTGGTGTTGCAAATTTTTCTCTTATTTTTTTAGAATTTTGGGAGAGGACTAATTCGCCACCAGTGGTGAATGAGTCCCACCTTAGGACTTAAAAATTTGAATTTTGTTAGATTCTGGATCCTGACAGTTAGAAACTATTTCCCAACACTTTTTTACCAGTAGGAGGACTAATTTACCACCCTAGGAAAATGAATCCCATTGTGAAATTTTAGTGATTTCAATCAACATCCACAACATTCCAGAATCATCAAATCTTTCCCAGGTGCACTCTGTTTCATCTCATTTCTTTTTGTTATGCATTATTTCTTCATTTTGTTCATTGTTTGCATATTGTAGTGTGTTTTCCAGCATAGTTTAAATATTAGTTTTACATTCAAATTCATTCATTTAAATCACTCAATTTTGTTTAGTTTACTTCATTTACCTTAGACAACATCACACATAACATAAATTTGAATGAACCCTTAGTATTTTTTTCTCTACCTCTCTCCTTTTAGGTGAAAAACCCTAGAAGAGTTAGAGAAGTCCTATAGAGGAAAAAATCTACTTGTTTTGCATGCCCTGTGATTGGATCAATTGTACTCCCCTTAAAGATAGGACCTAAAACTTTGGATGTAACATTTTCAATTATTCAACAATCTGACCAATTTCGTTTATGACTAGGCCACCCTTAGCTTCGCTCAATGAAAGTGGTCCCATCAATTATTCACAAGTGTTTGAAGTTTCCACATGGAAATGAGATATTCACCATACACCATAGTGGCTTTAATCCCTTATCGTCTAAAGGTAACTTTTCCTTAGAAGCCTTTTAGCCTGAACCCATAGAACCCATCACCCCTCGAAAGGACTTCTTTTTCATAGCTTATCAAAAGTTCAAAGCCAAAAAGATAGCCGAATTGTCTCTTTGTAATGCATCCCCATCCACTTCCACACCTCCTATCATAGATGAAACCATGCTTCAACCTAAGTCTGGCATTGACCAAACCATACAACCTCCTAAACAACCACCCCTAGATACTTCCCAGCCATCGTTTAAGCGATCTAGGTAAAATGAAATAACTCTTGTCATGCCTCCTTGCATTAAACAAGCGTATAAAGCAAAAGAGAAAGTGGTTGAACCATCCTCTTCAATTTCTTCTATTCTTCCCTCTTCAGAAGTATAACCTATGATGAGTCCAACTGTTCTTACATCTCAACAACTTCAAAATAGAATTAAACGAAACTATTGTGCTCAGGAACGTAGGTGTTGTCATCATCTCCTCGCTCATCAATCTTGCATAAAAGAAAATAAAGAAAATCAACCTCTACCTTTGACAAAAGTAATAGATGACCACCCTCCTTCTCCTAACCCACCACAAGATAGTCCAGTGAAAACTCTACAAAAAATGAACCAATCCAACAACCACATCTTTTAATACATCCATCCTTAAAAATCACCCTTCATCCTCTCATTGTCATTAATCTTGATGATGATGATGATGTGACGATAGAAAAAATACATGAAAAAGTGCATAACAATTTAAACTCTTTATTTTCATCTACAATGAGCTTAAAAGATAAAAACTCTCCACCAAGTGAAGAACTTGGTATGACTCCTAGTTTGGCACTTGCAATTATTCCTTTGGATAGTCAACTGCCCTCACATTATACTAAACATGATTGGGAGTTGGATGACTTGTTATATGGTTGACTTGAATTCGCATAACTAGCCTTTTTTATTTTCTCTTTTTATTTTGTTTTCCTTTTCATGTGCGTATCATGTGTTTAATGTTCCCTCTCTTTGTACATTTCTTCTATTTGTATCTATATTCTTCTATTCGTTGTGCATTGTCTCTTTTGCTTTTGTTTTGTGTTTTCCTTTTGGGGATGACACAAAGCGTAGAGACACCATATGTCTCTTCCATGTTGACCCACAAGGTCCTTGTATTTTTTTCTTTTGTTTTGTGTTTTCCTTTTGGGGATGATGCAAGGCATCAAGACTGAAATGTCTCCTTCATGTTGACCCAAAAGCTTTTCCCTTTTCTTTCACCTATTCGTTTTCTTTTTTTCACTTGTGTTTTCCTTTTGGGGATGATGCAAAGAATCTGTCTCTTCCATGTTGACCCAAAATGGATTTTCTTTCTCCTTTTTTTTCACTCTCTTTGTGTCATTCTTCTAGTTCTATGTGCTTTGGGGAATGATATTCTGAGCTCTTCCATAAAAACATTGCAGCAACGAACATACTGACCCCAAACCCATAGATCCCTTATGTGTTTGGTGTGCTTTCTTTTCTAGGGGGGCACTCCCTTTTATTTTTTCTTTCATTTTCCTTGACATGACACAACCTAACTTTGAAACATATGACTTGGCATAGGGCTTTCCAAGTTGGCTCTCATGTCTTGTTTTCTTTTTGCTTTTTCTTTCCTTCGCTACTTTAAAGTAATTGCTCACAGAACGATGTGTAGCAATTCATTTAAAGTGGGGGGCATACATTACCATTAATTCATTTGCATTCTTGGTTCCTAGTGTAGCCTTGTTATTTATATGATACGTTCGTTACTTTATGGATGACATTGTGTGTGATGTCCTTCATAATTGTGATCTATCTCAGCATACTACATTCCTCTTGGCAGCCTGATGCAACACATTGCCCCTAAGTTTTGAATATACTATACTTTGATTGGTCCTCTTTTGGAGACATTGGACACAATGTTCCCTTTAAGTGACTGACCTTGCATGAACTGAACAAGACTCCTTTGAAAATTTTACACTTAACACTTTACATTTTTCATTTTGCATCTTTTTCCACCTTGCATAATGCAACTTGCATGACTATGGTACTTTTCTCTTTGTTCATGACATTTTCCTTGTGGCGCCTTGTTAAATTTATTAGGAGGTATAACTTTGATATGGTTGAGTGGGAAGCCCACCTAGTGGCATGACTTTTCCCCATAGCCACCTTTGTGTTTGTGAGTGCATACCAACTAGCATATGTATCTTACCTATTTGGGCTTTCTCACCTTGTGGATAGTTAGAAATTCTATGGCCCCAGAGTGAGTACATTTGGGCCTTCTCATCGAGCAGACTATTATGTGTTCTATAGCCCCAAAGTGAGTATGCGTTCTCTTTCAACCTAGATCTAATCCACAACTAGTTGGACTAATGATCGAAGCTTCATCTAATTCTCAACACTTGTGTGTCCCTTTGTTCTTATGCTTAGTTTTCCATGGGATCTTCATCCTGGGGGCTTGATCATCCCTCTTGATCATTGCCATTCCATCTTGCTAATGCAAGTGCATTTGAACCATCCTCCCAATGTTCATGGCTACTTTAGTGTGAATTTGAAGTAGGTTCATACTCTCACTAAAGTGGGGGCTAAATGTGATGTAGAAAAATGGCCCCTTGTCCTTTTCATGGGATTTTAGGTCTTGTTTCATGGTGTTTGATCTATTTTTCTCTGATTATATGATGTAGCATGGCTTGAACATGCATATTTAGGTATTAAAATTTAAATAATGATATCTTGTGAAGGTGTTGTGAAGTCTTGTAAGACATTTCTACATTCTTCTAGACTCTATTCATTAAAATTTACCTAAAAATCACATTTTCATCACTAATCAAGTCCTATTTTGAAGTCTTGTAAAGTCTTCTAACAAGATTTCACGCTTTTCTAGGCACAACTTCACTATTTATCCCTTTCTCATGCTTTATTTGGTCCCTTTATGCCCTCATATGCTTTAATTAAGTGTATTTTTTAATGTAAGCCTAACAAACAACATTAAATACAACTTAATTCCCGAAACCTATTTTCAGGCCCTAGGTGGGACCCATTTGCCATGGGTGGCAAATGAGTCCCCCTTGGCTCCAAATTCAAAATTTTTAAATTTCCTTTTAGGTTTTTATTCAAAACCACTTGATGTCGGCTTGTGATGAGGTATGAATGGTTAAATAAGGCACAATATTGTATAAATAAGTGGTTTTCACCTCATTTTACATCCTCCAACATTCATACATCATATTCAAGAAATCTTAAGCATTCAAGTATCTTACAACATCTTATCAAGAAATACTCAAGCACTTTGGAGCATCCATTGAAATTGCTTCAAATTTGCATTATCAAGGGTTTGGTAAGTTGATAGCTATTGCATGTTAGCTAAAAGTGGGGTTTGACCAAGGAAAACCCCTATTTTCTAACCCTCAACCATTTTTCCCCTATTACATGTGTGTTTGCAGACCTAGGTATCCATATTTAACAAGATTTTTGCTATTGAAGATTGGTAAATAGGTCAACTAGGTGCTTCAAGTCAACTCATTCATATTTCAAGCTTGGAGAAGATTTTTTATCTGTTTCCTGTAGAATTGACTTCGGCAACCCGACAATTAGAGATTTCTAGATCTGGTGTTGCAGAGTTGTCTCCTACTTTTTTAGAATTTTTGGAGAGGACTGATTCACCACCAGTGGCGAATGAGTCCCACCTTAGGATTGGAAATCTACCTTTTGTCAGATTTTGGATCTCGACAGTTAGAAACCAGTTCCCAACACTTTTTAACCAGTAGGAGGACTAATTCGCCACCTTGGGCGAATGGGTCCCACTATGAAATTTTAGTGATTTCAGTTAGCATCCACAACATTCTAGAATCATCAAATCTTTCCCAGGTGCACTTTGTTTCATCTCATTTCTTTCTGTTTTGCATTATTTCTTCATTTTGTTCATTGTTTGCATATCATAGTGTGTTTTCCATCATAGTTTAAATATTAGTTTTGCATTGAAATTCATTCATTTAAATCACTCAATTGCATTTATTTTACCTCATTTATTTTACTTCATTTCTTGATGGTGGAGTTAAGGTAATTAGTGGGGTTTTTATATCCCTTGGTTATCACATTATCTTTTATCTATGAGGAAATTAATATATTTTTACATGTAAGCTATCTTTTATGATGTAGGATGAAAGATGGTTAGAGGTGCTATGATGATTGCTAGAGTTATCAAATTGTGCACTTTTTTTTCACTGGATGAATGCATAGTTTAGTGCAATAGGAATTATTTAATAATGAGCCTTCCTCTCTTTTTGGATAAAAGAGAGGTATCATCTTCATTCAATGGTCATGAATTTCGGGTACCTAAGGGTGCTCTATCTATAGAGTCTAAGTTAATAGTTAAAAATATAATATTATGGCATCAAATATTAGGGAACATTAGAGAGAAGGGTCTATGAACCTTGAAAAATAATAACCTTAGTGATTTTTTTTATAATTTTAATCTTGAATTTGATTTGAGTGAAAACTACATGTAAAATTAAAAAACCTACATTCAAATTTATTTATGTTATCTCAAGTATTCTCTAATATTTGGATCTTATTCATTTAGATTTTTTGGTCCTGTTAATATTCATTCAATTGAAAAATCATTTTAGGTTGCTACTTTCATTAATGGTTATATTAGAAGGACATGTGTTTATTTTCTAAAGATTAAATTTAAAGTTTTCAATCATTTTAAAAAGTTAAAATCTATGGTAGCAATTCAAATTATAAAGAAAAATAAATATATATGAATTGATAATGGTGGTAAGTAATTTTATATCTATAGATTATGATAACTTCTACAAGGATTACAGTATTAATTGAAAAAATATAACTAGATTATTCTTCACAACATAGTGGATTTATAAAGAGGATGGACAAGACACTAATCCAAAAAGTTGGGAGAATGCTTATTGGAGTTACCTTTGAATAAAGGTTTTGGTCTAACATTTTAGCCACACTATCTACCTATTTAAAAACTCTCCTATGTTGTATCCTATTTATAAATTTTCTATATAGAGGCATGATTAGGGAGAGATCCTTTATTGAGGCATATTTATTTTTATGGTTGTAAGAAATATCCACATGAGATAAGGAGGCAGTGTACTAAATAGGAGTATAAGGATATAAAATGTAATTTAATTAGATTCAAATATGGTTTGAAATTATATAATCTTTGGGATCTTATTGTATAAAAGGTAATACATAATAGAAGTATTTTTATAGAATTTCAACTTTATTTGATTGTGTTGTATTTAGAAAAAAGTAAAAATAAATGTGTGAACCAGCTTCCTCCTAGCCTAATATAGTTGAATCAAAATCCCTACTAAAACTAGAATTTGAGGAGAGCTCATCTAACCTAGAATCTTTAGAAGAGAAGGAATAAAATCCTACTCATCTTAATAAAAGATGTTCTAGTTGAATATATCCATTGAGTGGTATTCCCCTAGTGATTAAAGGGTAAGTGCACCAAGATGGTTCCCAAAAAGGGGGCTTAAGTGGCCACTTTTTTTCTAAAATCAGGAAATACTGACCTTGGACGTGAAATTGAGGATAGTTACACTCAAAATGTTGAGATGGAACAAAAACAAGGATCGAAGTGCTCCAAGTCTACTTTCTAAACTATTAATTTATTTTGAAAATGGTTGAGATTAAGGGGTTCAAAAGAGGGACGTACACAAATTGGTGCTATTTTTATCATAAAAACATAACATAGCAACTCTTGTACGACCCGAGCATGGTGAAATTTTTTGTAGTATTTTTTAAATCACTACAGTCAAATTTAGCTAATAATATCTAGTTGATGCATGATTTTTTTGATAATATTTTAATGAATATTTGATTTTTTACTAATTTTCTAAGTTGGGACTTCCTAAAAAGCAGAATTTTGGCCGTACTCCCCCTAAATTTTTTTGAAGGTAATTGATTTTTTTAAATTTTTTTAAAAAAATTTGTAGAATGGAGTCTAGTTTCTAAAAATGTAATTTATTTGAAATTTTTGATGAATGGTTAATTTATAACGAAAAAAAACACCAAACACTACTTTTTGGCCAAAAAGAAACATACAAACAAAATAAATTATGGATGAAAGGCTTAACATTGTTAAAAAGTGAAAAAAATTACATCGTTGGATAGCTAAGAGAGAACCTAACATTACCCATGTGCTCGATTTGTCAATATTGAACCAGATGCAATCCTTACGATGAGCATGAACCCGATTATGTGAAAAATTTATAGAATTTGCAAAAACATGTCTTTGGTCATTGGGAATTCCCTCCAAGCCTTTGGGTTGGTATTCCAAGGAAAATACCAATGCTAAGGCTTGGGGATTCTCAAAGCAAAATATAACGCTAGTGTGTTATAACACGCTTGTGTTATGTCCTAGTTTTGACACTTTTTTTCTTATTTGGGATACATGTAAAGCAAGACATAATGCGCACAGGTTATAATGTGCTTGCGTTATGCCTTCGTTAATGTTAAATGCCACTTTATTGAATGTTTTTTGATATATTGTATGTTTGTATGTACATGTATGTTGGTGTGTCATGTATGTATGTATGCCTATATGTATTAGTGCATGTATACTGTATGGATGTAGGATTTTATGTACATATGTATTATTCTTGTAATATGTATTTATGTATGTCTTTAGAGGGAGGGATAATTTTAAGAGAGAGAGAGACATTTTTCTAGGTATGGAGAGAGGGAGAGAGATTTCAGAGAGAAGGAGAGGGGGTGGAAGTGACATTTTAAAAGAGAGGGAGTGGGAGAGAAGGGGTTAGGGTGAGGGGAACTTAGCTAGGTAGGGTGAGAGGGAGAGACTTGAGAGATAGGTAGGGAGAGGGAGTGAGAGAGAGAGGGAGTGGGAGAGGGTGGGAGAGAGTGGG
>VDFB02373365.1:226108667-226123167 GCA_007258455.2 Sequoia sempervirens
GGGGAGAATGGGAGAGAGTGGGAGAGATTGGGAGGGAGGGAGGAAGAGAATGGTAGATAGTAGGAGAGAGTGGGAGAGAGAGTGGGAGAGTGGGAGAGGGTGGGAGTGAGTGGTGTTAGCTCTCAAAAACACAGGCAAGATACCTCAAGAGGCTGCCAATCTCTTGATATTCTTTAGGGTAACAAACAAGATCGAAAGAATTCAACCTTCTATGCTTTAGGCACTGCAAGACCTGGGTGGGTGTACCTCTCTGAATGGTGCAGACTTAATTTGTGATTATCTTCTTAAAGAAACTTGTTCACAATGGCAATGGGAGGTGAACAAATGAAATCCAACTTGAAAACAGTAACAATATTTTGATCTGAATCCTAAAATGAATGCCTGACTCATAGATTTAAAGAAAACTGAATAAGTTCAAATAATGAAGTGCAAAGACCAGTGCCTTGTTGGGTATGCGGAGTCAAATGAGATCAAGATGAGCAACACTTCTCTGGGAATATTCAAATTATCTGGCATAGATTATGCTTACAACTGGTATAAACATGCAAAAATATGATTACTAAGTTCTACTTGAATAATCCAATTGAATCTCTCTAATTACTGTGATTAACTAAAAGGATTTAGTCTTTACTTGAAAGAACCAATCAATCAATCACACAAGTACAACAAATGTGCACTGGTAAATTGAATACAAACTTGTCATATCAATTTAAACAATCAGAAAGAATCCATCTTGGAGACAACTTAGCAATTCTCTTATTAAATTCAACAAATAACTGATACCAAACATGTGTAGCAACATCAATTGACATTCATAAATACCTCCATTTTAGAACATGCATCATAGCCTCTGATTTGATAAATTTATTGTTCTGTATCCATACAATTTTCTTACTGTATTGAATAATTGATAACTGGTGATCTATTACAACTACAAAATGCCTATTTATACACCAGCATGAGAAAAACACATCAAATTGAAAGAATATGTCGACCCCCCATAGAAATCGAGCTCCAATCAAGTCGGCCTGCAATGGTCATCCAAGTAGATACATGTCGGCCTCAGTGTTTGAAACTTTGTTATTCATCAGTGAGTAGTCGGTGAGACAAGACAATAGCTATGCTGAAGGAAATTCACTCGTTAATCACTTCTTATCCCATGTTCCCCTGTTCTTCGTGCTATTCGCCTTCATCGAGACTTGCTTGAGTCAGGGAGATGTCATATAGAAAAAACTATGCTTCATCGATATGCCTCATACCACCTGCAGATCGCTATATCATTATGTTCATTACACTGAAGTCGCAGAGTATTCCCATGTTCCTTCGTTGTAACACTGTGATATCAAGGAGATAACTCAGTGAACTCACTATGTCAGGCCAAAGGTCAATTATCATATCCAAGTCATTGTGATAACCATATTTTTATGCCGACAAAATCATCCCTGCATTTCATTCAATGAGACCCCGGGCACCTCACCAAGACCACATACCGAAACAAATAAGTCACACCGAGCAGTTATGTTTTGTTCTATTTACTTTTTCCAAGACATTTTGGCTTTCTCACTGACAGATTCCTCATCATTTCATCCGCTTCGCCGTAACATTCCAACATCGGTAAGACCTCTGGAAGATTGTTATGTCACACCGAAAGCCAACATCTATATTCAAGTCACTGAGACAAGAGAAAACTCTCACTGAGAAGCATCATTCTGTTTGATTTACTATCACTGTGACATAACACACTCAGGGAGACCTTATAGAGATTACCGAGTTATAGCGAATGCTCTCAAACATCTCTGAGTCATTGAGACAAGAGAGAAACTCTCGCTGAGAAGCATCTTTCACATGTATGTCACTGTGACTTTTCACCATCGGGGGGACATCTCGAAGATCACATTGTTATACTGAAAGACCCCGAGCTCATACCCGTTCACCAAGACAACACAAAACTCATGCCAAAAGCCATTCGATAGAAACCCTTTAGTAACCCATCAGAAAGACACATATACTTCACTATGACCTCCTGCCACAAACTTCAACTCATACCAAAAGGTCTATGAGAGGAAATCCATGTGTAAGGTCGGCGAGACCGAAAGTCACTCGCCAAGACCTTACAATCATAGCAATATCTCCCACCGAAAGTCATTATGAAAAATCTTATGTGCTTCATCGGTGAGACAAATGATACTCACCAAGACCCTCCACCGATAACCCATAACCTTTGCCAATGAACCACTACAAGCATAGTCGAGGAGACATATTGAATTTGGTGAGATACCACCCCGACATCCATAACTTACGCCGATAGATGTCTTCGTTATCACCAAACCAGCATGGATGCTACGCCAATAGCCAACCTTGGATGAATGCTAGTCACTGTATCAAAGAACATGTCTTGCCGAAACATATGCAACAAACGAATGTTAACTCACAAGCAACATGGGTCAAGGAGACAGTAAAGGACCTATGCCGATAGACTCAGCAAGATGGAAAATTCACAACCCAATGGGTTCCATAAGGAAATATGGGCAAAATGTAGATGAAAAATGCATACGGTAGGACCAAATCAGGAAATTTATGAGTGAAAGCATATCTAAAGCATTAGATTTTTACAGTCCCAATAGTGGCTCCCTCTGGGGATGAATGATAGTCAGATCATTGCAAGGATCTAGAATCATGGGTGAGTAGACCAGACATAAAATGATGAAACAGTGAGCAGAGTTGGAATGAATGGCAATGGAAATGAAACATGAAGGAATGAATGCAAAATGAATGCAAGATGGAGGTGAATGGAAAATGAGAGTGAAAAGTAGATGGACAAAATCCTAAACTACTGTGCATGGAAAATAATTTTATAGAGGATGAGCAAGAGTTTTCCATGCATGGCAACCTTTAATCCTCTGTGTTGCTCAAGAGAAAAAGAGCTTCAAGAATTGCCCATGAACAGGAAATTCCTAATCTTCACCAGCCATGTTCTGTAGATAATATAAGTCTTCACCCTTCTCTCCAACAACAACAAAAGGTCCTAGCCACAGAGCTTCAAACTTACCATGCTTTCCTTTCTCTTGACACCTTGCATTCCACATTAACACCAAGTCATTCTCTTCAAATTTTCTATTCTTTGCCTTCTTGTCAAATAAATATTTCATATGTGCCTGTAACTTCATGTTTTGGATTTGGGCCTCTCTCCTTACTTCATCAAGTTTAGCAAGTTGCTCCATTTTGTCTTCCATGGGCTCAAGAACTTCCACATCTTCCTGTAAGACAAACTTGTAAAATGGTAACAAATTCTACAGAGGCATCCTGGCTTGTGCTCCATACACTAATTCAAATGAAGATCTTCCAATTTCCCTTTTCATAGTGATCCTATCAGCCCACACAACCAATTTTAACTTTGAATCCCAAGCCTTCTTGTTCTATCCCAGCATCCTCTTTATAATCTTCAAGAGACTCTTATTGTTGGACTCTGCTTGACCATTGGCTTGTGGATGATAAGGAGCTGCATAGGAAATAGTAATGTCATACTTATCACAAAATATTTTGAACTCATCTGATCTGAAACACATCCCATTGTCTGTGATCAACCTTACTGGTGCACCAAATCTAGTGACAATGTTGTCCATCAAGAAATTTGTTACAACTTTACTTGTAGCCTATTTGGTTGGGATTGCCTCTACCCACTTTGTAAAATAATCAGTGGCAACTAGTATCCACCTATGTCCTCCACTTGACTTCTCTTGTATCTCTCCAATGAAATCAATTCCCCATTGATGAAAAGGGGCATCAGCTTGCAAGGGTCGTAGTGGTAAAGCACCCTGGTACTTTAATTTTCCAGAAAACTTTTGGCAAGCTTCACATTTTCTCACATGTGTAAAAGAATCATTAAAGACCTTTGGCCAATAATACCCAGCCATGAGAATTTTTTGTACAGCTGTCTTTGTTGAATAATGTCCTCCACATACTCCTTCATGCATTTCACTTAAAAAATGCTTGGCCTGTGACTCATCCAGACATGATAACAATATGCCATCTCTGTTTCTCCAAAATAAATCTCCATCCAT
Organism: Sequoia sempervirens; assembly: GCA_007258455.2. Classification (NCBI taxonomy): domain Eukaryota; kingdom Viridiplantae; phylum Streptophyta; class Pinopsida; order Cupressales; family Cupressaceae; genus Sequoia; species Sequoia sempervirens. Next base: position 226,112,729 of record VDFB02373365.1, read on the forward strand.
GAAGACATACTTTGATTCTTGCAACTTCAAAGTTTTCTTTTGGCTCACTCAATCCATTTGGACACTTCATGTATTTAAGATAATGCATAACATCAGTATACCAAGGAGTGTGCTTAATGCTTACAATTGTAGTCCCCTCTCCTACATTACATACTTGACTTGCTTCAATATTTGATTCTGCCATCAGCCTAGCCAAGCCCTGACCTCTTACTAGTTTAGTGATTTGTATCTCCATGTCAAACTCTGGAATCTTGTTGATCCATCTACATCTTTTCCTTGTAACTTCAGACTATGTTAGAATATCCTTAATAGTAGTATGAGGGACATAAGCAATCACCTTCGCTCCAACAAGATATGGTCTGAATGCTTTTGTGGTCCTTACCAATGCAAAAGCCTATTTTTCCATTATGTCATACTTCAACTCAGACCCCTATAATGATTTACTAAAGAAAGACACAGGTTGTTCATGACCATCATTATTCTTTTGTAACATAACAGCAACAATAGTATGCATTGAAGCAAATGAAAAAATTTTGAAAAGGCTTTGCAAAATCTAGAGACATAAGTACAAGAGCCTCCTTGATAGCCCTTTTGATAGATATAAAAGCATCTAAAGCTTCTACAGTCCAATCCATTTTTTTTCCTTTCTTCAACATCTTCGATATGGGCTTAATGATCTCAACAAAATTAGAGACAAATCTTCTAACAAAATTAATTTGTCCAAAGAATGACTGTATAGCCTTGATAGTTTTGGGAATAGGAATTTTATCAATAGCTTCAACCCTCTTAGGATCTATCCTAATTCCCTCTTTTGAAACAATATGTCCTAAGAGCTTACCCTCTGTGACTGTGAAATGACACTTCTTTGGATTTAAACTAATACCATATTCAAGAGCTTTGATAAATACCTTTTCAAGATGTTGCACATGATCTTCAGACTTCTTTGAATAAGCAGTCAAGTCATCCTGGTATACTACCATGATAACATTGATCAAGTCTGCAAATGCTACATCCATGGCTCTTTGGAAAGTCACTCTAGCATTAGTGAGACCAAATGGCATTCTTATGTATACATATGTTCCCCAAGGAGTTGTGAATGTTGTTTTGTATTGCCTAGATTCCTTGACTTTAACCTGGTTGTATCCTGAAAACCCATCCATCATGGACAACAACTCACACCCTGTCACCTTATGCAATATTGCCTCCATGTTGGGTAGAGGATAATTATCTTTGAGAGATGCCATGTTCAAATTTCTGAAGTCCACACACAATCTAATATCACCATTCTTCTTTCTCACAGGAACCAAATTCGAAACCCATGTTGAGTGCCTAATTGGTTTGATAATTCCTCCATCTTTGAGCTTTGTCAATTCTTCCTACATCTTAGGCTCCAGTGTTGGATTTATAGGCCTTGGCTTCTATCTAAAAGGCTTGGTGTCTGGCTTCAATGGTATTTCATGTTGAAATAAATCTTCCCTGTATGCTTTCAAATCCTCATAAGACCATGCAAAGACATGCTTGTACTTTCTCAGCAATTCTATCAGCATTCTTCTGATTGTAGGGCTTATTTTCTTGCCTTTGTACACCTTTCTTGGTGCTATTTCAGTCCCCAGATTAATTTCTTCAATATCTTCCTTTCTAACTAGTGTTTGCTTCATAAGGGACTGATCATTTCCATCATACACCCTTTCTAGTGCCACTACGCCTTTAGGAAGCTTTTTTTTTTGAGCTGCAATATTTCTTTTCCAAACACTGTTTGCTTCCCATCAACTTTTTCAACAAAAGCATTGAAATCAATTTCCTGGGCTTCATATTGATCTATATAATTAAGGAATTTTAAAAGGTCATCATTATCATTGGAGACCTGCCAATTATAAATGTTATCCAGAACAACAGGCCTCATCTTGAACTCAATCTATGATACCCCAGCCAATGTGACATCATCTCTTTTTAGCGCCACATTTGCTAAAAAATTAGCCATTATGTTCTTTGATATGTCGATCCACTCAATTGAAAATGCATCAAACAACTCAATTGTGTCCCATGCAGCATTCCTGTATTGCTTTAATCTTTTTTTCTTTACTGCATACTTGGATTTAATTTGTGAAACAACCAACTCAGAATCACCAAAAATAGTTAGCAACTTAATCTTGTGTTTCACAGCTATGTTCAAACCTATCAATAAAGCTTCATAATCTGCCACATTGTTTGTACATTCAAATGCCAACAATAATGAATATTTAAAAGTAGTACCTTCAGGGGAAACAAAAACAATCCCAGCACCATTACCTTCTTGGTTGCAAGATCCATCAAAATACATCTTCCACACTTCATTGCAGCTTTGTGCCACACACTTTTCAATTGGATCACTATTAATCAATTTTGGCTGGGCAGATTCAATCTTAAAACTTCCAAGATCAACATCACAAAAATAATTGATCTGATCTTGTGGTACACAGTCAACAAGCTGGTGCATTCTTGGTTCTCTATACAACTTGACATCCTGACCATTCACTAGAATAGTAGCATAAGATAAATCAAACTAGACATTTCCTCCAATTGTTTTTGTCCATTGTCTTGATAGAAGCATACCAAACTACGGAGGAGTATCAATCATTGTTATATCTATATTATAAGCCACCTGTGGATAAGTAGCTAGTTTGACTTCAACTCCTTTAATAATGCCTACCACAGGTACATGTCTGTTATCCATTGCATAACACTTCCCTTCACATGTATCAACTCACATGCCAAGTTGTTTCATTACTCCTACTGGCATAATATTTATAGCAGCACTAGAATCTATCATGCAATTTCTCAATAGTTTGTTATTTATAAGCAATGTGGTGAAGAAAGGATCCACTTGTGGGGAGGTTGTTAAAACATCACCCAAACAAACTTCTAAATTATTTATCTTTTCCTGCCTATTGACCTCTTCAGAATTCATATGTTTTTCATTCCCATTTGTAATCAATTGAACATTATCTTTGTATTCCTTAATTTTCATCAATTCAAGTAGTGGAATAGACATTTTTACCTGGGATAACGCCTATGTGAAGTCAAAAGAATAGCTCTCCATCTTAATAGTCTTCTTCAGTTCTAATGTTTCTCCCCTATTTTCTTCTTTTTCTTTTTTATTAGGCTGATCAAACTTTTGCATCTCCTTGTGTAATTCTTCAACATTCTGCTTTTGGGCAAGCTTCTCTCCAATTTTACCAGGCTGTTTAGTTTCTGGCTTTTTCATAATTTCTTGTGTTGCTTTCTAATATTTCATAAAAATTCCCCCAGGCACGCCTTCCATTTCATTTACTTTTCTATTTCTCAACCAATATTTACTTCTTGCTTCTTCAACTGCTGCAACAGTGAGCCTTTCTATTTCTTCTTTGGTGAGTCTTCTAACACTATTCTGAGTAGGTGCCTCAACTGAATATGGCTCTGTATAATCTTCTTCAGAATCAAAAAGGATCTGTTGTTCAGCCATATGGACATTATATTTCTGATTTGAAACATCATATTCATAACCTTCATCCTCAGAAGATGAATACTCCTCAGCATGGTAAAAGGTATTCAAAGTCAAGTAGACCTTGTGATCTTCTCCATTATTCTCCATCAACATTCCCTCTTCTTGCATCCTTTGAGCTACAACACAATAGTTCGGAGAATGAGGCTGATTACAAACTTCACAAAAGTAATTATTACTCACCATGTAAGTTCCCCTTTTGCTCAATGGATCAGGACTCTCCTTACTTTTAGGCCTGGCTGCCATAGGTTTCCCATCTTTCCAGTCTGTATTGTAAGGCATATCATGCAACCTTGGCCTTTCATTTTTGTTCTCATTTCTGTATGTATTCTCTTGTCTGTACTGATAATTATTGCTTTGTTGAGGAGGCCTCGGGTTGTCTCTTTTACTAATTATACTAGCAACCTTCCTGTTATTTTCAATTGTCAATGCAATCTTCTGTGCTTCAACGAGATCTCTTGGAAATCTATTTCTTAGTTCGTACCATGTTTTGGGATCAAATGCATTTAAATAAACACTTAAAACTATAGAATCTGGAAACCTTGATCCAGGAGGTACCTTAGTCTATAATTTGTTTAATTTTCAGTTGAAATCATAAACTGAGTCATTTTGATTTTTTTGAATTCCCATCAATTCATGAAGAGTTGCATCTGGTGCATTCAGATTCTCGTATTGCTCTAGCAATTGATCTTGGAATGCTTGATGAGAATTAATTGAATATGTTGGAAAGCTATTAAACCAATCCCTGACATCTTCAATAAGTGACATCATAAACGTCATATGCAAATCTTCATGTGGCATACCTGTGTCTTGAATGAACACATTGAAACTCCTTAGATGTTCTTCAGCAGTGACTGCATTGCTCCCTGTAAACTTGGGAACCAGACCTCTCCAACTACTATCCATAGGGTAAGGGCATAGATGGAACCCTACCAAATCAAACTGCCTGATCAGTGCTGCGTATTGGTGAGGGGGAGGGATAGGTGGATATTGATACTGATGCATAGGATTATTGTATTGTGCATTATGTTGAGGGATGTGATGCTCACCAAGAGGTGGATGCACATTTGTATGCTGAGTGAGAATATGAGGCGGATGATTTGGCTACTTATGATGATTTCCCATTTGATGGTGAGGAGATACAGGTGGACCAGAAGGCCCTGCACCATGATTTCCCTGCTTATGAGGTGGCACATACTTTGGGGGGTGATCAGTTGTCTGAGCAATGTTTTGATTTTTCTGCAATTTAAATTCTTTCATTGCTTGTATCATCTAGGCCTTTTCCTATTCTTCTCTCTTCTTCTTCTGAGATTCAAACCATGCCTTGACTTCCTCATAATTCAAAGACTCATAATCAGTTTGAGAAATCACATTGTCATTAATCTGGTTTTGATCATTTTCCATCTTCTGATCATATTCATGCTGAATTCTGGTTCGTTCAGGCTTAAGTCTAGCTTCAAACTCAGTCTGCTTCCTAGCTTCAAACTCAACTTGTTTCTAAGGATCGATAGAAGAGAAAGGATTTCTTTGATCTTCAAGGGTACAAAGTTCTGCACTTGAATCATCTCTCCATGTATCATAGAAATTATATGTTTCACAATGTGCTCTTGGTGCTTTGCCTTTGTCTGTTATGCACATGTCATCATTGATCCTCTTTCCTTTATCAGCTCTATCATCTTTGTGTGTCCACTTACTACTGCCACTAGGGGCTCCAGTATGACCTCCCCTATACTAAGATCTTCTTCCATTCATGATGAATAGTTGTAAAATTTCTATCAGAGTCGCCACTCACTTTTATCAAAAATGAGAAAATACTTGCTATTTCTTATTCCCAGCAGAGTCTGTATATAGTTCCTGACTCTATGATTAAGGCCTTGATTCTGAATGTATTCCCCAGCAAAGTCACCAATTTGTTAGCTCTCAAAAACGCAGGCAAGATACCTCAAGAGGCTACCAATCTCTTGATATGCTTTAGGGTAACAGACAAGATTGAAAGAATTCAACCTTCTATGCTTTAGGTGTTGCAAGACCTGGGTGGGTGTACCTCTAAGAATGGTGTAGACTTAATTTGTGATTATCTTCTCAAAGCAACTTGTTCACAATGGAAATGGGATGTGAACAAATGAAATCCAACTTGAAAACAATAACAATATTCTGATCTGAAGCCTAAAATGAATGCTTGACTAATAGATGTAAAGAAAATTGAATAAGTTCAAATAATGAAGTGTAGAGACCAGTGCCTTGTTGGGTATGCAGAGTCAAATGAGATCAAGATGAGCAACACTTCTTTGAGAAAATTCAAGTTATCTGGCATAGATTATGCTTACAACTGGTATAAACATGCAAAAATATGATTACTAAGCTCTACTTGAATAATCCAATTGAATCTCTCTAATTACTATGATTAACTAAAAGGATTTAGTCTTTACTTGAAAGAACCAATCAATCGATCACACAAGTACAAAAAATGTGCACTGGTAAATTGAATACAAACTTGTCATATCAATTTAAACAATCAGAAAGAATCCATCTTGGAGACAACTTAGCAATTCTCTTATTAAATTCAACAGATAACTGATACCAGACATGTGCAGCAACATCAATTGACATTCATAAATACCTCCATTTTAGAACATGCATCATAGCCTATGATTTGATAAATTTACTATTTTGTATCCATACAATTTGCCTATTGTATCGAATAATTGATAACTGGTGATCTATTACAACTACAAAATGCCTATTTATACACTAGCATGAGAAAAACAAATCAAATTGAAAGAACATGTCGGCCCCCCATAGAAATCAAGTTCCAATCAAGTCAGCCTGCAATGGTCATCCAAGCAGATACATGTCGGCCTCAGTGTTTGAAACTCTATTATTCATCAGTGAGCAGTTGGCAAGACAAGACGGTAGCTATGCTGAAGGCAATTCACTCGTTAATCGCTTCTTATCCCATGTTCCCCTATTCTTCGTGTGATTTACCTTCACTGAGACTTGCTTGAGTCAGGGAGATGTCATACAGAAAACATTATGCTTCATCGATATGCCTCATACCACCCGCAGATCACTATATCATTATGTTCATTACATCGAAGTCATGGAGTATTCCCATGTTCCTTCGTTGTAACACTGTGATATCGAGGAGACAACTCAGCGAACTCACTATGTCAGGCCGAAGGTCAATTATCATATCCAAATCATTGTGACAACCCAATTTTTATGTTGAAAAAATCATCCTTGCATTTCATTTGGCAAGACCCCAGGCCCCTCGCCAAGACCACATATCGAAACAAATAAGTCACACCGAGCAGTTATGTTTTGTTCTATTTACTTTCACCAAGACATTTTGGCTTTCTCACCAACAGAGTCCTCATCGTTTCATCCACTTTGCCATAACATTCTGACATCGACAAGACCTCTTGAAGATTGTTATGTCACACCGAAAGCCAACATCTATATTCAAGTCGCTGAGACAAGAAAAAACTCTCACATAGAAGCAACATTCTATTTGATTTACTATCACTATGACATAACGTACTCAGGGAGACCTTATAGATATTACCAAGTTATAGCAAAGGCTCTCAACCATCTCTAAGTTGTCGAGACAAGAGAGAAACTCTCGCCGAGAAGCATCTTTCACATGTATGTCACTATGACTTTTCACCGTCGGTGGGACATCTCATAGATCACATTGTTATACCGAAAGACCCCGAGCTCATACCCGTTCACCAAGACAACATAAAACTCATGCCAAAATCCATTTGATAGAAACCCTTTAGTAACCCATTGGTGAGACACATATACTTTGCTATGACCTCCTGCCGCAAACTTCAACTCATACTGAAAGGTCTATGAGAGGCAATCCATGTGTAAGGTCGGCGAGATCGAAGGTCACTCGCCAAGACCTTACAACGATAGCAATATCTCCCACTGAAAGTCATTTGGAAAAATCTTATGTGCTCCGTCGGTGAGACAAATGATACTCGCCAAGACCCTCCACCGATAGCCCATAACCTTTGCCGATGAACCACCACAAGCATAGTCAGGGAGACATATTGAATTTGGTGAGATACCACCCTGACAGACACAACTTATGCCAATAGATGTCTCCGTTATCACCAAAATAGCATGGATGCTACGCTGATAGCCAACCATGGATGAATGCTAGTCGCTGTAACAAAGAACATGTCTTGCTGAAACATTTGCAACAAATGAATGCTAACTCACAAGCAACATGGGTCGAGGAGACAGTAAAGGACCTCTGCTGATAGACTCAACAAGATGGAAAATGCACAACCCGATGGGTTCCATAGGGAAATATGGGAAAAATGTAGATGAAAAATGCATACAGTAGGACCAAATTAGGAAATTTATGAGTGAAAGCATATCTAAAGCATCAGATTTTTACAGTCCCAACAAGTGGGAGAGAGTGGTAGAGAGTTTGGAAAAGTGGGAGAGTGGGATATAGGGAGGGAGAGAGTGGGAGAGAGTGTGGGAGAGTGGGAGAGGGTGGGAGAGGGTATGAGAGAGTGGGATGGAGGGAGGAAGAGAGTGGGAGAGAGTGTGTGAGAGAGTGTGGGAGAGTTGGAGAGGGTGGGAGAGGGTGGGAGAGAGTGGGATGGAGGGAGAAGAGGGGGTGGGAGAGAGAGTGTGGGAGAGAGTGTGGGAGGTGGGAGAATGATGGGAGAGTGGGAGAGAGTGGGAGGAGGAGGAAGAGTTTGGGAGAGAGTGGGAGAGATTAGGAGAGGTTGGGAGGTGGGAGGGAGTGGGAGAGTGAGGTGGGGAGAGTGGGAGAGAGTGGGAGGGAGGGAGGAAGAGAGTGGGAGAGAAGTGTGGAAGGGAGTGGGGGAGAGATTGTGGGAGAGTGGGAGATAGGGAGGAGAGAGTGGGGGATGGTGGGAGAGAGTGTGGGAGAGAGTGGGAGAGGGTGGGAGAGAGTCAGAGAGAGTGGGAGAGAGAATAGACAAAGAGAAAAAATAAAACTATTAAAAAAACATCTTTCTCATAACGCGAGCGCGTTATAAATAAGTAGACACATGACTGTTTTAGCAAGGAGAGAGTGGGAGAGATTGGGAGCAGGTGGGATAGGGTGGGAGGGAGGTAGGAAGAGACTGGGAGAGAGTGTGGGAGAGTGGGAGAATGAGAGATAGGGAGGCAGAGAGTGGGAGAGAGTGTGGGAGAGTGGGAGATAGGGAGGGAGAGAGTGGGAGAGTGTGGGAGAGTGGGAGATAGAGAGGGAAAGAGTGGGAGAGGGTGGGAGAGAGTGGGAGAGAGTGGGAGGAAGAGAGTGGGAGAGAGTGTGGGAGAGTGGGAGAGAGTATAGAAAAAGAGAGAAAATAAACCTATAAAAGAAACCATCTTTATGATAACGCAAGCACGTTTTTTAGAAGTAGTGACATGGTCATTCTAAGTATAATTAATGTGTGCGCATTGTAATGCATGCACGTTATAATGTGTGTGCATTCTGTCTTGCACTAAAAATGGTAAAAAAACACAATATACCTGTGATGTCGTCCCACATTTTGCATATTCTCCTAGTTTTGCACATGCTCAGAGAAAAAGGAGCTTTTTCAAGATTAGGTGAAGTGTCCATGCATTATTTTTAGATTCCACCACCTTTTTCATGATCTTTTCACCACCTTTGCATGAAATAGCATAGTTTTAACGTTGAAAGGCATATAATATCAATTCAATTTTGAATTCTACTGATAATTGATATACAATTGAAGTTTGGAGGGGAACAAGCTTTTGAAAAATTCAAATTGTTGAGGAGTTTGAGGAAAGAATAAGAAAAGGCTACATAATTGGGTAGAAATCCTCCATTTCAAACACTAGTTTTTTAGGTATGTGAAGTCTTTGTACATTTTTATTTCATTCTATTATGGCTTGCTTTCATTTTTGTTGTTTTGCATATTCCATGTTGATCATTATTTGTTTTTCATGTTATAACCTTAGGTTGTCAATGGAAATTTTAAATTACACAATTTTATACACTTTCCAATTACATTTTTAAACCACATCTCTTTGAGGCATTTTTTTATTTAACAATTGACTTACTTTGTGTATGCTTCCAAAGCTTTCATTGACTTATTTTGTCAAACTAGTTGATTTCCTTGTCTATGCTACCAAATTTCCCATACAAGTCTATAAAAAATTGGAATATACTCCTAATGCAGTAGGGGGAGACCTGCAACACACAAATACACAACTCCAATATGCAAACACAATTTTTGAATTTACATTTTCATCAGGACTTCTTCATTCAACATATTCACACTGTTCCTTGTAGCATATCAAAGTCACTCGATCGGGTATAATTCCACTCACACAACCTTTCAACTCACAATACAACACACATCAAGGATCCATTACAGAGCCTTTCAACTTGTCCAACAATCACCAATGCTTTTTTTGTAACAAACTCCACAAATCAGGTTTTCTACGCTTTTAAGGGCCCAAATTAGCCCACTTTTACAAAGGGACCACCTTCAAAACTTTGTGTAATCTCTTGAAACATTGGGGCAGCATTTCATATCTATCAAAACTTCAAATTATAACATAGATTGTAGAGATTCAATCATTTACCACCCAAACCATAAAACCCTCTCCCTAGGCTTAGAAACCCTAGGTTTTATTGAAAGTGGCACTTGCAAACACTCCAAAACTTGAATACTATTCATACAAGCCTAAAATACCCTACTCATTCTCAATATAAGATAAAATAATGTTTCCCAACTTAGAAACTCATTTTCACTCACCAAGACCTCATTTTTCTTAAGGAAAACTCAACATTTCCTCATTTGGTTGGATTCCCAATCCAAGGATCATCCTCCATTCAAGTTTGTCATGGCCTTTTATAAATTTTCCTTCCTAAAAAAAACCACTTCAACTTCGAAAACTAACATTTGAAAGAGGT
>VDFB02373365.1:226123267-226186996 GCA_007258455.2 Sequoia sempervirens
AGATTTAAACTGCTTGTCAATAGTCATCACCTCATATTGTATCACAAGCCAACTTCCAAAGAGGAGTTCATGCAGTAATTCACTTAGCATGCAACACTCGAGCTTCCTGCAGTCAAAGGAAGTGGACCCAGTGTCCCTCCTTCTGGCTACTTAAGGTATGTACTTGTCATAATAAAGACTTCCACTTGTGTGGGAGTCCATTTCTTCACCCATCCACCCATCCGCCCATCCATCTCCACCTTTCTCTCTCTCCCATCACTTCACTTAATTCCACTCTACCTCATTCCACCTCATTTTCATTAATTTCTCAACTTATTTCTTAAAAGGCGATCGATACTTTCTCCATAATCTTTGCAACGAATCTTCCATGAATCTAGGTATGTGTGCATTAATTGCTATCTATTATTTGTCTTTCGTGCATTCATTTAATTGTTGTGAATTAATATGGATGTTCACCATAGCATGTCATTAGAGGACACATGCTCAAATTTAGGTTAGGGGGGGAAGATGTGAGTACTTTTCCCACATGTCAGTCCATACTAGTCTACGTCAGCAAAACTTAATTTCGAGTAAGATGATGGCTAGTACGTGTGAGGTGACACCAACTGCCGCTGCCATTTTTCTCCATCATAACCTTCCTTTATTACTCATTTACTGCCATTATTGATCCTATCATAATATTAAGTCGCCAAAAGGTAAAATAGAAAGAAAGAAAAGGTAAAACAGAAAAGGAAAATTCAAGCGACATTGGCATTGGAAATTTGGCAGTATTGTAAGAAGGAAAATTTGTAGAGTGATTGTTGATTGCAGACAATGGGAGGTGGGTTAATTAGGAATGAACCCATTGTTCATGGCATATTACTGCAGGATGCACCTTCACAAGCTGAATTCAGAAATTGTGGTTGGTTAGACTATTTCATGAAGCTGAATGGTTTTAATGAAGACATTGCATTAGAATTTTCCCAGACATTGTCTGAAGGAAAAGACACAGTAAAAGGGCTGGAAGTATTGGCTATAGAAAAAAAAAATTGTAGAGGTTACAGGGTTGTCTGCCGATGGTGAAAATTACCTTGCTTCCAGAGACACTAGGACAGCTAGGGCCGAATTTATAGAACCTAGTGACCCTCCATTGAGCGTGGAAAAACAAGGTGCAAAAAGAACCTCTCTTCTTGATCCATGGAAGCAAATAGTTGTTCATGTCATAAAATATATCACCTGTGAGGGACACCAGTCAAATCTACATTTCGTGCACTTTAAACTCTTGAATCACATGAGGCACGGGAGGAGGACGAATGTGCCAAATGTGCTTTACCACCTTCTTTCAATCATGGTAGCTGAGACTCAGAAAGGTAGGGACAATTCTTTTTCCCACCATTGTTTGATTAAATTATTAATTGAGAAGTATTTGCATGATGTATCTGAGATGACTTGGGAAGAATTCATAAATATTCATCAAATTAGACCAGAGCATTTGTGACCTAGGGTTTTACCTCAACTCTATAGGTCTAGCAGGAGATTGAGCATGGCTGAAGCCACTCCTGGTGCTTCAACCTCTAGTGCAGGCCCTAGTGCAACCCCTCTTGCAATAGAACAAACCATAGAGATTAGCTCTTCTAAGACAAAGCAATCAGACAAAGAAAGTTCCTCCCTAGATTTTGATGATGATGTTCAACTTGGCATCCTAATGAAAACTAGGGCACAGAAGAGAGAATCATAAATAAGAAAAGGAAAAGCTAAAAAGCAATCAATAGAAAAAGAAGTACCAAGCTCTAGGAAGCGAAAGGCTAACACTGTTCATCTTGTAGCCAAAGAAAAATGTGAAAGACCTCCCAAGAAATCAAGACCAGTCGGGCCATCCTTTGATATGCCTCTGTAGGAAAGCCCTAAGTCTAGAGAAATATCACAAGGGGACACAAAAGCTCCAATTGGGCAAGTGAATGTTGAGGAAGAGGATATATTTGAGAAAGCAGCAAACATAACACTGGCAGATCTTGTTGATATTGCAAAAAAAGTTGAGAATCAAGGGTATAAGGAAAATTAGGATTTCCTGCAGCAAGAGATCTTGTAGCATGAGCAAAAATAGGAACAAGAGGCCCTACAGTCATAATTGACCGAACAACCTAAATCCTTGCAGCTGGTACTATATGAAGAGCAAGCATCAGTGCTAGGAAAAGTGTTGGTAGGAATACATAACCCCCTTCTTTTTCAATGCACATGGTAGCTATGCATTTATGGAAAGAGATGCAAAGAAGAGAAGAGGAATGGAAAGAAGAGAAATGTAGGCTGAAGAAGGAAATTCAAAAGAAAGATGAGGAGATTGCAGACAAGGATGCAAAAATTGCTACTTTAAAGAAGGTGGATGATATGACAACCTTGGTACCCCAGATTATAGAATGTAGGGACCCTCCAAGGGTCTATGCTTTGCATTTGAAGGAGAAATATCTTTCTTTTAAGTTGGTAAGAATTGTCTCAGGTTTGAACCCTTCTATTGAGACTCCTATTGAATTTTTCAATGCTTATCGGATTGCTTCCCGTGAGATGAAGAATTTATTGTGTGAATTTTATTTGCACAATTATGTTGTAACTCAAGACCATGATTGGAATCCACTATTATATGTTGGGGATGTTCAATTAAGGTCATTTATGTCCTGGGTACAAAATGAGATCAATTGGGGACAACAATATGGGGCTTATAAGCAATTGGAATCCAACATCCCTCTACCCATTAGGGTTAAATCAGGAAATCTAGGGGATATTTAGAGGGAGTGGCGCGGAATGCTTTTCAGACCTAGCATTAGTAATAGGATTATGCCTTGGATAGAAGCAATTTATAGTGAATATGAACTGGTGGCAAAAGAAAAAGAGAAAACTATGAAGAGATACTTGTCACAAAGATGGAACAGCTTAACTGATGAGCTAAAACAATCTGAGCCCCACTCTATACAAAACTATGTTGTAGGACTTAAAAGAATTGACAGATATATATAGATTGGAAGGACAAAAGGATGATTTTGGCTTCCACTGACATTCCAGCCACCCATCCTAATGTGGCTCTTGTCAAATTACAAGTTTTACAACTATGATATTGTTGCAGAGAGACAAAGATGGAACCGATTGGACAGACAACAAGGGTTCTATTGGGATCCTTATTCACGCACAACAACCACTGATGTGGGATAATTGGTAGTTGCAAATTTTAGGGCTTTGACTAAGTAGAAGAACAACCCTTCCCCTGCTGGAGGACTAGAAAAACCTTAGGTTGGGGGGATGATGAGTCTAGTTTATGTTTTAATTTTGGAAGAATTTATGATCTATTTGTTGAAATTGTCATGAACCTTGATGTTTGAATGTTGATATTTCCTCGAAACCATAGACATTGGACCTAATCTTATCTCTACAAATCTTTAATGGCATTGACATGTTATATGGACTATCTATGTTAATTCTACATGTGGATTAATGAATGTTCTTTAAGATAGATATAGATATGTGATTATTGTGCGTACTAATATTTCCATGCAAATATGATTTAAGGCCACTAGATTGAGAGGATTCCACTAGCTAGTCATTCACCATAACAACTAACCAAGTGGTCATGCAAAGGTCAATGAAGGGAATCATTCAAAGAGGTTGATAGTGGGAGATTCCTCATGCAAACCGAGTTGTAACCACCTTGTAAATGATCTTTATTGATGTTGAGTGAATATAGGCGTTACTATTGTGCTAAATATGCATTGAGGCAAGCACGTCTGACCAGATTCCATGCATGTGTAACCACCTCTCCACTTTCTTTGCTTTCACTAAAGTGGTGTCCTCCCAATTTGTGGAGTTGACTGCCTTGCTTAGTTAGTCACTTATTTTCCTATAAATAAGAGTCAAATGCTCCTTCTTAGGAGGTTGCGCGATCAGATGATGTACTTGCATTCTTAGTTTTCAGCAATATAGTTACACTGCTCTATTGTACTCATGTTTTCCAATGAATAAGATGAAGTTATAAGTCTATGAATCTAAGATTACATTAGTTTTAGAGGATACTCATCCAAGGGGGGCCACTTGGTGAGCATTATGTCCTTTAGTTTAGTTTAGTTTAGTTATTACTTTATGTTCAGTAATTAATTAAGAATCTACCAATGAATGTTCCTACAGCCACTAGAATTCCATTAATAATGCGTTCACGAGCCAAAGTAGATAGAGAGTAGTTCCCTATTTGTTTGCTCATATTTTTCAATTTTCTGCATTTCCAGCTTAGCATAGTTGTTGGTTGATGTTCAACACTTATGCTATTTATTTCTAAGCAATTTACCTTCAGCATTATGTCTTTCTTAGTTTTAGAATGAATATGACTACTTTGGATCCTTAGTGCACATACTGTGCTAACCCATTTCAAGTTCACATCCTTGGGTTGACAAGTTAAATGCACCTTCATGATGATTGAATGGCTATTCAGTTTATATGTCCAATCTCTGAATCATAGTTGTAAGGACTTAGTTGTTAAATCATTGTAGGAGGCCAACAGGGTGTATAGACCACATTGGGGTTGACTAGAGGCTTTAGTGTCTCATATTTTATGTTATACCATTGGTGTTCACGACAGTCCCCCTCTACGAACCACTATTTTAGAAGCCTAAGACCTATTTTGAGAGTCTACTATTGTTGGTGCAAGGGATGCATATCGTACCCTAAATTTATTTACCATGTCTGGTTCTTGGTTGAGGTGACAAGGTTCCTTTTTAGATTTCATCCTTTCAAGATGAGAGGTCCTAAGGTGGTCCATGATCTTGGCATACTCTACCTTCACCCACTCCTTTTTCTTAGATTTAACATCACTCTTTCAGGGGTGAGGTAAGCCCACTTTAGTAGATAACCCTATTACTACTAGCTAGGTTGTGCTTATTTGTATTGTTTGTGAACCAAGGCCAAGCAAGTTTTGTGGAAGAAAACTTGCAAAATACTTGCTTACTAAGAATTCAAAGAGTCAAATGCAGCCAAATCTATCTTTCAAGTGTTTATTGTGTTTTATGATAAAATATGAACTTATCAAAAATAGAAAACAACCTAGAAAACATCAAATTAGGGTTAAAAAGGTAGAACACCGCAATTATTTATCAGAAAACCGCAATCATTAGTAAGAACACCGCATTTGTCAAAAACCCTAAGAAGCTTGAAATGTTGCATCTATTACTTTTTAAAAAAATTGGGGAAATATTTGTACATCCACCTTCCAATTTCTATAACATGCCAATTGTTCACACAAGTAAATTACCTAGGTTTAAACCTCAAGTAAATAAACTATGTTCCATTATCATTGCAATAAAAAATTTCTTTTCCATAATGTAAATTACATGCACATTTGAAATAACACTACTCCAAAATCCCATTGCATTTCATTGTAATTTCACAAATCCTTTCATAATATTGATTTCATATTGAATCAACTCAAGTTTATTTTTCAAATTAAAACCCAGGTAATTTACTTGCATGAACAATTGGCATGTTACACATGGTATCAGAGCTAGGTTAAAGACTTCTACTTGGATTATATAGTTCATATTTTGGTGCCACCAAATCACCATGTTTCCTATCTTTTGGCTTGATGTTTTCTCAGAAGAATAAGTCAATATTCTAATGCCTGCTTTTCACAGAGTTTGATTTGGTCTTTTTTATGCATTCGACAAATATCATATGGATCGAATTTACTTTAAGAATTGTTTTATTCACTTATACAACACGTTGCAATATTAACTTACCACCTTAATATTTTGCGCAGAACTTTATTTCACTATGCTTTATCCACTAATCATATGCTATGCATACTCAATGCAATATATGCAAAGATAATATATGTAGCTTTATGCAATAAGTTAACATTCACTATACATTATACAACATGTGATTTATTATTAGAAATTATTTCAAAGCTTTCATGCACGGGTTATATATTAACATTGCATTATAATAAGAAGCGCCATATATTCATTAAATCGGTCACTATATATATATACTTTTTTGACAAATAATTTAATTTAAATAATTCATTTGGTATTTGAATGAATATGTCCATGTTATCATTTTTATAAACAATATCATATGTATATATATCTATATACATATATATGTACTTATGCATATATCGACATACTTGTATGGACATTCCTTCATGTCAACACATACACGTATATTGACATGTGTATATATATATGCATATTGTTAAGCTCTCAAAAATCTGGGTTGAGATGCCTCAAGAGGCTACCAATCTCCTGATATGCTTTAGGGTAATAGACAAGGTCAAGAGAACTCAACCTTCTAATCTTTAGGTGCTGCAAACCTGGGTGGGTGTACCTCTCTTGAACAATGCAGGCTTAACTTGTAATTATCTTCTTAAAACAATTTGTTCACAATGGCAACGAGAGGTGAACAAATGAAATCCAACTTGAAAACAGTAACAATATTCTGATCTGAATCCTAAAATGAATGCTTGATTAGGATGTAAAGAAAACTTAATAAGTTTAAATGGTGAAATCACGAGACTAGTGCCTTGTTGGGTATCTTGAGTCAAATGAGATCAAGATAAGCAACACTTGCTCGAGAAAATTTAAATTTATCTGGCATATATTATGCTTATAACTTGTATAAACATGCAAGAATGTAGTTCCTAAGCTCGCCAAGATAATCCATTTGAATCTCTGCAGTTACTATGATTAACTAAAAGGATTTAGTCTTTACTTGAAAGAACCAATCAATCGATCACACAAGTACAAAAAATGTGCACTGGTAAATTGAATACAAACTTGTCATATCAATTTAAACAATCAGAAAGAATCCATCTTGGAGACAACTTAGCAATTCTCTTATTAAATTCAACAGATAACTGATACCAGACATGTGCAGCAACATCAATTGACATTCATAAATACCTCCATTTTAGAACATGCATCATAGCCTATGATTTGATAAATTTACTATTTTGTATCCATACAATTTGCCTATTGTATCGAATAATTGATAACTGGTGATCTATTACAACTACAAAATGCCTATTTATACACTAGCATGAGAAAAACAAATCAAATTGAAAGAACATGTCGGCCCCCCATAGAAATCAAGTTCCAATCAAGTCAGCCTGCAATGGTCATCCAAGCAGATACATGTCGGCCTCAGTGTTTGAAACTCTATTATTCATCAGTGAGCAGTTGGCAAGACAAGACGGTAGCTATGCTGAAGGCAATTCACTCGTTAATCGCTTCTTATCCCATGTTCCCCTATTCTTCGTGTGATTTACCTTCACTGAGACTTGCTTGAGTCAGGGAGATGTCATACAGAAAACATTATGCTTCATCGATATGCCTCATACCACCCGCAGATCACTATATCATTATGTTCATTACATCGAAGTCATGGAGTATTCCCATGTTCCTTCGTTGTAACACTGTGATATCGAGGAGACAACTCAGCGAACTCACTATGTCAGGCCGAAGGTCAATTATCATATCCAAATCATTGTGACAACCCAATTTTTATGTTGAAAAAATCATCCTTGCATTTCATTTGGCAAGACCCCAGGCCCCTCGCCAAGACCACATATCGAAACAAATAAGTCACACCGAGCAGTTATGTTTTGTTCTATTTACTTTCACCAAGACATTTTGGCTTTCTCACCAACAGAGTCCTCATCGTTTCATCCACTTTGCCATAACATTCTGACATCGACAAGACCTCTTGAAGATTGTTATGTCACACCGAAAGCCAACATCTATATTCAAGTCGCTGAGACAAGAAAAAACTCTCACATAGAAGCAACATTCTATTTGATTTACTATCACTATGACATAACGTACTCAGGGAGACCTTATAGATATTACCAAGTTATAGCAAAGGCTCTCAACCATCTCTAAGTTGTCGAGACAAGAGAGAAACTCTCGCCGAGAAGCATCTTTCACATGTATGTCACTATGACTTTTCACCGTCGGTGGGACATCTCATAGATCACATTGTTATACCGAAAGACCCCGAGCTCATACCCGTTCACCAAGACAACATAAAACTCATGCCAAAATCCATTTGATAGAAACCCTTTAGTAACCCATTGGTGAGACACATATACTTTGCTATGACCTCCTGCCGCAAACTTCAACTCATACTGAAAGGTCTATGAGAGGCAATCCATGTGTAAGGTCGGCGAGATCGAAGGTCACTCGCCAAGACCTTACAACGATAGCAATATCTCCCACTGAAAGTCATTTGGAAAAATCTTATGTGCTCCGTCGGTGAGACAAATGATACTCGCCAAGACCCTCCACCGATAGCCCATAACCTTTGCCGATGAACCACCACAAGCATAGTCAGGGAGACATATTGAATTTGGTGAGATACCACCCTGACAGACACAACTTATGCCAATAGATGTCTCCGTTATCACCAAAATAGCATGGATGCTACGCTGATAGCCAACCATGGATGAATGCTAGTCGCTGTAACAAAGAACATGTCTTGCTGAAACATTTGCAACAAATGAATGCTAACTCACAAGCAACATGGGTCGAGGAGACAGTAAAGGACCTCTGCTGATAGACTCAACAAGATGGAAAATGCACAACCCGATGGGTTCCATAGGGAAATATGGGAAAAATGTAGATGAAAAATGCATACAGTAGGACCAAATTAGGAAATTTATGAGTGAAAGCATATCTAAAGCATCAGATTTTTACAGTCCCAACAAGTGGGAGAGAGTGGTAGAGAGTTTGGAAAAGTGGGAGAGTGGGATATAGGGAGGGAGAGAGTGGGAGAGGAGTGTGAGAGTGGAGAGGGGTGGGAGAGGGTATGAGAGAGGGATGGAGGGAGGAAGAGAGGAGAGAGTGTGTGGAGAGAGTGTGGAGAGAGTTGGAGAGGGTGGGAGAGGGTGGAGAGAGTGGATGGAGGGAGCAAGAGAGTGGGAGAGAGGGAGAGGGAGAATGATGGGAGAGGGAGAGGAGGGAGGGAGGGAGGAAGAGAGGGAGAGAGGGAGAGAGATTAGAGAGGTTGGGGAGGGAGAGAGGAGAGGGTGGAGAGGTGGGAGAGGGAGAGAGTGGGAGGGAGGAGGAAGAGAGTGGGAGAGAGTGGGAGAGAGCGTGGAAGGGAGTGGGGGAGATTGTGGGAGAGTGGGAGGGAGAGAGTGGGGGAGGGTGGGAGAGAGGATGGGAGAGAGGGTAGAAGAGAGTTGGAAAGAGTCGGAGAGAGTGGGAGAGAGAATAGACAAAGAGAGAAAATAAAACTATTACAAAAAAATCTTTCTCATAAAGCGAGCACATTATAAATAAGTAGACACATGACTGTTTTAGCAAGAAGGAGATAGTGGGAGAGAGTGGGAGAGGGTGGGATAGGGTGAGAGAGGGTGGGAGAGAGTGGGAGGGAGGAAGAGAGTGGGAGAGAGTTGGAGAGAGTGTAGGAAAGTGGGAGAGTGAGAGATAGGGGGAGAGAGTGGTAGAGGGTGGATAGGAGGAGGAAGGGAGGAAGAGAGGGAGAGAGTGTGGGAGAGAGGGAGAGGAGATAGGAGGAGAGAGGTGGGAGAGGGTGGGAGAGTGGGATGGAGGGAGGAAGAGAGTGGGAGAGAGTGTGGGAGAGTGGGAGATAGAGAGGGAAAGAGTGGGAGAGGGTGGGAGAGAGTGGGAGAGAGTGGGAGGAAGAGAGTGGGAGAGAGTGTGGGAGAGTGGGAGAGAGTATAGAAAAAGAGAGAAAATAAACCTATAAAAGAAACCATCTTTATGATAACGCAAGCACGTTTTTTAGAAGTAGTGACATGGTCATTCTAAGTATAATTAATGTGTGCGCATTGTAATGCATGCACGTTATAATGTGTGTGCATTCTGTCTTGCACTAAAAATGGTAAAAAAACACAATATACCTGTGATGTCGTCCCACATTTTGCATATTCTCCTAGTTTTGCACATGCTCAGAGAAAAAGGAGCTTTTTCAAGATTAGGTGAAGTGTCCATGCATTATTTTTAGATTCCACCACCTTTTTCATGATCTTTTCACCACCTTTGCATGAAATAGCATAGTTTTAACGTTGAAAGGCATATAATATCAATTCAATTTTGAATTCTACTGATAATTGATATACAATTGAAGTTTGGAGGGGAACAAGCTTTTGAAAAATTCAAATTGTTGAGGAGTTTGAGGAAAGAATAAGAAAAGGCTACATAATTGGGTAGAAATCCTCCATTTCAAACACTAGTTTTTTAGGTATGTGAAGTCTTTGTACATTTTTATTTCATTCTATTATGGCTTGCTTTCATTTTTGTTGTTTTGCATATTCCATGTTGATCATTATTTGTTTTTCATGTTATAACCTTAGGTTGTCAATGGAAATTTTAAATTACACAATTTTATACACTTTCCAATTACATTTTTAAACCACATCTCTTTGAGGCATTTTTTTATTTAACAATTGACTTACTTTGTGTATGCTTCCAAAGCTTTCATTGACTTATTTTGTCAAACTAGTTGATTTCCTTGTCTATGCTACCAAATTTCCCATACAAGTCTATAAAAAATTGGAATATACTCCTAATGCAGTAGGGGGAGACCTGCAACACACAAATACACAACTCCAATATGCAAACACAATTTTTGAATTTACATTTTCATCAGGACTTCTTCATTCAACATATTCACACTGTTCCTTGTAGCATATCAAAGTCACTCGATCGGGTATAATTCCACTCACACAACCTTTCAACTCACAATACAACACACATCAAGGATCCATTACAGAGCCTTTCAACTTGTCCAACAATCACCAATGCTTTTTTTGTAACAAACTCCACAAATCAGGTTTTCTACGCTTTTAAGGGCCCAAATTAGCCCACTTTTACAAAGGGACCACCTTCAAAACTTTGTGTAATCTCTTGAAACATTGGGGCAGCATTTCATATCTATCAAAACTTCAAATTATAACATAGATTGTAGAGATTCAATCATTTACCACCCAAACCATAAAACCCTCTCCCTAGGCTTAGAAACCCTAGGTTTTATTGAAAGTGGCACTTGCAAACACTCCAAAACTTGAATACTATTCATACAAGCCTAAAATACCCTACTCATTCTCAATATAAGATAAAATAATGTTTCCCAACTTAGAAACTCATTTTCACTCACCAAGACCTCATTTTTCTTAAGGAAAACTCAACATTTCCTCATTTGGTTGGATTCCCAATCCAAGGATCATCCTCCATTCAAGTTTGTCATGGCCTTTTATAAATTTTCCTTCCTAAAAAAAACCACTTCAACTTCGAAAACTAACATTTGAAAGAGGTGACCTTTGGTCTCCCTCTTTAATACACTTTTACAACCCTGGTGTAGGAGCACCTACACCTCATACTCCTTATTTGATCATTTGATGGTAATTAGGAGGTTAATAGGTAGGTGGATGAGTCTTTGAGAATGTTTTGTTTTGAATAAGGTCGATCAATACCACTAAGCATTTCTTAGGTTGAGTTTTTGAGTTTAGGTGTTAAAATGTGAAAAATTGTGATCCTGCACTAAAGTATCTTTGTAGCCTTTGAAGGCAAGTTTTTGAATTTACATGTAAAGTGTGAAAGATTAGTGTTTTTTGGATGTAATAAGGCTCATTTCAAGCCATTGATGTGGTTTTAGTGAGTTATAGGTGTTAGGGGTGCAAACTTACAATATGAGTAATATTGTTGTGAACAAAAATGCATGTGAATGAGGGCTTAGGCCTAGGGTTTGGGAGAATATCTATGGGA
This sequence comes from Sequoia sempervirens, assembly GCA_007258455.2. Classification (NCBI taxonomy): domain Eukaryota; kingdom Viridiplantae; phylum Streptophyta; class Pinopsida; order Cupressales; family Cupressaceae; genus Sequoia; species Sequoia sempervirens. Next base: position 226,135,009 of record VDFB02373365.1, read on the forward strand.
GGTCAAGATTTTTTGAACTTTTAGTCAAGTTCAAGGTTAATTTAATTTTTTCAAGTTGTTTTTAAAGTCTAGGAGGTTGTGGAAGTAGCATATTCAATAAACCCTCTTGAATAGTGCATAAAACAACAGTTTTCAGGTTAGGCATGAATTTGTCCGTACCAGAGGAATCGAGTTGTGTTTTTGGAGGTTTGGGAACCTAAGAAATTATTCTCCAAGGTTTCAAGGTCATGTGATAAGTTTGAGGGCATGTTTCTTTGCAAATTAGGCCTAATCATTCTAATTAGGTCATCCTAGAAGGGGTGTTTGTGGGGATTTGGTCCAAAGGACTTGTACCTAACATTGAGATATGTGTAATAAATTTGAAATGGGTGTCTAAAAAAATCAATATTTTCTCTGGTGTTTGGGAGAACATTTGAGTTATTGGGCACAAACTGAGTTTCCACTACTATTAGGGTTCAAGGGGTGAACGTGTGAAATCTAACTTATGATGATTGCTAATTTCACAACCTAGGATTTTTTGCACATTTTGAAAATTATAATACCCAAACCTCTAAAAAAAATTGAAAATGATGTAGAGTGGAAAGGGAAGCAACTCCATTTTCAAAAGCTTCTCTCAAATACTCTATATGCACACACCAACTTCACTATTCCTCTCAACAATGCAACTTGACCACTCAATTTGACTCACACAACCAAACATCTAAAAAATACTCGGGGATGATGTAAAAACTCTTCACACAACACAACATGACCAAACAAATAGAACTTGCACCCAAAAACATCCATTCTTCCATTGCTCCTACGCAAGCCCATGCAACTTTGCAACATTCACCAATAGGACAGTCAAAATAAAAATTGATTAAAGGCATTAACCACAAAATGAAACATGGTTTTAGACTCCTAATACCATCGTCCACAAGTTCCCAAAAGCACAAGATCAAACACCCAAAAAAAATGTATCAAAAGATTTATTTACAAGCCATAAACAAGGCTTCATTAGGCCTGTACAAGGAAGCTTTCAACTTGTCAAGGCAAACCCCAACACCCCTAATGCCTTTAAAAGACTCCAACAGGCTCCCCAAGACCTGTTCTATGCTTTCCATCTATTTCTAAATTACCTCATCAGTATTTAGCTACCTCATCACCTATGTTTTCTATTTGTGAAGCCTTGAATGACATATATATTTCATTTATTTTAGTGGATACATTTTTTAGGAACTAATATTCGTATCATTACCATGCTACAAGTAAAATTATCCACCATGCCGAATAAACAAACAAGGAAGAAATATCTAACAGATGAAGAGTATGAAACCTTCAAAGAACAAGAGAGAGAACAGGTGGAGACATATTGTGAAAAGAAGAAATTGGAAACGATTGACGAAAACAAGCCAATTGAAGAGGAACCTCAACCATCAAAAAGAGAAAATAAATTGGCAGCACAAAGGGCATAAATGAAAAAGAGTCATGGTAGGAGAGATGCAGATACTGTAGTTGGAGACACATGCTCTACCACAAGTGAATATGAAGGGACACCATTAAGCACAAGTGAATATGGAGGGACACCATCTACCGCAAGTGAGTATGGTTGGACACCATCCACCACATCTAAAGTTGAAAGTACATCATCATTCGAATTTGATGAAGAAGGTATGCCATCATCCCCACATGAACCTCAAGGTATGTCTTCTATTCCACCCTCAATCAAAGGTATGCAATCTAGCCCACCTCAATTAAATATTGATGAAATTGCTAATGTTGAGATGTATGTACCTAGGAGAACACCACCCAAAATTCTGTGTAGAAAGCCAAAGTTTTTGATTAATATTGATGAGGATATTTTGTAGCACATGGAAGGTAAGATTCCAGAATGCACTTGTAGAAGATATGCTGATAAGATTTGGCAATTTTTTTTGAAAGGCTAAATGAGACCACAAGATGTCAACTATTTGTTCAAATGATGTAGGGTTTAAAGTACATAAACATCATGAAGGCTCTTGGGTTGAGAACATCCAATGCATCAAGTGAAAAAATTATTGTGAAGAATCTAATGGATGCTTATGAGAGTGTGGGTAAGACCTCACATTCAAAGGATGGTAATGTCACCCGACATGTCATTACATCAACTTTGGTAAGCTATCAAACAAAGAGATGTCGTCTCATTAAAAAGACAAGTGAAAAAATGGGAATTAGTAGAAAAACTTTATCAAAAGTCGTTCAAAGGTGGAAAAGAATTGAGGGCACTGATTCAAATGAATTATGGGAATTCTCAGGAAGACTACCACATAAAGATAAAAAAGTTGTTGAAGCATTGAGAACACTAATTGAATATTATTGGAAGAATAATACAAGGCCATATCCGAGTCAAAGGGATGTCATAAGAAGTAGAATCGGTAGTCAAAACCGTGAGCCACATCCAAAGCATTTTTTGGATACGACTCAAACCCAATTTTTTCATAAATTTCAAAATGCTTATCCTCAAATTAGTATTTCTCAAATATTTTTTGAAATGCTTAAACCTTTTTATGTCAAGATAAATCAAACATGCACTACTTGTTGTTGTAGACTACATATTGAATTCGCTAACCATTATAATGTTTATCATTTTATATGTTTAGATTTGCATACTAACGATGTTTTGTAGGATTGTGGCATAGAAGCCCCACCAAAATATTCAAGAGAGTTCTTATCAAAAAATTTATGTCAAATAGAGGATGGCAAAATATTCTAAAATACACCATGCTTGGATGGTTCATGCGAGTGTTGCAGTGGTTTGCAACGAATGATAGTATCTCAACATATGGAAATCACATATGAGGTGGGACATAAACTAGTAGATTTTAGGAAGTATAAAATAGTGGCATATGCTATAAAAGATGGGTCTCAAGCAAAAAGGTGTGATTTGGTTATTGAGAAGATTCCAATGTATCAGTTTATGTCCATGTTTCATGAGAATCTAGTGTATGAGTATGCAAGACATACCAATAGAGCCTGATGGTTGGAAACACAATTCAAGCTATTCAAGGACACCTTTCTAGTTGGCAACATATTATCAGTGGTTGAATTTGTAGAGAACTACACTCTACAACCATAGTGTGAGGTGCAGTCACAGTATTACAACTCCACATAGGTTTCAATATTTGTGCACACAGCATTCATTCATGCAGCTGATATTGAGGGAGTATCACTTTTATATTAGTGATGATCACACACATTCTCCAATGTTTGTGCAAGGTTTCTTCCAGATGTTCTATAGTGATTTGGCTCAGAGGGGCATAGCATACGGTCTGCATATAATATGGTCGGATAACTATGCAACACAATTCAAGAACGTGTGCATGTTCTACTAGTTGTGTAGGATGCATCTCACTACTGGTGTTCAACATATGTGGAAATTTTTTGAGGTCGGGCATGGAAAGGGGGAGCATGATGGTGTGGGAGCAAGCATGAAAAGAGAATTAGCATGAGAAGAGTTAAAGTATAAAGATAGTGCAAAGTTGACAAATGCAAGTTCAATCGTCGAGTGGTGTAATGCTTCGATGGGTCTAGGTAATGAAGGTATGTCTTTAGTTCATAGATTTTTTTGGTTGATGGATGATACTAACATTGCACCATATGAGGATTGTTGTACACTAATAGGATCGAGTGAGCTACACTCTTTCCTTAGCTCAAATACAGGTTCATGGAGTATCGATACACATAAGATGACATGATTTTTTTCTTCATGTACAATGGAAGCCTAGAATGATTGTGAGTCAAGGGAGTGGGTTGAAAAATGGTTGACAAGTTATCTTAGCCCACTTCACACATATCACCCTCTGACAGAATTGGAACTAATATAGATGGAATCATTGGTCGACTTTGACCATGTGTCAGATCTAGTTCAACCATGTAATATATCTACTTGCTTAGTTTTTCAAATTCCATATTGTTATCTTACTTTGTACTGTATTCGTAATGTTGACTAATTTCAAGTGATTTTCTACACATATCAATGCAGGGCATGTTTATTCAGTTATTGCATATGAAGAAAATGAAGAGGGAATAGACTATTACTTGTGTTGTTGTGCTGAGGCCAAAAATAAATTGGAAGCCCTATTTATAGATGGAGAAAACATCGAATACCCTACAGGCTCAGTTGTTGTTACTGGAAGATGGCTTAGAAGGTACCCACATAAGAGTGTTAAACATTGGCTATTTGAGGACTTTGACACGCATCGTAAGATTCTTCATTACTCAAAACTTATTGTGGCATCCAATGTTCATTTGAGAAAATATGGGGGTAGACCTTTGAAGAATACCTTGTGGAAGGTTCGTGAGTCTAACCATGAGGCAATACTTGACACAATAAAGAGTAGAGCAAATCCGAATGGTTCATTGGATTAATTTGTAAGTATATGCACAATGGTTCTTATTAATTTATACTTGTATACATGTTAATTTGTTTGATGCCAATGCTATCATCTTATTTTACTTTGCGTATCTGTAAGTAACTTAGTAAAAATTGATTGGTGTCCCCTTGCAGAAAATGCAGATTTATGAGCCTTCCAAGAGAATCTAAGGCATAAAAGCAATACAACATCCCTATTTTGATGATCTTGACAAATCTCAATTATGGTTTTCAGCCATTACAAAAGTGTGTGTGAAGCTTGGTGAGGGAATTTCAAGTTATTCATTTGAATTTAACCTTACCATGACCACCTATGATGTAGACATTATATGAGCATCTTGAATTTCAAGATATTCTAGATTCATGAGAGGTGTTGTGTGCAATAGGTATCTTGGAACTCGCAGTGAAGATGTATGACCAGGAGTGACTAAGTTGAGAGACTTCCATGCCTATTTGTAAGTGCCTTCCATCTATTTTCATTTCATTTCCATTTTGGGTGAGTTGTTTCTTTTTATTCTTTTACTTTGCGTACATCTATAACTAAACTAGTAAAAATTGATTGGTCTCTCCTTGCAAAAAATGCTGATTTTTGAGCTATCGAAGAGAATCTCAGCTAGAAAAGCAATGCAACATCCTTGTTTTGATGATCTTGAAAAATCTCAATTCTGATTTGAATCCATTATAAAAAATCATGTGAAGCTTTGTGAGGGAATCTCAAGTTACTCTTTGAAGTTAACCTCTAAATGAGAACCTATGATGTAGACATTATAAGAAAATCTCGAATGTATGAGTGACATTGTAAAATATCTATGAGAACAGAGTACCTAAGGCATTGTAATGTGATTTGTACTTGTAATGACATTTATTGAAATATTGAAATTTGGTGAAAGGGCAGCAAGGTTATTGAACAAATTTGTTTCATGGAATTATTTTAAGTTAGTAAATTGTGTTTTGAGTAAATTGTCAATTGAATAAGGTCATATTACATGGTCAATTGATTTGCAACGTAATAAGTAATGTTAATTACAAGCTCAACAGTTAGGAATGATTGGAAAGATGTAGAATCATTTGTAAAGGCTATATTTAAACCCTCTTAAAGGCTCAGACACAATGTAATTTTGGTGTAGGAGCACCTAGTCTCCTAGTTGCAAAATTTCACTTTTTGAAGGTTGATAGGTGGTCAATAGATTAGATTAAGGTATTTTGTGTTTATTTATGCTAAATAAGGTCAATCAAGACCATTTAAGGTGTATTAGGGTGAGTTTTTGAGTCTCGGTTGTCAAATGTGCAAAAAAATGTATTCTTGCTACAAAATTGTCAATATTTGAATTTGTAGCCTTTTGAAGGAAAATATTTGAATTTGGTTGTAAATGTGCAAGAATGAGGTCTAAGAGTTTAATATACCATTTAGAGAGCTTGTTTTTCATGGATTTCCTTTCAAAGCCTCTGCTTTTATTGTTCCTACAGTAAATTATTTGATAGATTTGGTGGAATTACCTTTCGTAGTAATCACTATTAGTTCAAGATTGAGATTTTTAACCTTGAAAGAGTATGACTTGGGAAAAAGGTATTTGATATGGCTATTATTTTTAAAGACTTCAAGTGGGATGTACTCCACATTGACACCATTCCTCAATCTTCACTTGATGGCATGAAGGAATGGCTAAACTCCATGGATATAAAGTATTATGAAATCAAAATGAACTTGAACTGGTGGCCAATTTATTGAAGATGGTGGTTGGGAATTTTTGAATATGGAAGCTAGTGATTCTGATTTTGATAATTCAAAAGAGTCAGAACAAGGATATATGAGTTCCCTCTAATGTAGAAGAGGAATCAGAATCAGATTTCATGTAGCCACCATCAAGAGTGTTACAAGCCAACAAGATGGAGGGAATTCTTATATAAGGATAATTTTTAATGTTGCAGGTACTGGCTTTTATACCAACTACAATGGCAACATTGAAATTCCATAGTAGTATTTATGTTGAGGAAATTTCCTTTAGATGCAAGGATTCAAAGCACATCAACCATGTGGTACAAATGATTAAATCCCAGAGATGATCTATAGCAATGAAAGAGTCTGAAAAGGCAGAGAGAGCTACACTGGTGACTCAAGAGAAACTTCAGCTTTCAAAAACAAAGTCAATTAGGCTAGAAGATGTGTGGATTGGGCTAGCATTTGGTGGTAGAGGAAGAAAGATGACTGGAACTTTGGAGTCCCACCATACTAGATTTTGGTATTCAACCATGAGAGTAGATGAGAGAGCTAATATCATGTATCAAAACATTAAGCATGCATTCTTCCAACAAGTGGAGAAGGAGATGATTACTGTGCTTCATTTTCATTTGCATATGCATATCAATTTATGAAAACCAAGAAGACCAAGGATGTCTAGTTTTATGTGGAGGTAATGGATGTGATGCAAACTTTAGGAGGGACAAGAAGGTCAATGTATGATTGGTGCAGGAGCACCATTCAGTAGGTTTTGTTCATCAAGGAAAATAAGGAGTAGAATATAGAATTTTGAGTTTTGTATTAAAATAAGGTCTATGAGATCATTCTATTATGAATTTAGTCATATTTGAGCTATATTAGGTGTTTAGGAGGTTGGGTTTTTAAAAAAAATGCAAAATGTTTAAAAATTGCAAAATTGTGCAAAATTTGCAAACTCAAACGTTGTAAAACTGCAAAATTTGCATTGAGGGAATGTGAAGAGTCAAACCAGTTCAAAGGTCAGTTAGGAAGGTGAATCAGTTTTTAATTGGTGGGAAAGAGTTTAAAAACATGGATAACTCGAATTGAAGGTTGGATTTTGTGATTTGAAGAAGCAAAAACAATAAAAACTCAAAATTTTCCAAAATTATCTATATTTTCAGTTGTAGCAGTAGATTGTATAGCTTGTATTTCAATTAGTTGATCCATATTTGTTGATATTTGCATAGTAGATGGATTTACCTTTCTTTTGAATCCATTTAGAAGGTGTTCCATAACGTTTTTTGCATTTTATCATCAATTTACTAAAATTGGCCTGAACTTATACATTTGAAGGTTTTGAGTCAATAAAAATGGATTTTTGACCCATTCCTCTTTTTGTAGCTTCTGTAACTTGAGGAATGGGTCTGCACTAACATTATTAAGGTGTGGGAATGATGTGTTAGTTTTGGGGAGGTCTGAAAGTGAGATGGGTGTGAAACCCATGAGTGTAAAAGTGAGTTTTCTTTAAGAAAAATGGTGGTTTTGAAGAGTCAAATTGTGTTTTTGTGTAGGGAAGCATTATTTTATGATTGTTTGAGCTTGTGCAAGGTATCAAAAACTTTTTTGAGTAATTTTTAGGTTGTGGTTAGCTTTGGAAGTATCATTTTCAATAAACCCCTAGGGTTTAGGCTACAATAGAGGGTTTTATGGTTTGCCCATTGTACGATGGTATAACTTAGATCTGATTGTGGATTTTGAAGTTTTGACACCTTAGAATCGATTCCCCAGGATTTGGTAAGGTTTGGACAAGTTTAGAGTATAGACCCTTTGTAAAAGTGGCCTAATTGAGGCCTAAAAAGAGTGAAATTTCAAGTTTTGAAGGAGTTGTTACAAAGAAAATTAATGAGTTGTGTTGATATGTTAAAAATTTCAATAATGGGTCCTTGAATTAAGTTAGGTTGTGAATTGGAAGTGTGTGGTTGAGAATTTGTACCCGATTTAGTGGGTTTCCTATGCTAAAAGGGAATAGTGTGATTTGGTTGAGAAAGAGTGAAATGGAGAACTTGATGATCTAATACCTATTTGGTTGTTGAGTTTTTGATTAGTTGTGTTGCAGGACCTCCCCCAATTACATCAATTATCTTGATGAAATAGAGGAAGAACAACAAGAGAGGGACATGAAAAATAAAATCAATACAGAGTTTCAAGGATTTGTCAAGTGAGTAAGAGAGCTATGGGAGCAGCCTCGTCTAAAATATTTTGAACTAGAGTTTGATATAACATTTAGAGAGCTTGGTTTTCATGGAGTTCCTTTCAAATCCTCTTCTAGTGATTTTTATTTTGATAATTCGAAAGATTCAGATCAAGGATATGAACCCTCTAATGTAGAAGAGGAATGAGAATCACTCTTCATGTTGCAGGTACTAGCTTTAATACCAACTACAATGGCAACATTGAAATTCCCTAGAAGTATTTATGTAAAGGAAATTTCCTTTAGATGTAAGGATTCAAAGCACATCAACCATGTGGTACAGATGATTAAATCCAAGAGATGATTTGTAGCAATGAAAGAGTCTGAAAAGGAAAAGAGAGCTACATTAGTGACTCAGGAGAAACTTCAGCTTTCAAAAACAAAGCCAATTAGGCTAGCAGATGTCTCGATTAGGCCAACATTTGGTGGAAGAGGAATAAAGATGACTGGAACTTTGGAGGCCCACCATACTAGATTTTGATATTCAACCATGAGAGCAAAAGAGGGAGTTGATAACATGTATCAAAACATTAAGCATGCATTCTTTCAGCCAGTGGAGAAGGAGATGATTACTTTGCTTCATTTTCATTTACATAACCATATCAAGGCATGGGAACCAAGAAGACCAAGGATGTCAAGTTTTATATGGAGGTAATGGATGTGGTTCAAACTTTAGGAGGGGCAAGAAGGTTATCTTGTTTTAACTGCTGCTACCTACTTTCACAGTGTTCTTGGATTGAAGGGTTTCATTATGTAATTCAACCCATTCCACTTTTTGTGCCTACTGTAACTTGTGGAATGGGTCCTCTAACTTTTAAAATACATGCCTAACCTATTATAATATTATGGAGTCAAGGTCAGGTGTTTGGGATGATGTGCTAGGGCTGTAGCAAGGTATTTTCATGATGAAAATGAGGGTTTCAAGTGGTGTTTTGAAAAAATGTGGGAAGGACTTTCCATGTAATGTATTATTCACCATATGTAGGGTCTAGTAAGTATGTTTGGTGCTTTGTATGGGCATGAAAGGTGTGGGAGATAGGAGTTTCATTAAAACCCCAAGTATTTTTCTTGAAATAGAGGGTTTGGTGTATTAGGGGTGTAGAGGTCTTCAACCTAGAAATAAATATTGGAATTGGAGATTTTGACACATAACATACTATTTTTTTAGGAGTTTGAGTGAAGATCTAGTGTTTAAAAGGCCGTCTCTTTGCAAATAGGGCTAATTTAGTAGCCTTTATGCAAGGTGGTCTATTGGATCTTAATGATGGTTCACAGAAACATGGTATGATCTCTTGGGAATTTTTCTTAGGGTCTATGTTAAAGCTTGATTAGTGTTTGGTTGGCCATTGGATGACATTCTCTAAAAGATAAGCCCATTTGATGAGATTTGGAGACTATAAGTTAGGCAAGGGTTTGTTGAAAACCCATACTCGAAACTTCCCACAACCAACCAAAGCCTAAAAAATGTTCAAAAAGGTCTGCACAAGCTTAAAAGTTCAAGAGATATCACTTCCCCCAAATATTTCTTCAAACCCTAACAGTAAACCACCATTTTCCACTAAAAAATGCACCATTTGACATCTAGGGCATCACCTAAAAGCCCTTTATTCACCTCCCTTGCACAAAAAACTATGCACACATGTTTTATAACCATAACTAAGCCTTTCCATCAAGTTATAGAAGCATATAGTGGGTGAAAGGCTTAATAAAACTCAAAACCCTTAAAATAAGGCATACAAACTAACCCTTAGTAATTGGCTTCTAAAATGCACAAAATCACTTGAAATCCAACCAAACCAAAACTAAAATGGAGTTAAGTCTTCTGCCCACCAAATTCCATCGAAAAAAAAACACAATCACCCTATACGGAACCGTATAGTTCAATGAAACATCAAGTCCCAAAGTGCAAAAGGGTAGCAATCTTTGATGGGGTATTACTTGGATACCATGGTGCTGAAAAATTCTCTATCTAAACCTATGCGATCATGTTGGGGCCATCTACAATAACCTCTCTTAGTTTTTGTTATCTTGGAGTGGTTTTCTCATGGTTTCTAGTTTTCAGTTGATGGAAAAAGTGTCAAATGCAAGTAGTGGAAAGTAGCAAAGTGGTGCAACTTTTGTTCTGCAACTTGTGTGATCAAACAAATTGTTTCAATGCATCTAAATAGGTATTTTTATGTTAGGCATGGTCCTCTTTCGCACCCAAACAAACGGAATCGCTATGAGCTACGTTCAACCAGATCGATCCCTTAAGGGTCCAAAGTGCAAAATGGATGCAAATTTCAACATGCTTCTACTTAGATACCGTGATTCTTAGAAACTTCTCATCTAATACTATGGGATTTTCCTAGGCCCCTCTACAATAACCTCTTAGTTTTTGTTATCTCAGAGTGGTTTTCTTGTGGTGTCTAGTTTTCAGTTGATGGAAAAAGTGTCAAATAGAAGCAGTGGAAAGTTGTAAAGTGGTGCAACTTTCATTCTACAACTCATGTGACCAAAAAAAATATTCCAATGCATTCGAATAGGTATCTTTATTGTAGGTGTGGTCCTCTTTTGGACCCAAACATGCGGAATCGCTCTGAGCTACGTTCAACCAGATTGATCCCTTAAGGGTCCAAAGTGCAAAATGGCTACAAACTTCAACATGTTGTTACTCGGATACCATGATGCTTAGAAAATTCTCATCTAATCCTATGGGATCAGGTTGGATCCTTATACAATAACCTCTCTCTATTTTTTTTTATCTCAGAGTGGTTTTCCTGTGGTGTCTAGTTTTCAGTTGATGGAAAAAGTGTCAAATGGAAGCAATGGAAAGTTGTAAAGTGGTGCAACTTTCATTCTACAACTTGTGTAACCAAATGAACTATTCCAATGCATCTAAATATGTATTTTTACACTAGGAATGGTCATATTTCACACCCAAACACGTGGAATCACTTTGAGCTATGTTCAACTGGATCGATCCCTTAAGGGTCCAAAGTGCAAAATGGCTGCAAACTTCATCATACTATTACTCGGATACCGTTATTCTTAGAAATTTCTCATCAAATCCTATGGGATTGAGTTGGGCCCCTCTACAATAACCTCTCTCATTTTTTGTTATCTTGGAGTAGTTTTCATGCGGTGTCCAGTTTTCAATTGATGGAAAAAGTGTCAAATGGAAGTAGTGGAAAGTTGTAAAGTAGTGCAACTTTCATTCTGCAACTCGTGTGACCAAAAAAACTATTCTAACACATCCAAATAGGTATTTTTACACTAGGCATGGCCCTCTTTCACACCCAAACATGTGGAATCGCTTCGAGCTACGTTCAACCAAATCGATCCCTTAAGGGTCCAAAGTGCAAAATGGTTGTAAACTTCAACATGTTGTTACTCAGATACCATGATTCTTAGAAACTTCTCATCTAATCATATGGGATTGTGTTGGGCCCCTCTACAATAACCTCTCTTGGTTTTTGTTATCTCAGAGTGGTTTTCCTGTGGTGTCCAATTTTCAGTTGATGGAAAAGGTGTCAAATGGAAGCAATGGAAAGTTGCAAAGTGGTGCAACTTTTTTTCTACAAATCGTGTGACCAAATGAACTATTCCAACACGTTTGAATAGGTATTTTTATGCTATGAATGGTCCTCTTTCACACCCAAACACTCATAATTGCTCCGAGCTACGTTCAACCGGATCGATCCATTGAGGGTCCAAAGTGCAAAATGGTTGCAAACTTCAGCATGTTGTTACTCAGATATCGTGATTTTTAGAAATTTATTGTCTGATATTATGGGATCATGTTGGGCCCCTCTACAATAACCTCTCTCAATTTTTGTTATCTCGGCATGGTTTTCCTGTGGTGTCCAGTTTTAGATTGATGGAAAAAGTGTCAAATAGAAGCAATGGAAAGTTGCAAAGTGGTGCAACTTTCGTTCTGCAACTCATGTGACCAAATGAACTATTCCAATGCATCCAAATAGGTATTTTTATTGTAGGCATGGTCCTCTTTCATACCCAAACACGCGGAATCACTTTGAGCTACGTTCAACTAGATTGATCCCTTAAGGGTCCAAAGTGCAAAATGGCTGCAAACTTCAACATATTGTTACTTGGATACCATGATGCTTTAAAAATTCTCGTCTAATCCTATGGGATCATGTTTTTCCCCTCTACAATAATATCTCTTGGTTTTTGTTATCTCAGAGTGGTTTTTTTGTGGTGCCCATTTTTCAGTTGATGGAAAAAGTGTCAAATGGAAGTAGTGGAAAGTTGCAAAGTGGTACAAATTTCATTCTGTAACTCGTGTGACCAAAAAAACTATTCCAATGCATCTAAATAGGTATTTTTACACTATGCATGGTCCTCTTTCACACCCAAACACGCAGAATTGCTCTGAGCTACGTTCAATCAGATCGTTCCCTTAAGGGTCCAAAGTGCAAAATGGCTGCAAACTTCAACATGTTGTTACTCGGATACCGTGATGCTTAGAAACTTCTCGTCTGATCTTATGGGATCATATTGGACCCCTCTACAATAACCTCTCTCATTTTTCATTACCTCAGAGTGGTTTTCTTGTGGTGTCCATTTTTCAGTTGATGGACAAAGTGTCAAATAGAAGCAGTGGAAAGTTGCAAAGTGGTGCAACTTTTGTTCTACAACTCGTGTGACCAAAAAAATTATTCCAATGCATCCAAATAGGTATTTTTATGCTAGGAATGGTCCTCTTTTTCACCCAAACACACGGAATTTCTCCAAGCTACATTCAATCGGATCGATCCCTTAAGGGTTCGAGTGTAATATGTTGAAATAGGTCATTCCATCTATTGTTCAGGTTGTGTCTCAGTGATATGGGACTGATATAAGTAGGATAGGGAGTATGAATAAGAAAATAGAATTGTTAAAGGCATTGGAAGAGTTTACTAATGTTGCCCCTGTTCAAAATTCAAAATTAAGGCCCCTTAAAAGCAAGCCTAGAAGAGGTGAAAAGAAGAAATTGCTTCAAAATAAGTTAGAATAGGTTGGAAATAGGGTGAGTTTGTGGAGTTTGATGTGTTCAAAAGGTCTACAAGGATAGGTGAGGTCAAAAGTATGCTATGGCATGATGCGCTAGTTGGGAAAACAGGGGTTTTGAATGAAAAAGAGATATTTGAGGAAGTAAAAGTAGGTAAAGTGAAAAGGCAACATAATTTGGTGGTCAATTAAGTTTGTGTAGGAAAAATGAAGAGTGTTGGAATAGGTTTTGAGGTTCAGGTTCAGGTTCAGGGGTTCGGTTCACTGGTTAGGCCAATTTTTTTTGGAGGGGGGTTTGGTTCATTTTGGGTTCATTGGTACAAAAATCATGTAAAAACAAAATATAAATATATATGCAGCCTAGAAGCATGCATTGGGATTAGAATATCATATAACATCATATAAACAACAAAACCACCATAAACTTGATTGTCATTTAAAAAATGCATTATAAATATTCATCGTTGAAACTTGAATTGTGGTAGCTTGATATACAAAGTCTATTTATGCTAGGGTTCAATTTGTATGATTTTGGAAAAAGAAGCCAACTGAGTAGAGTTATCAGCATTCTTCATAAATCATAAGAATTTGTTTAGTACACTAGCCATTTTGATGTCTTCTTGCAGTCTCAAACATTATTTTGTATCATTGTTACATTGGTCTTCAAAGTGGTAGCTTAATATAGCTCCACAATACAAAATCTAGTTTACCTGTGCAGTGTAACAATGACATAGGCAATTTTTTCTTTCAAAGAACCAAAGGGTGAGTGCATAATTGAAGTGTATAAACACATATTTTTTTGTAATATCAAGGATAATTTTTGAAACTTCCATGCATTGCTAATCTAAAAGGAAAAGTATTATACATATCCTTTGCTTAATTGAGTTGTTCCAATCAAAGGATTAAATATATTGGAATCTTTTTATCAATAATTTCATAGAATACCAATTGAAAACATGTGTTTTTTCTTTTAGATAAAGTTGTTTACCATCAATTAATTTATTTATTCAAGACAAACCATGAAGGACAACAATGACCAATTAATAAGTATACACATGAATAAATCAAGCATGTACATGTGAATAAGGGAAGCACAAGTAGTCACAAACACATATGCCTTGAAGTATACACACAAATACATGGTATACACAACTTAATACAAAGTATATGCATGAATACAAGGTATACGAAAGAAAATGTGTAAGTCGCACAGTATACCAATTGGAACACACGTCATTCACAATGAATACATGTACGTTGTAAAGTATACACTTGAATACACACAACTCATATCTATTGAACCATGAATTTATAACATGCAAATATGGACACCATTGGTAAAAAATATTTGTATTAACCAAATAGCCATGTACACATACATCAATATATGTCGATATAAGTATAAAATATAGGTATAAAATAGCCATATAGGCTTACGAGAATGTCATATAGGCATACAATGTCAAATATATCCAATACAAAATATGTACAAAAATGTCATGTAGGCATACAACAAAGGGCTCTGGAATCAAAATTCATTGCTCTCCAGGCTCTTGAAATAAACTCTTGCCCTTTGCTGGTCGATCGGATGGTGATAGGTATGTCACTCATTTCTGCTGCACTCGAGGAGTGCTCCTGCTACTCCTCCTACTAGCGTTAAGATCTTGGTGAATTTTTAACTATTACAATTTAAGAAGTAAATACATTAATATATAGAAATTACATTATAAAAAATGATATATTTACAAAAATAATCACTTATGGCCATCTCACGATCACTCTCCATGAGGGAAATATTTGCATGCCAATGTTGAGGCATGCTCAAGCCCTGTATAAACCATTCAAATAGAAATTAGACTATGAATCAATAATTTGGTTTGATTTTTCACTCCAACTAACATCTATAACAACGAATGTAAATTGAAATTTAGTAATTTGCCTCATACCTCCCCTATCAAAGCCATCGAGGATTGTATAGCAGATGAAACACTGATATCCATTTCCCTCATAACATTTGGAGGTGTTTCCACAACCAACATCTAAAAATAAAGCAAAACATTATTTAATCATGAAAAGTTACAATAGCGATCCACGTCATGACTTATAGTGTATGAGATGTAATGAAAAAAATCTTGAGTACTTATTAAAGTATATATTTCTGATTATCATGCTTACTATTTTCCCTATCCATATCTTGTTCGAAAGGACATGTTTTTAGGATTTTACCCATAGCAGCAATCCGCTGAATCATTTGATTAAATGCTTTCATAGACATGTACAAAAAATGTGGTGGCATAGAGAAGGCAACTTGAACTGTTTGAAAAAATGCCTCAAAAGAAATGGGGTCTTGTGGTGATAGAATGCCCTTACAAACAAATGCACGTCATGGCATTCCATCACCATAAGAACACATTTATTTCAAGCATTTTTTCAAAAATTGCATTTCCTTATCTATGGTAAATTATTGCTTACTATTATGCTTTGATATATATTTTTCCAACCATCCATAGTTTGTTGGAAAGCACCTATTTTAGGCTTTTAGCCATAGCAGCAAGAAAGCACGAGTAGTTTGATAAAATGCTTTAGTGCACATGTATGAAAAATGTGGTATCATAGAAAAGCTGGTGAGCATTTTGAAGAAATGCCTCAAAGAAATGTGGTCTCATGGTGATGGAATGGAATTCCATCGTGCCATGAGACTGCATTTCTTTGAGGCATTTTTTGAAACTACTAACTACCTTGTCTATGCTATTGCTTACTATTATGGTTTCATTTATTTTTTCCAACCATCCATAGTTTGTCATGCAGGTGCACCTTTGCAAGCACATGCCTCCATGTGAAGAAATTGAATCAAGTTGCTTATGTTGACTTTCTAAACAACTATATATTGAAGTTGAAATTTTGTCATCTATCAACATCTAGTTATTTGTTATGGAATGTGAAGTAATGATTTTAGTTTGAATGATGTGCAATGCAATGTAACCAAAGATATGAATATAAACTACACAAATCTATTAAGTAAAATTTATTAGTTAAACTCTTTATTCTATTACCTGTGTGAAGGTTTGAGTAAATCCACTGGTACTCAGAGGTGTTCCCTTGAAACCTCCAATATTACCCTATTCAACATCCAAAATCACATATTAAAATACCATTCGTAAAACAATGCTATTAACATGTAATAAATTTATAATTGTTTACTAGTTACATACCTTGCCGATAGATGTACTGTAGAAATAAGTAGGTGGAAGGCTAGTGTATCCAGTCTCAACACTGTGATCCTACAATTTTATTAAAATCATAAAACTAAATTAGTTAATCTTGTATTTAAAAATTGAAATTTAATAAATTAAATTCAATGGACATGCTAACTTTTACCCGAGTATCAATTCCATACACATCATGCAAAATGTCAGCCACCCTCTCCATCTTCGTAGTTGCATAAGGATCCTTTGCAGCAGCCTCTTGAGTGCCAGTGGGGTCATATGAACAAGTCACCCCAGAAGATTGAAACACATGGGTTCGAAGGCCACCACTCGAAGACTCCCCTGCATGGCATTGTAGAATAGGGCTAGTATGATGGATGACACTCTGGGTCAAAGTGTTGATTGCTTGCAATGTCTCTATGTTGGCACTCTCCTTCGCAATGGAAGGTATAACAACATGCTCACTAGGTGGCCTAGCAAGAGCTCATCTCCCTTGCCACGTAGGATCTGGTTGTGCACCGGGCCTATCTTGGGCCAAACCCCCACCTCTCCCCTGGAATTCCCTCATATCAAAATAATTTGGGATTTTGTTCAATATGAACTCACTATATAGTTTCCTAAGAAAATATTGGGGGACTTCACAATTGTTGCATAGTCGGTCATCAAAGACCATGCACCACCTATCATAAAAATGGTTCATAATCTCTTGGTGGTGACACCAATGAATAGGAAACCTCTTCGCATTGAGGGTAAGATTTTGATTTGTGCATGGGTTAGTGAATAATGAACACAAATCACCTTTTTAATTTTTAAATCCTTTACTTGTTTATATGATAGTTTATTTGCATAATATGCCCTAGCCATCTACCTCCTATCTTTCCATCTAGTTATTTTTTTGCTAATTGAATCCACATTTTTTAACATATCTTTCAATGAATTTGTGAGGGTCA
The DNA here is from genome assembly GCA_007258455.2 of Sequoia sempervirens. Classification (NCBI taxonomy): domain Eukaryota; kingdom Viridiplantae; phylum Streptophyta; class Pinopsida; order Cupressales; family Cupressaceae; genus Sequoia; species Sequoia sempervirens. The sequence goes on from VDFB02373365.1 coordinate 226,152,497, forward strand.
TTCTTTCTATGGTTGAACCTTTTGGATCACTCAACCTACTAATAACATCCTCAATTTATTTTTTGTTGCTCTCAATCTCACTCATTAAATTTTGTTGAGTGCCAGGAGGGTGTTGAGGGATTGGTGGAGGAGGTTGTTGTTGAGGTTGATTTTCTTGTTCATGATTTGGTTGCTCTTCTTGTTGAGGATTTTGTGGGTTTTCGAGTTATTTGCATCTCCTACAAATTCAAAAATGTATATATCAAATATAACCTTAAACTAACAAAATCAACCTAAAACTAAGAAATTGAAAACAAATAGCAAACAATACTTACCTCTCCCACCTCTTCATCATTGTTGCGCCATCCTTGCAAAGAAATAGCAACTGTTGTTGAAGATTTTTGCTCAATCCCTCCTCCTAGAACGTGAGCGCAAAAATGAGGGTTTTTGGCTACGGGCAGAGCAGAAGAACAATCGACATAAAATGAATCACTTTCACTTCTTTTTTAATTTTAAATTGACATAACGCGAGTGCATTATAACGTGCTCACGTTATGAGTTTTCAACTTTTTTTTTTTAAGTTGGCCACCAAATTGTAACCCAACTTCATGCACTCGCCCTAAAGATGTATATTTACTTTAAATACTATTATTGATCCTAGAACTATAAATGAGGCTTTAGGTATATATAATGCAAAGTCCTAGAAAATAGCCATGATGAAGAAATAGTGGTACTTCAAAGAAATGAAACTTGGGACCTAGTTTATTCCCTAAATATGTAACTAGTGAGTTAAAAATGGGGTTAAGAAAATAAAATAGGATGTGATGGTCATGTTGAAAGTTAAAAATAATGGTTGGTTATAAATGGTTACTCTCAAATCGAGGGATTGGATTAGAATGAGATATTCTATCATGTTGGAAAAATGCCATCCATTAGATTCTTATTTTCTAATTTTATAGGTTATGCTCTAGAGGTTGAAAAAATGGATGTGAAAATTCCTTTCCTTCATGATGATTTGGAGGAATAAATCTATATGAGATAGTTGGAGCACCTTTTAATGTTATGGAAAATATATTTTTAAATTAAATAATTCATTGTATGGCCTTAAGAAATCTCCAAGGAAGGTATACTATAAATTTGATACTTTTGTATTGAGTTGGAGATTTGAGAATTCTAAATTAGATTACTATGTTTATTATAAATTTGATTGTTTCTTAGTTTTTGTATTATATATTGGTGATATTGATAAAGGGGAAATACTAGTTTTCAAACTAAAGTTTCAATTTGTAAAAAAAATTTAAATGAAATAATTAGACTTGCAAGAAAACACATTCTTTGAATGGAGATAACAAGAGATAAAATAAATAGAAAGTTATGTCTTGGCTAATGTAATTTTGTGAATTTCACATTATAGACCTGTTTAACATGTAATATTTAGACCATTGTGTGTTATAATATGTCCTAATTCTATATTTGAGATGTAATACATGATTAGGGTACCTTATTACAATGCAATAAAAAAAAATTATGACATGGTATGTACTAGACTAGATATTTCCCAATAGGTAGGAGTCCTTAATAGGTTTATATTTAATTGATGCCTCATATTTGGGCATTAGAGTTGTACTAAGTCAAACAGGTAAGCCTATAACTTTATTTAGTGAAAATTTGAATGAGGTAAGAAAAAAGTATTTGACTTATGATATAGAATTTTATGCAATTATGTAATAATTGAGACATTGGAGTTATTACCTAGTGCCCAAGGATTTTGTGTTGTTTAAAAACTATATTGATTTAAATTATTTAAATAAAAATAAAAGGTTTAATATTAAGCTTGAAAAATGAGTCTATATTTTATAAGGATATACCTCTATTCTAAAGCATAAGTCAATAAAACAAAACCATGTTGCAAATACTTTAAGTAGATGTGTTATACTATTGACAACAATGGAAAGTGAGGTGATTGGTTTTGATGCCATCAAGGATTTATACGAGTCTCATGATAACTTTTTGGAAATTGTGGAACAATTTGAGACTCAAGTAGTTGGTAGCATAAATTACATTCAACGTCAATATATGATGTAGGATGGCTACCTATTCAAAGGAAAATAGACATTTATTCTAGATGGGTCTATGAGAGATAATATTATCAAGGAGATTCATAACATTGGCTTGGTTGGCCACTTTTACAAAGATAACACTATAGCCCTGGTAGAGGAAAAGTACTACTAGCCAAATATGAAAAGGGACATAACCACGTATGTAACAAGGTGTATAATCTATCAAGTGGCAAAAACAACAATCACAAAACATAAGTTTATACATGTCATTACCAATTCCTTGAGAACCATGGAATCTATACTAGGTCTCGCAAACATACATCAAGGTAATAATTTTGTTTTTGTGGTTGGTGATAGGTTCTCTAAGATGGTTCAAATTATTGTTTACAATAAGACTAATGATGCAAGCAAGGTGGGAAATTTATTATTTAAAGAGGTTGTTAGATTGCATGGTGTCCCAAAACCTATTACATATGATAAGGATGCCAAGTTTTTGAGTCATTTTTGGAGGAGACTTTGGAAGAATATGGGAACTCTGATTTAGTTCAGTAGTGCTTACCATCTACAAACAAATGGGTAGAAAAGGTTAGTGAATTAGAGTTTGGTAAACCTATTAAGATTCATCATTGGAGAGAAACCTAAATAATGGGGCATGGCATTATCACAAGATGGATTTTCCTATAATAGTTCAATGAATAGATCCATAGGTAAATCACCATTGTAATTTTTTCATGGCACAAATCCTCAAGGAATTTTAGATTTTGTGTACCTACCAATGGAAGACATGATTAGTGATGATAGTGAAGCATATGCAGAACACCTTCGTATATTGTAGGATGAAGTGTGATAAAGTCTACAAGATACTAATACTAGGTAAAAAACTATAATTGGTGTTAGTAAAAGAAAAAAGGTAATAAATGAAGGTGATTTAGTGATGGTTTAGCTAAGAAAAAAGAGGTTTCTCACAAAAATCTACAATAAGTTAAAATACAAGAAAATTGGTGCCTATAGGATTATAAAAATGATCAATGACAATGCTTATGAGGTAGAATTATTAGTGAACATTTGTATTTCTTCTATATTTAATGTTTATGATTTATATAATTTTAATGGAGAGGCTCATGATAAATAAAGATAGGAAGAATTGAATTAGAAACAACAAGTTCCCAACATAAAAAGGAAAATATTACATATATTTTGGACAAGAAGACAATATCCACATGCCAAGGTTAATAAAAAAAGTACTTGGTGTAGTGGTAAGGGATATAATAGGAAGAAAATAAATAGATTATATAAATATATTATAGAGTTTGAATTGAAGAATTTGGACTTGGATATGTGTCATAAGTTTCAGGATAAAAACTTGTAGCATTTGTGTTCTTTCCAACTAGAAGAGAATGATGCAAGGAATTTCTAAGGCCATAAATTTTGACCTAAGAGACCATTTGATTTGAAGTTTAAGTGGATTGTCTCAAAGAGTTGATTCCAACCCCAAACAAACTTATTTGATTGGAGCACATCTTAATACTTTCTTAGGGTTGTTTTCTATCATCTAAGGCCTCAAAATTGAATTTTAACATTTTTTTAGTAATTTCCAAATTTGGAATTTTTATATTTTTCATGTAATTAGAAGTATTTAGTTCTCAATTATTCTTACTTTAGTTAAAATAAAGTAATTGGAAATTTTCATAGCCAAACATGAAAGCATGTAATAGTACTAAAAATAGATATTTTTTTAGTATGGATTTACTAGTTAAGGATTTTTTTTCGGTTGGAGAAGAGAGAATGTAATATAATTGAAAAAAAGTTAATTGAAGAATTTTGAGTATTCGTATTTTTTTAATTACTATTCTTTAATGAAAACCGTACTGTGAATGGGGTTGCATCACTATTCCTTGATGGACTCATTGGAATGGATTTAAAAGTGTCTCTAGATATCTTCAGGTACCTTAGAGTATCACTTATTTTATCATTAAAATTTTACAAGAGACAAACATTCGATAGATAGTCATAGTTCTTTGGACTTAGATTAGGCTAGAGTTGTTGATAGTAGAAGATTCACTAGTGCATTTTTTTCTTTTAATGGCAATGTAATAAGTTGGATGAGAAAGCAATAGGTTATGGTTTTTTCTCTACTATGAAGAGAATTATATGGTGACAAATAATTATTGTAAAGAAGCCATTTTATTAAAAACATTATGTTAATATTTTGAATTAAATATAGGTGTAGCTACTCTTTATCATGATATTCAAAGTATAATATGTTTCACAACCAAGCTAACCATTCATTTAGGGACTAAACATGTAGATTTACAATACCACCTTGTTTGATACTTGGTCAAAGATGGAAGGGTGAAATTATAGAGAGTTCAAACTTTGATGAATGTTGTAGATGCTTTAACCAATTTTGTATGCATAGATACCTTTAGATGGCCTTAGGATTCTATTATCATTTTGAATACTAGTAGTTAAAATTTTGATGATATTGGGTTTCCCCTTTAGCTCTTGCAAGGTATTTGAAAAGTGGGAGAATATTGGGAATTAAGGTATCTAAACCTTGGATTTTTTTGTTTTACTTACTAATAATTTAGTATTTTACCATAATAAAAATATTTATATTTTATTATTATTTTTTCCTCACATTAAAATGAGGTGTGCAATTTTAAGGTGGAATACTTTCCTAGTGTTAATGTCTTTGAATGGGTGTTGTAATGTATCATTATGGTGGCTATTCATGGAAATTTTTTAGTACTCTAATTATATGGAATCTATAGCATAATATTATGATGCACAAGAGATTGTAAGAGGGGAGTTACTTTAGAATCTTTATCAAAATTATGATGGGTATTTACATTTATTATTGTAGCTATATTTTAGGGTATTGACAGTTACAAATTTGGCCCAAAATTGGGTGATTATTGTTAGGTTAATTGATATTTACCTTGAAAACAAGTAATTTTTATGTCCATTTTTCTTGGAATGTGTCCTAGCGAACATGAGAGAAATGTATTTAATATTGACATATTATGATTATATTTTTGAGAGGAAATTTAATGTTATTGGAGGTTACATGTCACTAGAGGAATAAATTATCCCTTCTAGGAATTCACATTGGGAATGTGAAGGGTCTTGAGTGTGGAACCAAGTTTGGAAGGAAAAAGGTGTCCATTGGTTCTTCATTTGGAAGCTAAATAGTCATTAGAGAATCCTAAATGTCATAAGTTGAAGGGGCTATGGGTTAGGTGCCCTTGTTGAAGCCTTGTGTACATTAATTAATTTATTATCATGATTCTTAGTTTTCCAAGGAAGGGGCATGGGTTTTTGGAAGTTATTTTGGCACCTCTTGCTTTGGTTTACTAGTATGGTCTTACCTCCCACATGTTTTATAAATTGGATCCTTGAGATGGTACTTGTATTTTGTGTTATTTTTAGGTGTATGGAATAATCTTGGATGTAGGAGATTAGTAAGGAAATACATTGTGGTGTATCTCTCTTGTGAAGATGAATAATATACTTTCCCTTTTTTCTCACATGGAATTTTTTCCCAAAAGTGTTTCTCCATGTAAATCTAGTGTCATATTTGTTTTCTAATTTTTGTGAATGATCATCTACACCTAGCTAAACATAGACAAACACAAGATCATTAGTCATTCAAATAAGAACACATATCATTCCCTATGAAATTCTCAAGCATGCAAAGAAGATGAAAACAAAACTCAAAACATGAAGTAAACATGAAATTAAGTATGAAATCTTAATCTAAGCTACCCAAACCTCATCCCATAGGGGGATTGTTGTCACTTTGGTTTGAAAATTGTCTCTTTCCCAATCGCAAGTTGATAAGCTCCAAAGTGGTGATGAATTCAAGCTAAAATGATGAAGATGCAAGTAGATGTGAGATAAAAATGGCTGTGATAAATGCCAATTACCCTCAAAGATAGTGATAGAAATTGGATGATTGGTGGATGAAATGAGCATAATGACTTTGCATGAGATTGTGGACCCATTTCAAGTAGAAGAGGCTTCTACTTATAGGATTGAAGGGTTGAAGAAAGAGTGAAATTGGTGAATGTGGGATTAAAATGGGAGCCAATAGGAATGTGGCACTTGTCACAAGACTAATGGATGGATGAGGAACACATTTTTGGGAATGTATAGAGTTAAGAGGATGTAAGAGGATTAAACGAATGTGGTTGGAGATGTAAGAGAATGCGGGTGAGGATGTATGAGAGATTAATTCCCTTGTAAGAGAAAAGATGGAATGTAAGAGGAAGTAAATGCCTTTTTAAGAGGTATTTATGGGTGTGTAAGAGGCTTTTGGAGGGAAATTGAATGAGGAGGTGGTTGGGAGGAATATTCCTAGGAATATGTCATTGTTAGGATAATAAGATAATTAGATAATTAAAAGAAATAAATTTCATGTGCAACCTAGTTAGTTGACCATGGGTTTAGTTTGACCAAGGTTGAGTCAAAAGCTAGGGAATGGGTAATGAGGATTAGAGAATGATTTAGAGTTAATTAATTTAGAATTAATTAGCTTGAGTGGGTTAGGGGATTGAGACATTTGATTTAAATAATTTGATTTATTTAATCAAATGAGAGGACTTTAGGATTTTAATTAAATAAATTGATTTATTTAATTAAACATGGTGAACAATAGTGAGTAAGAAGTGAATTAGTCAAATAAAATTAATTACTTGATTAATAGAAGAAGTGATGTTAATTAATTAGAATTAGATGTATAATATCAATCAAGCCTATTTGAGTGTCTAAATTTTGCTCCTCTTTGAAGCGAGGTGTCTGTTGTGTTGGTTCAAATAATAACACTCCCGAGATCAAAATTCAAAAAAAATCTAATTTTTTAGATGCCCCACTATTCCATCAACATAAGGAATTCTGCTACTACACTGCCCCCTCAAGAGATCATGTGAAAATTTCAATTTCTTGGGTCGAGTTTGCGATAAAGATTCAAGATCAGTTCAGCTCAGAGAGGACTAGAAAGTTCGAATGTTGATGTAGAAAAATTTGAGGATGTATAGAAAATCATCATCAATGGGTATCCTCATCTATATTTTGATATATCACACATATTTGATACTTGGATAGAAATGTTAGTAAAGAAAAAAGAATAAGAAGAATAAGAGGGATCAACCCTTGAGTTTGTGATGATGCAAAAGTCCAACAAGTCCATGATTCGTCGATACTTTATTAGATATGATGATGAGTGATGATGATTTTATTATTGAGGGATTGAGACACAAATGGCACAACTAAATCCTTATATAGTTTGATAACACACATAGATACGATGCATCAAGGTATAGAAAACTAGGATGGCATTGTATCTAGTGAGATGGAATTTGACTCGATAAATAGAAAGAGGTATTCTTGTTCACACCTAACATACAAAAACCTCACTAAGATATACTTCAAAAGTTTCAAACATCTCAGACCAAAACATGGAAAGGCATAACCTATCAATGAAATAGTCAACAAGCTATCCAAAACTCCCTCCATACACACCTACCAAACCAAGTATCACTAAGTTATATTAAAATAACATCCAACAAACACAACAAATAAAAGATAATGATCGATGCTCCAATCCTTTCTCTCTAAATCATTTTAGATAGACATCCTCGAGAGGTCATGGGAATAGGTGCAATAAGATAAATCATAAGAGGAGATCAACTAAACAACCAAGATAATGTTTTTCATACCTCTAGCCAAAGGGATGTGTTTTGCTTAGGATAAGTATCCAAAATGATTGCCAAAGACATTTCCCATTGTAGGAAGGATGCATTCTAGGACATGTTAGTGGATAGTGGAAATTTGATAGGTTGTTTGAAAATTTCGTTGAAATAAGGTTTGATTGACATGTTTGAGAATGATCAAGAGTTTGTTTTTTAATTTAAAAGTTGTTTCAATTTTTATTTTGTGTTGGAAGTTTTCTTATGCTGATTGTTGTGGTTGTTTCTATTTATATTGCCAAAGGATGAAGGTGATGATTGATTTATTATGGATGATTGATTATTGTGGGTGAAGTGAAATGAGACAAATGGATTTTTTTAAATATTGGGATGTTTTGATGTTTTTGAAATTTTATGAGGCTTTTTGTTTGGATTTTTGAGTTATTTAATTTTTTTTGTGTCTCAGGGGCTCATCAATGATGGCCTTGCCTACATTTAAGCTTAGAGATGACATAGTTCAAACAATCATGTTTTTGACCTATTTTTGGATTTTGATATGATTTGAATGTTTTCTTGACTTTTTGGATGATTTTGATAATTTGGATATGGATATGTGTGATAATATCAATGATCTATTTTAGGATTTTGTTAAGAACCTAGCTAGGTTTGATTGATCTGATTGATGGATTGATGATGATAACATTGTTGAGAATGCACAACAATGCAAGGATAGTGTTAAGAAACACCAGGATTGGGAAGGATATCCCGAGATAATGATGGATTGATTGGATTTGATTGATCAAAATTGTGAAGCTTAGTTTGGAAAAAAATTTGCTTGAATGATTTGATGTGATGGTGAAGTGAAAATTAGATGCAATTGAATTGATATTGATTAATTTTTTATGAAAGATAAAACTTGATAAAGAACATCTTTTCGTCAAAATATGCCATGTGCTAGTGATTTGGATTTTGGCTCACAAATGATTTGAACAATTTGATTTTACATTTTCCAATGTTTGGATTACCAGGTAAGTTGGAAGATATAGATCAAGATTTATTTCCGCAGCAAGATGTAAATATTTTCCTCTAGTGTGTAGTAATGTATGGAATGCTATGGGTGGATTCTTGGATAGATGAATGGATGGATGGATATGGTAAGCACACAAAGGATGCCAAGGATTATAATGTGATAAGATAAGGTGTTTGAATAGAGGATTATCATTTGTATAGTGCTCCATGGCTTAGATAATTTTGGGTAGGATAGGATCAATGAAAATGACTCATGTCAAGATGTTTACCATAAGCAAGTATAAAGTGTACACCAAAATTTTTCAAGATCAAGATAATTTGGAAGATGGATGTAGATGGATGAAAATGGATTGAATAAATGGTTCATGGATGAATGGTTTAATTATGGATAAGATGGATGGAATGCTATATTTATTATGGATGAGATAAGATGATTCCACCTGAATAAGTGCACAAAAATGCTCGATTCTACACATGACGTATGTTTTCCAAGTTTTCATAATAGTACTTTCCCAAAGTGCCACCGTAGTGGTTTTCACTGGAGGATGATTTTTATCTTTACTATTTTCATGATTTTTTGAATTTTTTTTTTGTGAAAGATTTTAAGCTCATGTTGAACTACCTATTGGTGTTGACGTTGACATTCCTATCATAATGTGTCATTGATATCCTGGTTGAAGAAGCTGCTTTTCCAAGACATGTGCACTTGAATACAACTTTTGAGATTCCTTTAATCTGCTTTGTTGATATTGGAGCTAACTTTGTCTTTGTGCGCACATCACAATAGAATTCCTTTTGAATTGGGTATGTGTAGGATCATCATGGAAAAAATAGGCCCTTAAGTGGCAAAAAATTTAGAAAAACCAGAGTTAGGAAACTTGACGTAAAAATTTGAATAATTTATCTATATTATTTCAAAAAATGTAAGAATAGAATCTGTAGAAAATTGAATGTAGTTTCTAAACTACTAGGTTTTTTTTTAAATGTATTTGGTGAAAATTTGAAATTTCAATGCGAGTACTTAAATTTCAAGGAAAAATAAGAAGTAGGTGTTTGTCTAACCACCCTAACCACAATAAAATAATATTTTTTTTATAAGATTTTAGATATAAGTAGAGGACTCATGTCCCAATGTGATGCATATTTTTGGTTTTTTTCAAAGTAAATAATTAATTATGAATTTTTATTACAACTTTTAAAAATATAAAAAAATCATATGTCTGACCACCTTAACTTGGTCAAAACTTCATGAAATTCAATTTAATATTTTAAAATCCTATAGTATGTGAAGCATAGAATGTGACACATGTTTCAGATTCAAAAAATGTGATACTGTTTGAAAGCTATAGATGTTTTTCAATTAGCCTATCAATTAGGACTTTATTCGTAATTCAAATAGAAAATGAATAATAATTATTTATTAAATTCAAAGTGAAGCATGATTTCTATTGGTGGAAATTTGAGAATCTCTTTTAAAAACCCTTTTCATTTCATTAATTTTGGGTTAAAAAAAGTTGTCAGCCACATACCCTAAAAATACCCATCATATTGCCACTTTTTGGCCCATCATGATCCTACACATATCCAATTCTTATGATGAATGGTGGCTTCCAATACATGGTCAATGTGAGAATTGGATATCATGCATGGAGGAGAGGATGGTGGAGTATATTTAGGAATAAAAGATGTATTGGTTGATAGTTTGGAACCTTTGACTCTCCAAACTTGGGAAAATGAGCAATGTTGGGTGGATATAGAAGTATACATGAAATTAGGACCAACTGCTTGATATACTTTGTATGTTGCTTGAGAATCCTGCTTTTGCATTTGTGGACATCTTTGATGGATACATTTCCCTTTTTGATTTTTCCCTAGCATAGTTTCTTTGACTAATGGAGTATCATTGGGATTATTTACTTTTGTATTCTTTGGTATCCATTTGTATTTGTTTTGTCCCCTTTTCTTTGGTGATATTCTCCTTACTTTGATAGGAACATTTATTTTTACATTGGTCCTACTTTGTGGATGGGGTAATGGATGGATGAAGATTCATGACGTGGATAGTTGTAGTATTAGCATTGGTTTCATCACAAGGATTCTTCATGCTCCCTATGTCGACGTTTTCTTGAGATGAAGTTACCCCCAGTATTGTAGAAGTAGTACCTTCATGCTTTGATTCTTCTTGTTTCAAGATGTATTGTTTAGCAAGCATTATCTAATAAATAACCATTGTAGATGATGTTATTTCAATTTTTTTCTATATTGATTTTGGAATATCTCATTTGGTTGCACTTGTTTCCTTGAGTGGATAATGCTAGATATCTTCATACATGATGTCCTCAATCTAAATTTGGGATATATCTAATCTTGATGTTGATAACTCTACCTAACTATAGGAATCAATAACCTCTTGGTCTTGTGTAATAATGTCAAGAGTAAAGGAATCTTGTTTTGAATGAATATCATCTATGTGTCTATCCAAAGAAAGCATCTCATGGGTAGATGGAGGAGTATGTGCTATATGGATATGATCATCATTTGTGACATCTATTGGCAGATGGTTAGTGCTCCCTTTAGGATTTGTTACATGGACTAATTGCCTCCCATGGATTTGTTAACTCTGGTAGTTGTATCAGACATTAACAGGTTGATCTTTCAGTGCAAGGACAACTATGGGCCAACAATTGGTATGAGAGCCAAAGGTGTCAAGTTTGAATCTGCTTGGGTAAACTAAGGGGGATTTTGTTGGTAGATGGTCAATGCTCCCCTCAGGATTCATGAAATGGACTAACCACATCTCATGGATCCATTAACTCTAGCAATTGTATCAAACATTAATAGGTCAATCTTTTGGTGCAACGACAACTATGTTCCAACAACATCTTGTATAGATTGGGGAATACCTATTAGATCATTGTATCATCTTGGAGATATGGATTCTTGATCTTGATTAGTTTTGGAACTGCTTTCAACATGCTTTGGCTCAAGTTCTTAACATGGGTCAATTTGAAAGGATGGATTGTTTACATAGGGTTCTTGGATGTCTTCATTAGGCATGTGAAGTGGCTCAATATCCTCTTGATCTTTGAGTGGATTCGGTTCAAGTGTTGAGTTGATGATTCCTTAAATATCTACAACCACGAGGTCAAAGGATATCAATATGTCTTGGAAAGGACCATTGCTAGACTTTGGAGAAAGATATTGATCATGCTTTGGAATAAATTCTTGAAATATGTCCTCTAACTCATGAAGTGATGCAGAGATATTGTCAACATGATCATTGGTGGATGGATCTTGGATTATGTCAATAGGATCAAATAGTGTTAACACTCCTTGAAATAGACCATTGTTGGATATTATTGAGGGGTTTTGATCATGATTAAAAGGTGAATCTTAATGTATATTGATTTGATTGTTGGATGAGATAGAAACATCTCCAAGGTGCTCATTGATGGATAGATCTTGATCATTGTCCTCAATAGTTGTGGTGGAGAGATTGTCATTGCTATCACTAGTTAGTTGACCATGGGTTGATAAAAGCTAGAGGATTTGTTAATGATGACTAGCAGGTAGCTTAGGGTTAATTAATTTAGAATTTATTAACTTGGATGCATTAGGGGATTGTGACATTTGATTTGATTTATTTAATCAAATGAGAGGATTTTAGGGGGATTTAATTAAATGATATGATTTAATTAAATATGATGAACATTAGTCAAAACAAAGGTGAATTAATTTAATAAAGTTAATTATTTGATTAATAGTAGAAATTGATGAATTTAACTAAATAATAATAATTATTTAATTAATTGATTAGTGCATAAGTGATTTAGGAGGAAGTGATATTAATTTATCAGAATCAAATGCATAATACCAATCAAGATTATTTAAGCATCTTCATTTTCCCCCTCTTTGAAGTGAGGTACCTACTGCATTGGTTCAAAGAATAACACTATTGAGATAAACATTCAATTTTTTTATTTTATTTTTTGGATGCCCCATTGTTTCCCCAACGGAAGGAATTATGCTGGTACACTGTCCCCTCGAGAGATTGGACGAAAATTCTAATTTTTGGGTTGAGCTCATGAAAAATATGCTTTATAGTTGTATGTATGTTTATATTATGACATGCTTAGATTAACAAATCTATATTATGATGATGATGCAAATGAAATAGATTAAGATTCTTAAAATAACAAATATATATTATCCTAAACAACTTAAATAATGATGCAATGCATGTGAGATGGATGATGTTTCCTATTATGATGATATGTATGAGTATGCAAGATGGGTATTCTAATGTTTTATGAATGTAGGTAGATTTTTGGTGAATGTCATGATACCATGTTAGCGTGAAAGAGGATAGAAGAATGGGATGGATCAACCCTTGATTATGAGAAGATGTTGAAGTCCAACAAGTCTATGAGTTGTCAAGAATTTATTAGATAGATGATGATTACTGATAATGTGTTGCTTATCTAGGGATTGGGGATCTAGATGATTCAAACTATGAAAATGACATTGAAGTATGATAAAAACTTGCAAATGATATGATGAAATGAGTGAGAAATGTCTATAGTAAACTTGCTTGAGATTGTGGATCCATTTCAAGTAGAAGAGGCTTCTATTTATAGGAGTGAAGGGTTGAAGAAAGAGTGAAATTGGTGAATGTGGGATTAAAATGGGAGCCAATAGGAATGTGACACTTGTCACAAGGATAATGGATGGAGGTGTAGCACATTTTGGGGAATGTGTAGAGTTGAGAGGATGTAAGAGGATTAAATGAATGTGGTTAGAGATGTAAGAGAATGTGAGTGAGGATGTAAGAGAGATTAATGCCCTTGTAAGAGACAAGATGGCACGTAAGAAGGACAAAATTCATTTGTAAGAGGTATTTATGGGCGTGTAAGAGGCTTTTGGAGGGAAATTGAATAAGGAGGTGGTTGGGAGGAATATTCCTAGGAATATGCCATTGTCAGGATAAATAAGGTAATTAGATAATTAAAAAAATGAATTTCATATACAATATAATTAGTTGACCAAGGTTGAGTCAAAAGCTTGAGAATTTGTAATGAGGGTTAGAGAATTATTTAGGTTTAATTAATTCAGAATTAATTAACTTGATGGGTTAGGGGATTGTGACATTTGATTGAAATAAGTTGATTTATTTAATCAAATGAGATGATTTTGGGGTTTTAATTAAATAAATTGCTTTAATTAATTAAACATGATGAACAATAGTGAGTAGGAAGTGAATTAATCAAATAAAATTAATTACTTGATTAATAGTAGAAGTGATGCTAATTAATCAAAATTAGATGCATAATGTCATTCAAGCCTATTTGAGTGTCCACATTTTTCTATTATGGTGAATGTGCAATAATATACATATATAATTAGATTTGTAATCTTATCTTCATATTTGAATACACAGACATAATTTAATATTGTAGCTTAGTTCCACCTTGGTTGCAACATTTGGTATTAGAGCTTATGATTCTATTTAGAAGGGACACCTTTCTCTTAAGTGTTGGAGGTATTTTTGGCTACAATGAGAGCTTTTATTTTTGTGGCTTATTATAGATTTGTGAAGAAGATTGTATACCATGACTTGTACCTCTTGCTAGGATATTGAGAAGTTCAATGGAAAAAACTATAAGATGTGGAAATTAAAGATGCAGGATCTCCATGAAGAGAGAGATTAGAGGTTGTTGGTTCCAAAAGAAAGTAAACTAGGTACAATGAGTGATAAAAATTAGAAAAAGTTATACAAGAAGGCACACTAAAATATTCAATTGTCTTATGGATTTCATCCTTTTGAATGTCTCCATTAAAGACACCACACATAAGTTGTGAAAAAAGATAGGTGATATATCAAACTAATAGTTTTTCAAACAAATTAAATTATTTTAAAAGATATTTATATTCTTTAAAAATGAAAGATGGTGAATCTATAGTAGATCATTTAAATGATTTTAATATGATAATAGGTCAACTTACAACCGTAGATGTTAAAATTGAAGATGAAGATAATTGTATCTTGTTTCTTTGTTCTTTTCCCAAATCTTGGGAAAAATAAACTATTGTCATATGTAGTGGTAATCTAGAACCAAAGATGGACTCCATGATCTCCATACTTCTTTCTCTTGGAATAAATCTGAATGTTATTGATTTGATGATTTACCATTAGGCATGGATACAATATAAAGAATGAGAGGTAAAGGAAGGTGTAAGGAATTTCAGTAACTAATAACTAATAGTTATTGACAACTAACAAATAGTTACAATGTAATACACAAATATTTACCAACATTCCCCCCTTATTACATTGTTCCTAAAAATGTGTCCTCTAAAATCTCTTATTCACTTTGCTAAGGGACCCCCCTTAAGGATTACACAACAAATCTTGTTAAATACAAAATATATATACATTTTTGTGAAGATCTCCATTGAAGAAACAAATCCTGAATCAGGTGAAAATTCTCCAAAATCTCTGAGATAAATTTCAAATTTCTTCCTCCATGAACTCCTAAACCATAGACCATAGTTATTGGACAACCACCCTCAACAATTTGTTTCTTCAACCCTCGTAAAGGTATATCCCTTGGCCCCTGACCATAATTACTAGACAACCACCCTTGACAGGTTGTCTCCTCAACCCTCATAAAGGTGTAATCCTTGGTCATAGTATCATGAACTATCTAGGAAACAATCCATATTGAGCTCTTCACCAAACCCCCTACCTGTCTCCAAAAATCAAACTTCACAATAAATGTATCTTCAAATCTATCAGCAATAACAAAGAAAAGAAAATAAAGCCAAAAATGATTCTCATACAAAGCATCATCTCAAAGTGAGAAGCTAACTTGAGATGATGGAAATTCCTCCATCCTATGGTGCCACTAGATTCCAATTTGAAGGCTCAAGGTACAAACTCATGAAGCTTCATTCTTGAATTGAGTGAGTGTAGGATCATGGGGGTCCAAAAAGTGGTTGATAATTTTTTTTATCCAAATTTGATGCAACAAAAAGGGTTTATTGAAAAAGTTATCAGCTTTCCAAAAATATAAGATATGCCTTATTTGGAATTAAATAGATAACTATTATTGATTTTATACATACATTCTAACTAAAGTCCTGATTGATAGGCTAATTAAAAAACATCTATAATTCTTAAAGATTTCACTTTTTTTGAATCCAAAAGATGCAATACATTCTATACTTCCCATACTATAGGATAAAAAAAGAAAAATTGAATTTCATAAAATTTTGACCAAGTTATGGTGGTCACACAAACAAGTTTTAATATTTTAAAAAAATTTGAATAAAAAATTCATAACTAATTATTTACTTGCAAAAAAATTACAAAAAAAAAATGTAGCACATCCAAGCATGTGTCCTCTACTTATATTGAAAGTTTCAAATAAATATATTATTTTTTCTTGTACTTAGGCTAGTCAGACATACACCTACTTTTTATTTTTTCCTAAAAATTCACTACTACTGTATTGAAATTTCAAATTTTCACCAAATAGATTTACTTTTTTTCCAAAAAAAGGAATAGTATCTTAGAAAATACATTTAGTTTTTTTACAAATTCTATTCTTATATATTTTCCAAATTATGTTAATAACTTATTCAATTTTTTTATGTCAAGTCACCTAACTATCTTTTTCTAAGTTTTCATTGCCACTTAAGAGCCTAGTTTGGACCCCCATGATCTTGTATTGACCCATCTTAAAGAAAATATAGTATACAAGAAATGTTTCCAATCAAGAATAGCTTCTTCCACCTTCAGTACTTGTTCAACTAAAACTAATTCCTTTTGATTCTCCTTTCTATGCAAAGCTACATACTTTGTTGATTTTTCCTCGACCTCAAAGAAATGCATCATAGTATTTTTCTTCTTCATAACCTCCCTTTCAAAGTGTGTATCATCATATTTTCTTACATCAAGCCCACTCACATCAATCCTTTATTAGGTATACCACTCATAGTGAATGAACCAATAACAAAAAGAAGCTCAGATCTTAGAATAGATATTGATTGAGGAGTATATCCTTTTTCACAATTACTTTTGTGTAAAATAAGATTAGACATACCTTTAGAAATGTGCTTTCCTATACTAGAAATAATTTATGAGGCACTTAGAGAAAGCTCAAAGATTCCAAACTCAAATATCTTCTTGTAGCCATTTTTTCTTTCAAAAACACTTAACTTTCCTTATCATTCTTCAATGAAGTATAGTGTTCACACATTTCAAATCATCAACATTGTTGAAGCAATCATTAACCATCAAGCATTCAAAAGTTAAAATCTATAAGTAGGCATTGGCATTGATCATACCATTGATCCACATTAATTAAATAATATTCAAACTACTACTTACTCATCAAAACAAAACTGTTTTAGGTTGGATTTTCATATGAACAAATTAAGAAAGGGAAATTGTGGGTTTTATGTGAACTATTTTTGAAAGAAAATTCAGTCACCTCCACACCTTATGCCATTTACAAATCGAGCACCTTCTTATGTCTTTTCCCTACAAAAATTCAATGACCTCCAAACAGATTATTCTGCTGACTCTAATTCAAATTCTTATAGTAGTATAATGGAATCTTGGCTACTGCACAGAGGGGTCCATTGATCCTCAAACATCACTCTTCACAAACATCAAATATTTAGTGCCATCTCCCTCACACGCTCTCCATACAATGTCGACACAACAATAGAAAGAAATAATAGCACCAATATTCATGGGTGATGCATAGGCACAAATCATTCGCAACATCATGAATATTTACAAACCTTCTTCACTCTAGATCCTTAAAAATGGAACAGAATGTGCCAACGCCATGTTATGCTCTTCACATCCAACAATGAACTTCTAATGTCATGATAGGCACACAAGAATAATATCGATGTTATGATAGGTCTACCCCATGCCTTATCCAAATTTCTAAGCCATGCCTCTAGGTTCTTCTACACGCGCTCTAATACCATATGTTGGAGTAAATCTAAATGTTATTAATTTGATGAGTTACCATTAGGCATGGATATAATGTAAAGAATGAGAGGTAAAGGAAGGCATAAGGCATTTCAGTAGCTAACAACCAATAGTTACTAGCAACCAACAAATAGTTACAATGTAATACACAAATATTCACCAACACTTTCAAAGTAGATGAGGAGAAAGTCCATGAATGTTGGCTCCCAAGATGCCTTACATGTGTAAAGTAGGCTCAAAGAGAAAGGACCTAGGGGATAGCAAGAGGGATAAGTCTAAAAGACATTCTAAAACTCTTAAAAAGAGAAAATTAATTTGTTGGAATTGTAGTAAAAGAGGGCATGTGAAGAAGGAATGTATGAATAAGAAAAATAGTTTTGATTCCTCTGCAAAAAACCTTTGATGGTGATTTTGATGATATGTGCTATTAGTGATGATGCTTGCCTTATTGATTCAGGTTGCTCCAAGTTCCAACCACATGACTCCTCATAAGAAGTGGTTTACTAATTACAAAGAATATGATGAGAGAGAATGGTTCCTTGGTGACAACATAAAGAGGATTGTTGGTAAGGGGAAGGTAAATTTGTGTTTTAAATATGGAAGGATTAAAACTCTTGATAATGTTTTGCATATTCTAGGACTTGCAAGAAATTTAGTTTTGGTGTCCAAGTTAAATGATTATGGAATGCATGTGACATAATTTTGGCTACAAGTTGGTAAGAGGCTACAAAAAGGGAGGACATGACAAAGATATAGACCACAAATCTTCAGTCTAAATAGAGGCTAGATAAATTACTGATGGAAAAGTCATAGATCACTCAAATGGTCTAGGAAGAGATAAAGGAGGTATTTGATTAGAATAAGGGATCTAAGTCATAAATCACACTTCTTCCAATATGAAACATATAAAGGATTAAAAATGATCTCAATAACCACCTGGACCAAAACCTTAATGGAAGATCCATAATGCTAGATCGAGGTTTTAAGCCTTTGTTTTTGGGTGGAATGATGTGTTGCTAATTAACTAAATTTTATGATACAATGATGTTCCTAGGTTATTTATGAAAAAAAAACAAGCTATTGATATTTATAGAAAACATAGGATGGATAAGAAAAACAAAAGAGATCACACACAGAAGGACCTAGCATATAAATTTAGGCTTAAAATAGCTAGATAGGGGGATTGGGTACCCTAGACTATGTAGTAGCCACTCAAGATCTAATTCCACATTCTTATTTCTCTTAGTCTGTGTGCTATTCTCTCTTGGACTCACTATCATAATTTTTTGTCACTGATAAAATCCACTTTCCTTGACTTCACTTGTAGGGTTTGAATGCATGAATGAGAAATTTGTCTTCAATCTCCCTCTAATTCATTTCATGATGTAAAAAGAGAGCTTACCCTTAGTGGGAAAAGGCTAAATTATAAACAAGTGATAAATTGACTATTTTTGTAACTCACCATTAAGATCTTGTTCTTTAACAGACTAAAGACATGTACATATCACCTTCAAGGAGAAATTGATGCTTGATTTCAAGAATTGTTGTAAATGTTAGTACTCATAAAACAAATGAACATGAAACATGAAAAAACTCACTTGAAAACATGATGCTTGAATGAAATAAATATTTTTATAATTCTATCTAGATTGCTCAATAATAATATTAATTTCTTCATCAACCATGCTAGGATTCATAAGGAGTCAAAAGAATCACGATGAAGGCACTAGGTGACAAAAGGAGTGGCGACGGTGGTTTCAAAATTGTAGCTGTTGGGGTTGAAGGATCTAAGGATGGGGATGAAGGATTGGATGATGGTGAGGATGGAGCTTGGTTGGGTTTTGTCATTGTTGAGGTTGGAGGTTAGTTGCTTCTTACTTGGCCTAGTTTTGCTTGTGGTCATAATGTTGTTCTCTCTATTGAATGGGTGCACTATCTTGGTGTAGGTGGCTACTTTTCTTTGATGCTTCTAAGAAGTTGGTTACTTATGGGTTTACCCCCTTGTGTGTTAAGTTTGATTTTGGTTGGATTGGGGCATCTTCTTGGGATCCTTTTGTGCCTTCTGGGAATGAGAGCTGGTCTGATTTTTCAAAGCTTTCTAATGGTAGTGGCTTTGTTGGTTCCATCTCAGATGGATTTTTTGTCACCTTATAGCTCAGTGTGGACCCTAGGTTGGATCTCTTCCTTCTGGATGTATGGGAGAATTTTTGGCTCTCCTCATGCTCTACTAGTGTTGATTTGGTCGCTACTATTCCATGTGTTGTTTTGGTTCTTCCTATCCTACCTCATTCTCTTGCTCGATTCTATGAGGGTGGTGTCCCTATGGGGTTGGGGAATTTTTTGGACATGTCCTTGTTGTCCTCTTATGGTGTGAACCTGTGGTTTGTTGGCTTGGTGTTAGCTACTCCTATTGCATTTGTTCTAGGTGCTTCTTCCCACCCTACCTTTCTTCTTCATTTCTTTGACTCCGAGTCTTGGGGGGTGTGTTGGGTGTTTTGGATTTTTAGTAGGTTGTTGGGGGTCAGTTCTTGTATTACCCATCCTTTGTGGTGCTGAGCCAGTTTGGTAGGTTCTGGTTGGCTATACAAAGTGCTGCTCCTCATTGATTGATTCTTTGTTTCGGGTTTTGGAGGTTTCTATGGCCCTTCATGACAAGGTTAGTTGTAGAGTTTGATATTGTATTGTGTTGGTTCTGTTATTTTTCTACTTCGAGTTGGTGCAATGTAGGGTGCTTTGCTTGGGCTTGGTTCATGCTAAACCTTTGATAAGTATTTTGGTAAAATCCTATCTTTTTGGGTTGGTCATATGAAGGATGCCCTACTTTCCTTACTCGTTAGTTTGTGCAAGGGTGTGAACTGGTTCTAGTCCAAGCCTTGTGCTTGGTAGGTGTTTTTTTCTATGATTATTTTCATTCTCAAGAGGATGGTGATGGGTTCTTAGTTGGTGGCCCCTTGTGGTGGTCAGTGCTTTATCTAAGGAAGGAGTTGTTGGATTTACAGTGGCTTAGGTTGGTTATGTTGGTTGGGAGGTTGGTGTTGTCCTTCCTTTTGTTTTCATCCTTCTAGGTGCCAAAGGAGGAGGTGTTTTCCTTTTCTATTGGAGTTCTTGCTTGCTACCATTTTCTACTATCGTTGTATTCTATTGAGTTGAATATTGCTCCTATTAAGGTGGAGTCCTCCCCTATTGAGGTGGTGCTGGTGGTTGTAGAAATGGTGGGAAGTACTTCTCTCTTTTGCTGATTCCTATCGAGGTAGAATGTGTTTGCTTTGGAGGGAGGTTTCTCTGGTAGTTTTGGTCCCCATTTCTTCCTCTCCTATAGAGGGGAGCCCTATCCTTTTCAAGTGGTTTTAGGGTTGGTGTCCAGTTGGATGGTGCATTTTGAACAATTTTTCTTCGCTGCTACATGGGCTTTTTACCCCTCATATGGTGGGAATCTAATGGGCTCAATTTTTCCAAATTTGAGCATGAGGTATTTTGTAGGCGGTTTGTTGCCCGACTATTCCAGGATGTTTTTTTGGGCCTTGAGTCTTTTGGTGGGAATCTATGTGGCTTAGTTTTGTCTATTCTTGGTGGAAGGTTTTCTACAGTCCAACTATTGTAGGTGGTTTATGTGGCCTGGTTCTTTCAGGCAGTCTCTAGAGGATGTTGTGTTGTGGGTTGTTTCCTGGCTCATAACATTGTTATTTTGTTGACTTTGGACTGTTGTTGGTCCTGTGTGCTCTGTCACTCCTGGTTGTTTGGTGACCAAGTGTTGTTTTTCCTCTACTACTTTTTTGTGGTTCTTCCGCTGGTGTTATTCTATTTTGTTTAGTCATGTCCTTTTTAGCTCTGTAAATGGTCCTTAGTCCTTTTAAAAATTTGCTTGTTCTATTTGGCCACTATGGCTTGTTGTGTAAAGGGTACGACACCCTGTAAATGTTGTTTATCTTATCAAAAACATGCTAGGATTCATGTGTTCTTAGGATTTCAAATGATGAAAATGACTTGTATTTATATGTAATTCTTCCAATTTCCTAAAAATCAAATATTCATCTAGTCGATAAATAGTTTTAAAATTTCAAATATTAAAATGTTGACATTGACATATTTAAATTTGACCCAAATGGACTGGACAAGGGCATTGGGAACCCTAGTCATGACCTATCCTTGTTGGGGCCTTAAACATTAGGGTTAAATATTAAGTGTTTATTTTCAATCTCATTTTTTAATTTTTTGAATTGATATTTATAAAATGGACATATTAAATGCATAATTAAGTTCAAGAACATGGGGGGAGCTAAACCTAGTGTGAAATTGTCAAGGGTGACAATTTTTTGATACTAATGAAGCTACAACAAAATTATATCAACAATTACATGAGAAAAGAGAAAAATATAAAATAGCCTCTTCAAAGCAAGAACAATCCTCCCAGCCATCACAGTCAAACATCCTCTACCACTTCCATGTGATCCATTAAGGACTTCTTGGAAAGATAGAGGCAAATACAACTAGTGGCCTCTCCATAGCTACTTAAAATTTTGCACTGGTAGGATCATAGGTTGACATTTCCAACATCTCACCTGTGCAAAAATTCCAATTAGGAGAGATCATATTGAACTGTAGATTTTTGGGTAGGATTTATGGACTACTCTTGCACTCTTAGGATGTTTCACCTAAAAGGAGAGAGATAAACCCCACTCAAAAGTTTAGGTGGTTCACTAAAATTAAGATATGTATGATGTTATTAAGGCTAAATGAAATGATCTATATGCAACTAAGCTAAGTGATTTATTTATTATGAATGCAAAACCTAAGAAACAAGTGATGTTTGACAACACATTGTGTAATGCAAAAATGCACTAGAAATGAATGTAAAACTTAACAAAAATGAACCAAACTAGAAGTGTGCACCTAGTATTTGGAAGGAGGCTAGAAATGACACCTGAAATTCTACTGATGTTCATTTTTAGGCCTGGTGGGACTCATTCACCATTCTGGGTGAATTAGTCCTAGTTCTGCAAAATTGAGCTGGAACCCGTTTCAAACAAAAGGGTATCTAAAAATACAAAAAACTCAAAATTGAACTGGAAGTGGAACTCATTCACCAGTCATGGTGAATGAGTCCACTTTTGACTTTTTGAATATTCAAGAGTGGAATTCGGAGCTCTTGGTCTACACTTGGAATTAGGTGTTCGCTTCCAGAACTTTGATTTCCAAACCTAAAAAATGGGGTTTTCTAGATATTTTGACTTGTTGAATGAAGAGAAGACTTGATCAACCTTGAAACTTGATCTCCAATGATTTCCAAGCTTCCAAGAGTCCTAAATCTGGAAACACACAAAAGAGAAGAAGAAATGTTGAATGTTAGGGCATGGGGGTTTGTCTTGGTCAAACCCCTTTTAGGTAATTAAACCAAAATGGAGAAATAATATAATGAAACATGCAACAATGGAGTTGATTACCTTCAAATTATGTTTGATCTTGAAATTTTGTAGCAAAACATGAAGAATCTACTCTAGAAGGTCTGAAAATTGATATCTTAGTGACTTGAAATGATAAAACCCTAAGTTGCTTGACTTGAGATGGAAGATTGGTGGATGAATGAATGATAAGAGATAAGAGATGTGAATTAGGGTTAACAAAATTATATATATAGGAAATTTACCTATTTTACCCATTAATACCTCATCACTGGCTGACATGAAGAAATAATAAACCTAAATTTCACTTTTTTCCTACTCAAAGATCAAAATTGGGCCAATTGGGACTCATTTTCCACCCATGGTGAATGGGTCCCACCTGGATGGGACTGATTCCCCATGCATGGTGAATTGGTCCCACATGGGTCATTTTGACAGCTAAGATGTCAGGAGATAAGGAAATAAGGTTAAAATTGTAACTTTGTTAGGTATTTGAACAAATATTGCCTTGAGATGCACAATATGGGTTAATAGGGGCCTATTCGTGATTATGTAAAGGTCAATTAGGCCTTGGGACACATAATTCAATGTGAAAGTGTGATTAAATACACTTTACAACACTAAAATGTGGTCCACATAGCCTAGAAAAGCACAAGAACCAATGTGAATGTGTGAGACACATTACAAAACTAGGTTATCATTAAGTTTAAGTGAAAAACCTTCTAGATTGATGTGATAATGCATTTAAATACTTTTAATAATCTTGAATTAAGGGGGAATGGGTTCATTAAGTCTAGAAAAGCGTGAAATTCCTTTACAATAATTTACAACACCTTTACAAGATATCGTTAAAAGAATGTTATTCAATTTGTAAGGGTCCAAGACCTAGTGTGGATGCATAAAATTGCTCACAACACCTGAATCAAGGCCTCACTAACTTCAATTTATCATGAATTATTCATATGTCAAGAAAGAGGTACCTTTTTTCTATGATGCATTTAGCCCCCACTTTAGTGAGAGGATGAAATTGCTTCAAATTCACACTAAAGTAGACATTCAAGAGAGATATGAGTGTATAGATGTAGATGACAAAGGATGAAAAAAATCAAAGGAGGTGGCCAAGCCCCTAGGATTGAAGATCCTAAGTCAAACCATCAAGACACATATTCATGCAATGGCAATAAAGAGAAAGATGAAAATGGAAAGGTGGATTAAGCTTTGGTTGTTTGTCTAGCTAGATGAAAATGCATACTCACTCTGGGGCGATGGAACTCTTGGCTATCTGTTGGGTGAGAAATCACAAAAAATATACTCACTCTAGAGCCATGACACTTATGGTTGTCCATAGGGTGAGAAATCCCAAAAGGTGTGTAACATACGCTAGTTGGTATGCACTCACAAAAACATAGGTGGATATGGGGAAAGTCATGCCACGTGGGCTTCCCACTCAACCATACCAAAGTTATACCTCCTGATAACTTTAATAAGGCACCACAAAGGAAAATTATTTTTGAGCTCTACGAGTTAAGAAAAACTTCATATGCTTGACACTCATAGACATTGTAAATGCATAATAGTGTAAGGATTGTTCAAAGGTATTTTTCTTAATTTGTGCAATGTCTCATCTTAAGGAACACCATGCTCAATGTCTCCAAGAGAGGATAAGTGAAAATGATCTCATCTTGTTTCCAAGAGAGGAAAAGTGCAAGGTCTCATCCTGGGAGACATTGTACCTAATGCTTCCAAGAGAGGGAATCACAAGAAAAAGAAAAATCACACAATGAAATGTGAGTGGTGATGTATGCCCCCACTTTAAAGTGGTTGTGAACACTAGTAATTTGAGAACTTTCTTTAAAGTAGAAGAGAAAGAAGAGGACATGAGAGCTTACTTAGAAATCCCTATGCCAAGTCATATGTAAATCCGATAAGCTATGTCATGAAATAAGGGTAGTATGTCACATGTGAGCCAAATTAAGGCACATTGTCCACGTCCCAATCTTGCTCTTATATGTATTCATGAAAGGTTAACGACCAGCCAAAGGAGGAAATGAAATATGACATACGAGGATAAGACTACCGAACCCTTTGCCCCCACTTAGTGCAAGGAAAAGGTGAGCCAAAATGATTAAGGAGACACAGGCTAGAGTGAAAATCAATATCAATTAGAGGAATTATTTGCCCCCATAGAGAGAAGCATACCAAACTCTTGAAAATTGTTGGATTTTACGACTCAAAGCATTACATTCATTAGTGGAGTGACCATGAATATGATAGGCACATAATGAAGATTTTTCATAGCATTTCTTATGAGTTCTGGGAGGAAGGGTGATCAAGTGATCTTGGAGGAGTCTCAACAAAATTCCCTCTTGATCAATGGTAGAAGGTGGTCTAGTGGTTGGTGTCATAGATACATCTTTCTTAGTAGTAGATGTCATACTTACACAAGTTTCTCTAGATTACGAGATTTTTTTCTCTCTTATAGGAGGAGGGAAAATATATCAGATTCAAATGATGAGCATTTTGTGAGATGAAATTGGCATTAAGCGAAGGTGTATTTGTTTATTTTATGTTTGGTAAAGGATGAGGTTCAGGACCACTAGTGTTGAGGAGTTCAGGATGGATGATGGTGAAGGTTGATTTAGGAGTATGTTGTGTGGGGTTGTTAATGTTGAGTGAGGGTTTGGAAATCTCTATCACACAAAAATTTCAAAGACCATGAGTTGTTTGTTGTGTGATAGGATCGATAGGGTTGCAGATACCTTTTTCTCAAGCACCACATCCTTTTCTATTATACCCAATTTGTTTCATGAGGTCATAACCTCTCCCATAAAGTGTCTTCATTTCTATTGGATCGGGTGATGGTTTGTTATTGTGTTCATCAAAGGTTGTTGTGTATGTTGTATTTTCTTTCGTAGATGGTTGAGAAGATTATGTAGAACTTTGAGTTGTCATGATGGTTGGTTGTCCTTGTTTCTCATCTTTCTTTTGTTTAATTATGTATTCACCCATAAATGATGGTGTGAATTCTAAGGATCCCCAATCATCATGAAATAATTTAGATGGTGATTCCTCATCATTGTGTTCAATTTCAAGAGGATCTATGTTGGATGTTGGAATTAATGTTTTCAGAGGACTTGTAGCTCCTTTTTCAAGGTGTAAGCAACTTTTAGGCTCGGGGTCTATTTCAACTTGATAAATGTTATCGTTATAGAGATATTTCATTATATGATGAAGGGTTGAAGGCACTACATTCATATCATGAATCCATGGTCTTCCTAAAGGAATATTATACAAAAGATCATAAGGCATGACATGAATAGGAGTTTGCAAAGTAACCACCCCAACTATAATAGGAAAAGTAATCACACCGAGCGGTTGCTTCGTTGTATTATCAAATCCTTGAATAGATATAGAATCAGATATTATTTGTGACTTATCAATGTGCAATCTTTCAAGGAGATTCACATTACACACATTAAGGGAAAAACCATTATCAATAAGGGTTCTTTTGATGCCTATGTGATTGAATTGAGCAATTAACATAAAGGATTCATTTTATTTTTGCAACTCTAAAGGAGGGATCTCATGTTGATTAAAAGTAATGTCTAGATTAACTTGGTTCATTCCATGGATTATGGCCACCACATGATTCAGAGTTTTACTAGGAGGAACTACAATCTGTTGTAAGCTTGTTTGAATAATAGTGTGGTAATTTGGTGAATTATGAAGTAAATCCCAAAGGGAAATCTTTACAGGATTATTCTTTAATTGTTCAATAAGGTCATACTCCTTTGTGTGTGGGAGGTAACAAGGGGCACTAGGTAGATTGGGTAAAGGTAAAGAGGGTGGGGTTGGTTGTGGTGGTT
The DNA here is from genome assembly GCA_007258455.2 of Sequoia sempervirens. NCBI lineage: Eukaryota > Viridiplantae > Streptophyta > Pinopsida > Cupressales > Cupressaceae > Sequoia > Sequoia sempervirens. The sequence goes on from VDFB02373365.1 coordinate 226,179,530, forward strand.
GCGGATTATTGCAAGTTTTATATATATGAGCAATAGTATTATAACTTAGCTATTGTGATACAATATTCTTAGGTGGGTACAAGAAAAACTTGAGTTTGTTTTGAGGTGGGGGTTTATGTGAAGGGGGGTAAAGGATGAGTTGAGGTTGAATAATGTTAACATACCTTAGCAAGTGAGAGTCTATATCATTATTGTGGTTCTTGTCTTACATCATGATATCCTTCCTAGGAGGGTTTTGAGGAGAACTACAAACCGAATTTTCTTGACATTCTAAGGTTGGTTCTTCTGAAAGGACTTCATCACAAGTATGATGATGATCAATGGTTGAATTTTCTTGCTCAAGAAGGTTTTTCTTAGGTGAAAGGGGATAACTAAGATTCTCATGACTTTCATTGGTTGTGTTTTCTAACATCAAAGTATCTTCCTTACAACTAGGGGAGATACTAGGAGAAGAACAAGTATGATTATCATGAGCATTTGCAACGTCATGCCTTTGTTCTCGAATGTATTCCAAAATAGGATAGATAGGGGAAGGATCATAAAGAGGGTTGTTGTAGACAAAAAAATCCTCATCATTTATATGATTATCTTCTTCAAAATTATCCTCACAATGGAAATTAGGTAAGGTGATGTTTAAGAATGTGTCTATGATTTCATTCTCTTGTGCTAAAATATCTTCCCAAAGGGGATGAGGAGAAGGACAAACAAGATCCTCATGATTCTCAATGATTGTATCTTCTTTCGCTAAGATACCTTCATCATGAAAAGGAGAGGTATTGGGAGAAGTACAATCATGATCATCATGAGTATCTATGTTTGTATGCTCTTCTATCACATTATCCACACATATAGTGGAGATAGGAGAAGGTGTGAGTTTAAAGTTAACATTGTCATTTTCACTCTCTTATGCTAAGAGACTCTCATAACTAGGACATGAGTTGAATGAATGATGATCATTCTTATATAATTGCCTAACTTTTTCTTTGAAAATTTGGAGAAGATTGAATCTAACATTTTGAAAGAATAATCTATGCTAACTCAAAATGCAATGTAAAAGGTTGAAATGAAATACAATTTTTAGATGATAATTGATTGATTATGATATGTAACAATATGAGAATACAAACTTGAAATTGAAACCATGCATGAAATGAGCTAATTTTGGCTAGATTTGATGAAATGCATGTTACAAAAATGTAGCCAACTAATATAACTAGGAAATGGCACCAAACAGAAGCCTAAAACCAAGGTTTTCAACACTGTAAAAGGTAGTTTCAGGGGTCAAAAGGGATTGATTCGCCCAGGGTGGCGAATGAGTCCTAGTATGGAATTTTTTTAGAATATTCAGAAATTTTTGATGGATTTTGATGTTTTTCGAGTTGTAGTATGCAAACCTAAGGTAAAATACATGATTTCAAAAAAATTAAATGAATTTTGATGCCAAAAATGCCATCTAAATACACTTTTCTATGAATGCAAAATTTGAAACATATCATGCAAATGAATTCATGCAAGTCTAATGCAAGATAAATGCAAGCTAGATGTATAACGAAGGACTTAAAATCAGAAAATAAATTATTCTAAAAATTAAGTTCACCAAAATGAACTGTAGATTTTTGGGTAGGATTTATGGACTACTCTTGCACTCTTAGGATGTTTCACCTAAAAGGAGAGAGATAAACCCCACTCAAAATTCTAGGTGGTTCACTCAAATTAAGAAATTTATGATGTTATTAAGGCTAAATGAAATGATCTAGATGCAACTAAGCTAAGTTATTGATTGATTATGAATGCAAAACCTAAGAAACAAGTGATGTTTGAAAACACATTGTGTAATGTAGAAATGCACTAGAAATGAATGCAAAAATTAATAGAAATGAACCAAACTGAAAGTGTGCACCTAGGATTTGGAAGGAGGTTGAAATGAAACTTGAAATTCTACTAATGCTGATTTTTAGGCCTGGTGGGACTAATTCACCATTCTGGGTGAACTAGTCCCAATTCTACAAAACTGAGCCAGAACCTGTTTAGACAAAAGGGCATGTAAAAATGCAGAAAACTCAAAATTGACCTAGAAGTGGGACTAATTCTCCACTCATGGAGAATGAGTCAAATTTTGAATTTATGAATATTCAAGAGTGGATCCAGAGCTCTCAGCTTGTACTTTGATTCTCTATAGGTGTCTACTTTTGAAACTCCGATTTCCAAACCTGAAAATGGGTTTTTGTTGATATTTTGACTTGTTGAATTCAGATAAGACTTGAGCAACCTTGCAACTTGATCTCCAATTATTTCCAAGCTTCCAAAAGTCCTAAATTTGCAAACAGACAAGAAGAGGAGAAGAAATGTTGAATGTTAGGGCATGGGGGTTTTCCTTGGTCAAACCCTTTTAGGTAATTAAACCAAAATGGAGAAATAATATAATGCAATATGCAACAATGGAGGTAATTACCTTGCCATGATGTTTAATCTTGAAAGTTTGCAGCAAAACATGAAGAATTTTCTCTTGAAGGCCTGAAAATTGATATCTTGGTGACTTGAAATGATAAAACCCTAAGTTGCTTGACTTGAGATGGAAGATTGGTGGATGAATGAATTATAAGAGATAAGTAATATGAATTAGGGTTGAAATAATTATATTTATAGGAAATTTACCTATTTTACCTATTAATACCTCAACACAGGTTAACATGAAGACATAATAAACTTAAATTTCCCTTTTTTTCTCTCTCAAAGGTCAAAATTGGACCAAATGGGACTCATTCGCCACCCATGGTGAATGGGTCCCACCTAGATGGGACTGATTCACCATGCTTGGTAAATGGATCCCATAGGGGCCATTTTGACAACTAAGATGTCATGAGATAAGGAAATAAGGTTAAAATTGCAACTTTGTCAGGTATTTGATCAAATATTGCCTTAGGATGCACAATATGGGTTAATAGGGGCCTATTAGTGATGATTTAAAGGTCAATTAGGGCTTGGGACACATAATTCATTGTGAAAGTGTGATTAAATAGACTTTACAACAATAAAATGTGGTCCACATAGCCTAGAAAAGCATAAGAACCAATGTGAATGTGTGAGACACATTACAACACTAGTTTATCATTAAGTTTAAGTCAACAACCTTCTAGATTGATGTGATAATGCATTTAAATACATTTTATAATGTTGAATTAAGGGGGAATGGGTTCATTAAGTCTAGAAAAGTGTGAAAGTCCTTTACAAGACATTGTTAAAATCATGTTATTCAATTTGTAAGTGTCCAAGAAATAGGGTGGATGCATAAAAATCCTCACAACACCTGAATCAAGGCCTCATTAAGTCTAATTTATCATGAATTATTCCCATGTCAAGCAAGAGGTCCCTTTTTTCTACGGTGCACTTACACTAAAAAATAAGAGAGGAGATCTTAAAATAGCATGTGGAAAGCTTTGATCACCTAGAGGAGATGGTAAAGGAGATAAAAATCCAATTCCCTCAACTATAATGGAATTCATCCCAACCCTTGGTAACACAAGTCAAAAATTTGATAGATGGGGTGTTAATGATACACAGTTACAAAAGAATACTATGAGGCAACAAATTCAAGCAGAGCACTAGAAGCTAAAAATGGGTGAAGAAATAAAAAATTCTACTACCATGTACATTTTCCCTAGAGTCACACATTTGTACATTGAAGAATACAAAAGGGGACCTCAATGCCCTATACCAATTTTGTCTACAATGGCCCACAATGACCGCTCCAATCAAGGCTCAAATAGATCAGCTAGAAATATAGATTCTTCAAAGAGTAGCAACCTATGATGCCCTACAAGTTATGGATGGTCAATCTTGGGTGGGGATAGAAGCACTACATGGGAAATTTCAACAACTACAAGACCAAAGGGATAAGAGAAGGCATAGATTCCAGCAACTTAGAGAAGTAGTAAGTCTAAGACTACCACACATCATCAAATTTCTTTAGGAAGCACACCAATTGGCGTAAAAGATCCAAATCCGAAGTACACTTATAGAAGCAAAGTGATTGCTACTATAGATTCAAGTCTAGACCCAACAACTGCAATTGACCAAAACTCAATGTGAGAACACTTTTTCCAAACTGAAGGAGATATATAAGTATATTTTCCTTAGGAATTAGAGTTGACTTGAGGATAAGCCAAAATTTTGAAAGGGGTGATGATGTTAGCAAGAATGTATTATAGTTTAGACATATTCAAGTAAATCCTATCACATCTTGTTGCAACAAGCTCATGGAAAATAATATTCAAGAGAAACCATCTAGGGTAGGGATAAGATAGATAGTTCATGTTTCATCACATAGATATACATATAGGAAAATATATGTACAACAAAGAGAGAGGAGATAGATGTAAGATAGAAAGAAAGAGCATAAATAAGAATATACAAAAGAATATATAGAGAATAGAAGAAGATATTTGATATATGATGTAAAAAAGAGATTTTTTCAAATCAAACTATTAATCAATTTATGTGACTAAGTATGAGGTATAAAATACAACACTCAAGAAGTACTCGAGGCTCAAAATTTTGGTTTGTGTTCCCTAGTTTCCTTGCTAATAGATAGAAACATTTTTTAAATTAATTTTCTCAATTTTTTTGCATGGAATTAAAGTATCCTAAAGTTTAAAAATTTCATCACATCAACATTTTATGGATGATACAATTTTATTTGAAAATTATTCTATTCTAGAAGCTCAAATATAGAAGAAGGTTTTGAATGAGTTTTCTCATGTTTCTGGCTTGCATATTTATCATTAAACGATAAAAAAAAAGTCTTCAACACTAAGATTGAGCTCCAAAATAAAATCAATATATTATAGGTTATTCAAAATAGAATATAGCTACTATAGTTTATTTGGGATTACCTATGTTAGTTAAAAAATTGAACCTATTTTTTAACTAAGCATTATTAAAAGGATTAAAAATAGTAGATTGAAAAGTTAAATTACTAAGTCAAGTCAGTATATACCAATTATTAAAATATTATATATAAAGTATTATTATTTATATTTTATCCCTTTTCGTAAATCATTGTTATGACACTAATAAAGTTAAGAAAATTCAAAGAAAATTCTTACGCATTGGAATGGAAGAGAAAAAAGAATAGCCCTAGTCAATTGGGAAATAGTTTTTTAATCAAAAATTAAAGGAAGGTTGTGTTTAAGAAATATTTATCTAACTAACAAATAGGGTCATGGCTAAAATCTGATATGCAATATTAAAGGAAAATAAGGATGATTGTATTATTATGAAGGAAAAGTATTTGCAAGTGCTCCTAAAGGTTCATTGATATGAAATAATATTATAAAATCAATATGCTTATTGGAGAAAGGGTTAACATGGAAAATTGGTAAAGTTGATAGAATCAATTTCTGAATATCTATGGTTAAATACATATTTTTTGTTCTCTGATTAGAATTTGTAAGAAAAAAAAAAACTAATATTGTGTTCATTGTATAAGGGGATATGTTACAAAATAAGGGAATAATAGAGGTTGAAAAAATACTTCTATAGTCATAGATAAGATTTACAAAAGAAAATTCTAACTCTATAGAGATGCCTTCAAAATTGTATTCTTCAAAACAATACTAAACTATTGTGATTATATGGCCTCCTTATTTAGCAAGAAATTACATAGCTTCAATAGAGTACTCATTGCTAAAAAAATATTCTAATTCAAAAATTAAATGGAAAATATTCTAGAATTCAAAATTGATTCCAATGATTAATTTCTTTTAGCAGGTTGTTCATAAATAGATCTTAACTCAACATAACTTTTTTAAAAGAGGATTTTAATTTCCTAATAGATGAATTTTATGTCAATCTCAAGAAAAATATACTAATCATTTATTTATCCATTTCTCTTAAGGAAAATCTAGGAAAGGATTATAGAATAAATACAAATTCAATGGATAAATCAAAATACTAAAATTTTCACTCAATGTTAGACTCCTCCTTACCAAAATATAGCTTTAATTAAAATTTGGAATCAAATTCTTCCATGTAAGCATTGGAGTATAGGGAAAGAGAAATAATAATATAAATTCAAAGAAAATGGAAAATTTTCTCAACTTGGTCAAGTTTTTTATTTTCAATTTCATAAAAAATTAATAACTCTGACATAAAAGGGTACTATAGTTACTCTAGCATATCAAGATATTATGATTATAAAGAATTCAAATGCCAATATCAATTTCCAAAAATGTATTAATAAAATAAATTATATAAAAAATAATATTTTTTGAAAACTTCCTAAAAAAAGATGGGCTAAATTAAATTTTGATGGGGTTTCAAAGGGTAATCCTTGACAAGTTGTTGTAGTAGGAATTTTAAGCCTAGGGGATAAGGGATAACTAATAGACTATTATAATTCTATTGACTTGAAAATAAATAATGAAGTAGAGGTGATAGCTATTTGGTGGGGTATAAAAAAACCTCTTAACAATAATATTCAAAAGCTATAAGGGTAAGTGCACCAAGATGGTTCCCAAAAAGGGGGCTTAAGTGGCCACTTTTTTTTTGAAATTAGGAAATACTGACATTGGACGTGAAATTGAGGATAACTACACTCAAAATTTTGAGATGGAACAAAAACAAGGATCGAAGTGCTCCGAGTCTAATTTCTAAACTACTAATTTATTTTGAAAATGGTTGAGATTAAGGGGTTAAAAAGAGGGATGTACATAAATTGTTGTTATTTTTGTCAGAAAAACATAACATAGCAACTCTTGTACGACCCTAGCATGGTGAACTTTTTTGGCCATGCCCCCACTACAAATTTTGGCCATGCTCCCACTACAAATTTTAGAAAGTAATAGATTTTTTTTAATTTTTATTTTTTAAAATTTGTAGAATGGAGTCTAGTTTCTAAAAATGTAATTTATTTGAAATTTAGATGAACAGATAATTTATAACGAAAAAAACACCAAACACTACTTTTGAAAAAAATGGACATACAAACAAAATAAATTATGGATGAAAGGCCTAACATTGTCAAAAAGTGAAAAAAATTACATCATTGGAAAGCTAAGAGAGAACTTAACATTACCCATGTGTTCGATTTTGTCGATATTGAACTAGATGCAATCCTAATAGTGAGCATGAACCCGATTATGTGAAAAATTGCAGAATTTGCAAAAAACATGTCTCTGGTCATTGGGAATGCCCTCCAATCCTTTGGGTTGGTATTCCAAGGAAAATACCAAAGCTAAGGCTCGAGGATTCCCAAAGAAAAATATAACATGAGTGCATTATAACGTGCTCACGTTATGTCTTCCTTTAGGTAAATGCCACTTTATTGAATGTTTGTTCATATGTTTGTATGTATATGTATGTTGGTGTGCATGCATGTATGTATGACTATATGTATGTATTTATGCTTGTGGGAGAGAGGGTGAGAGAGGGTGAGAGAGGGTTGGAGTGGGAGAGAGTGTGGGAGAG